>SJYA01002444.1:1814975-1906212 GCA_006410615.1 Neotragus moschatus
TTTTTTTTTTACTTCCCTAGCTTAAATGGACACAAATTCACTGCATTTGATTTCTATTGCCATGTAACAAATTATCAAATGTGTACTGGCTTAAAATGTCACACATTTACTATCTGACAGCTTTGGAGGTCAGAAATCCAAAATGGGTCCCAGATGGCACTAGCGGTAAAAACCCGCCTGCCAGTGCGGGAGACCTAAGAGACACGGGTTGGATCCCTGGGTTGGGAAGATCCCCTGGAGAAGGGAATGGCGACCCACTTCAGTATTCTTGCCTGGAGAATTCCCATGGACAGAAGAGCCTGGAGGGGTATAGTCTATGGGGTCGCACAGAGTCGAACACAACTGAAGTGACTTAACACGCACACACCATAACAGAGCTAAAATCAAGGTGTCTGCAGGGTTGGTTCCTCCTGGAGGCTTTTCCAGTTCCTAGAGTCCGCCTGCATTCCTTGGCCCCCTTATCACCCCAACCTCAGCTTTCATCATCATATCCTTTCTGACTCCCCTGCCTCCCTCTTACAAGGACCCTTATGATGACGTTAGTCCCATCCAGATAATTCTGGACAGTCTTCCCATCCTGAATTCCTTAATGTAATCACATTTACAAAGCCCCTTTTATCACATAGGGGTAGCACATCCACAGGTCCCGGGATTAGAACTTCTTTGAGGGGCCATCATCCTGCTTCCCGCACCTACTCAGAGATTCGAGGCTTCCTCCCACACAGCCCCATCCACACCCAGGAGCACTCCACTGCCAGGGCAGGGTGACATTTGTTCCCCACGTGCCCCTTCCTTTCCAGGGCATCCTTGTCTGCAGCCACCGAGCAGGGACCTCGCCAGAACAAGGTGGACCAGCTCCCACCGCGGGAGGCCCACTGTCCTCCTAAAGTGCAGCCCCACACCCAGGATGCTCAGTCCACCCCTCCTTGTGTGAATCTCCACCCTTTATCTGCAATCTGAACTTCCTTAAAAGAAACAGAGTAGGGGAGGGTTCCCTGGTGGCTCAGTGGCAAGGAATCCGCCTGCCAATGCAGGAGACACAGATTCAATCCCTGATCTGGGAGATTCCCACGTGCTGCAGAGCATCTGAGCCCGTGCGCCACAACTACTGAGCCTGCGCTCTAGAGCCCGAAAGCTGAAACCACCGAACCCACATGCCGCAACTACTGAAGCCCAAGTGCCCTAGATCCTGTACTCCACAAGAGAAGTCACTGCAGTGAAAGAGTGGTCCCCACTCACCACAAGTGGAGAAAAGCCCTGCGGCAACGAAGACAGCATAGCCAAAAAGAGATAAATAAAATTATTTTTTAAAAAGAGAAACACGGGGGAGAACACAGTCTGGGTAGGTCTTCTTGCATGTGCTGCAGTGGGGCGGGATGGGGGGCACCTTTGTCCTTAAAACTCAGGTCTGCGAGAAGCCCCTTTGGGGCCTCAGACAGGCCTCTTCCTCCTCCCAAATTCTAAGACCAAAACACAGCCTGGCCTGACAATGACAGAAGGTGTCCATCAGAACAGGAACTGCGACACACCCCAAAGAGCTCCACCGGCTGCACTGTCAGTCAGAAAGCTGAGAGCCTAAAAGGCCAGCCTCCCCTCTCCCCAGGGCAGCATCAGAAATGCGGAGGGGGGTGTCTCCCAAAGCAACCCTTCAAAAGCCAACAGGTTCCCACAGGGCAGATGGGGGAGCAAAGGGCAGAGGACAGACAGACTCGGGGTTCTCAGGGTCTCAGGAAGCTTCCTGGCTGGGCAGGGACCAAGTGACCACTGAGGCACACTCCCCCAGCCCCGCAAAAGGGACCCAAAGGTGGGGGCCCAGGGCATTTCTGAACGACTGAACATGCCCATCATTTCGAAAACCCCTCACTATACCCCGGAGTTCTTTTTGACGGGATAACAGCCCCGGGGCAGCTTCAGAGGTGGGGGCCTTTGCTTTACATCTTTGTTGTTTACCATGGGCCTGTTTGAGCAGTGGTTCTCCAAGTGTGGTCCCTGGACCAGCAGCATCACCTGACAGAAATGCTGATTCTCAGGTCCTTCTCAAACCTGCCGACTCAGCATCTCTGGGGGAGGGACTCAGACATCTGTGTTTTAACTAGCCTTCCTGGGGCTCCTGTCACGTGAGACGGTTAGAGAACCACAGTGTCAGAGACTAAGATGAACTGATATCAGATCCTTGCTCCAGAATAACTCAGGAAAGGGGAAATGGATGTGGGTGGTGGTACAGATGAAACTGGAAGGCAGGGACTCGATGTCTATTAAAGCAGGCGAAGGGCACGTGGCAATCTTGCTCTTTTTTTAAATGCACATTTGAAATTTTCATAATATGTTCTTTTAAACCAGTTAAAATTTGCAACCCCTACCGCACCCCCAGAGAAATAGACCTTCTGTCTTCCTGAAGCCAACTCCACAAACTGTCAGATTTGGCCACTGGATGAGTTTGGGATCACGCTATATTTCAAAATACTTGAACTTGCTGACAACATCTTAAAAATGGCAGGTACGTTCTGGATTTCCAGCTTCTTCTAAAAAACCGGAAGGTGTGCTGGCTCTGGGTCTGCATCCCCACGTAGCCTAACGTGCTGAGTTAAGCAGCAGCTGCTCCTGGCACAGGGCTTGCAATCCGGATCACCACAGGCTCCACGGCTCCCTAACACTTCACACCAGGCTGCTCTACTCACTGGCATTGTCAGCATGGCCCTTCCAGGGATCTGACTTGGTAAGCCCTGACCTACAATAACACAGGATGAGAATACGGTACTCATTCATTCATTCCAACGCTGCCTAAGCATCTAATTTGCTCACAACTGGTCCTCAAGTGCCATGGGGAAGCAAAGTTCATCAGACAGAGCTGAGGAGGGATTAGGAAAATGACAGGTTATTCACAAATGACTCGGACACACAGTAGGAAGAGCTCAGCTCGTTAAGCATATTTACTAGCAGTGGGACGTCATTTAACACTGGGAGGACTGGGACGTCCCTGGTGGCCCAGTGGTTAGGACTCCACACTTCCACTACAGGGAGTATGGGTTCGATCACTGGTTGGGGAACTAAGAACCCGGATGCCATGTGATGTGGCCAAAGAAACAAAATATTGGCAGGACTGTCAATAGGCTGGGCATTAGCTACTAAAGCAAACGCTGGTGTGAGTGATGATACACTCTGGTATACACCCTGGGATCCTACTGGGGAATTAGCTACTAAAGCAAAAGTCCACGCCCAACACCCCAGTAATCCCATTCCTGGGTATTCGCTAAGAGAAAAAAATCCATGTCCACACAAATGCTCCCAGCAGTTTTACTCCTGGTAGCTCCAAACTAGAAACAACCCAGCTATTAAGCAGGACATCACTGTATATTCACACAATGGTATATTTACACAGCATTTTTGGGGGCTCCAAAATCACTGCATATGGTGACTGCAGCCATGAGATTAAAAGATGCTTACTCCTTGGAAGAAAAGTTATGACCAACCTAGATAGCATAATGAAAAGCAGAGACATTACTTTGCCAACAAAGGTCCGTCTAGTCAAGGCTATGGTTTTTCCTGTGGTCAGGTATGGATGTGAGAGTTGGACTGTGAAGAAAGCTGAGCACCGAAGAATTGATGCTTTTGAATTGTGCTGTTGGAGAAGACTCTTGAGAGTCCCTTGGACTGCAAGGAGATCCAACCAGTCCATTCTAAGATCAGCCCTGGGATTTCTTTGGAAGGAATGATGCTAAAGCTGAAACTCCGGTACTTTGGCCACCTCATGTGAAGAGTTGACTCATTGGAAAAGACTCTGATGCTGAGAGGGATTGGGGGCAGGAGGAAAAGGGGATGACAGAGGATGAGATGGCTGGATGGCATCACCGACTCGATGGATATGAGTTTGAGTGAACTCTGGGAGATGGTGATGGACAGGGAGGCCTGGTGTGCTGTGATTCATGGGGTCGCAAAGAGTCGGATATGACTGAGTGGTTGAAATGTACTGAACTGAGCTGAAGATGTGTATAAGAGACAGGTCACGTACACAGCCATATTTCTTACTCAGATGAGTCATACCTTCCATCAGTGAAANCCTGGTGTGCTGTGATTCATGGGGTGGCAAAGAGTCGGACACGACTGAGCGACTGAACTGAACTGAACTGAGGAACAACAGCCACATACAATGTGGGTCTATCTCACAAGCCTAACGTTGAGCAAGAAGCCAAACCATATCAGTACCCAGTATGTGATTCCATTTTGATAAAGTACAAAACCAGGTAAAACTAAGCTATGCTGGAAGAAGTCAGGGTAGCAGTCACCCTTGGGGCTGGGTGGCAAGGGAGTGGGGAACACCAGGGGATTCTAAGATGCTGCTGGTTACTTGAGGATGTTCAGTTGTGAAAGTCCTGCCTGTCTGATATGATGATGCCAGCATTTACTGGGTACCGGGCTCAAAGGTCACCTTTATCCCCTTCTCCCACAAAACAAACCCTGACTTGCTTCCAGTATTGGGCACAAAGCCTTAAATCTCAGAGAAGATGGGCCCCGACTGTAGTCCAGGCCCATGAGCCTGTCTAGCTTCTGGTAGCTTCTGAGGAAAAAAAAAAAAAATCCTCTGCAATAAGAGAAAGAACTGAACAGAGCTCTCCCGTTGTACCATCCCTCCTTCTGGCTTTGAATGATGTGTGTGACAGTGTGATGTCTGGCACTATGGCAACCATCCTGAGATTATGAGGGCAAGGCTCAGAAAGTCACATAGACACTGACCCAGTGCCCTGACATAACTGAACTGCTGAATAAATCTGGAAACATCCACCACCTCCAGTCTCTCCCGAAGCACAATAATAAAGCTCACTATTATACCAGCCACTTGGAAGCAGGTTTTCTGTTGCTTGCAGCCCAGAGGATTCCATCTAAAGCAATGCTTTCATGTAAATCTGACAGTCCATGATGTAGGTACCATTATCTGCTCTGTTTTGTGGATGAGAAAACTGAGGCACCCAGAGATTAAACCACTTACTTGCCCAAGGGCACAAACCCAGTAGTGACAGAGGGCCCTCAGCTTGAGTCTGCCCCCAGAGCCTGGTTCCTAACATTCTATTGCCTTGGTAAAGGGTCATCGTAGGTGTGGACGGGAAAGGATCACAGGAAAGGGGGAAAACTGAAACACACACAGTTCCGATTCTAGGACCCCAGGGGAATCAGGCACAATCTCATCCTCCAGCGACTACACCACCATGATGGGAACTCCAGGCAGTGCAACTAACCCGCTCTTTAAGACAAGCACAATCTCCCCCAGGGCTGACTTCAGACCTACTTCCTCCAGGCAGAGGGTAGCCCTTCCTTCAAACACCCTAATTTCACCCCAATAAGAAAGCGGGCGCTTTCTCAAGCATGAAACAGCTCACCAAACTACAGCCCATGGGCCATATCTGGCCTGCTGCCTGATTCTGGGCATCCTGGGAGCTAACAATGGTTTTACATTTTTCTTTTATTTTTTACCTTTCTATTTTATATTGGAGTATAGCTGATTAACAATGTTGTGATAAATTTCAGGTGGACAGCCACAGGACTCAGTCATACATGTACAAGTATCCATTCTCCCCCAAACTCTCCTCCCATCCATACATTCTTAAATGTTTGAAGGAAAAAAAAAAACCAATAATACTTATTGGCAACACATGAAATTTACATGAAATTCATGAGTTGCTGTCCTCAAGCAAAGCTGTTGTGACACTTAGACAGCCCCCGCTCAGGATGTCTCAAGGATGTCCCCATAGAGGACCACGTGGAGGTGAGAGGCTGAGACAGAACCTGTTTGGCCTCTAAAGCAGAAAAATATTTACTATTTGTCCTCTGCCACTAATGTGGCAACCCCTGTCCCCTCCCCCTCAGTCCCCATGGAGACGCGAGTACCTCCCCTTCCTCCTCAGTGGCAGCGCCAAGAATCAAGTGACCAAGGACATGAACTGCTCTGAAGAAGGCACCCGGGTGTAGAGAGGCCACACAACCATGGTTGCTAAATGAGGCTTCCTTCACTCACCTTGGCCCGGGTTCAAGAACGCATGGGGAAACTTGCCAAGGTCTCGTAAGATGGCGCAATGGTGCTGTGAGCCTGGAAGAATCAGAGGCTCAGGGCTGCCTCCTTCAAAGGCTTCATCTTTTGCAAGCAGTTGGGCATCCTGTAATCACCCAGGGGCCAGGCAACCCGGTCTACCACCTACTGAACCCGATCCATGCCACTGGGATGAGTTGGGGGGCAAGAAAGGGACAGGTACCAACCCTCCCTCAGGTGAAACTCTATCATGACTTTAAAATTGTGCTCTGATACACATTAACATCCAATGTACCATCTTCACTATTTTTAAGTCTACACCCCAGCAGCATGAAATATACTCACATCATTGTGGAACCCATCACCATCACCCATCTCCAAAACTTCTCATCTTCCCCAGCTGAAACTGTATTCCCATCAGCCCGTGGTACCCACCCTCCTCTCCTTTGTCTCTATGAGTTTGCCTCCCATGGGGACCTCGCATAAGTAGAATCAATCATATAGTATGTCTCTTTTCGTGTCTGGCTTATTTCACTCAGCACAATATCCTCAAAGTTCATCCCTATTGTAGCCTGTGTCAGAATTTCCTTCCTTTCTGAGGCCGAATCCCATTCCAAAATATGGATGAACCATTCTGGTTATTCATCCATCTATGGAGGGACACTTGGGTTGTTTTCACCTTTTTGGCTGTTGTGAATAAGGCTGCAATGAAGAAGGGTGTACACCTATCTCTTCAAGTCCCTGCTTTCAATTATTTTGAATATGTATCCCAGAGGTAAAATTGCTGCATCCAATGGCAATTCTATTCTATGGCAATTCATTTTTTGAGTGACGCACTGACTGCCAGACTTACCCCACAGAAGCTGCACCACTTTACAATCCCTCCAACACAGCAGAAGGGTTCCAACCTCTCCACGCCCTAGCCAATCACTGTCTTTTTTTTTTTTTTTNATAATATAAAAAAGATTTAAAAAGGAATGCAATTTTAGGACTTCCACAGTGCTCCAGTGGTTAAGACTCCATGCTTCTACTGAAGGGGGTGCAGGTTATATCCCTGGTTGGAGAACTACGATATTGTGTACTGAGTGGCACAGCCCCCTCAAAAGACTACCGTGCAACGATAAAAGCATAATGTCAGGTGAAATGACAGATTTTCTAAAGTTTATAAACACAAGGTTCACAAATTCCACAAGAACAACACATTCTTGTTATTTTTATTAATTACCTGCTCAAAATACTTCCATGGTATTTTCCCCCTATACTTTGGCCTCCTTCTGGGATTGATTTTTTATTATCTTTTTCAACAGAGAAACTGGAAAGACAATTCAATCTTTCCTGTGGCAAGGCATGGAGAAATTGAGTTCTTGTTACTGATGGTTTTAAAATTTTTTCCTGGCTTTATCACTTCGTTATCAGCCATGCCTCATCGGCAATTTCCTCTGCAGTAAACTTCTGGGGGCAGAGGAAAGCCTCCAAGCTTCCCCATCCCCTGATGGTGCCCCTGGGATGGAGGTGGAAGTGTGAGACAGTTGTGGAGCCTGAGGCATGGTGGCCCCCAAGCAGGAGCAGAGAGGCTTCCAGTTCAGATGTCTTTGACACTCGGAGGACAAAGACAGGCAGATGCTCTGTGAGGTGACCAGGGGAAGGCTATCATTGAAATCTGGGTTGGTGGGGAGGAATACAAGCAGCCTACTGGACCCATGCATCACCCCAGGACTACTCTCCAGGGTGTGGC
This sequence comes from Neotragus moschatus, assembly GCA_006410615.1. Classification (NCBI taxonomy): domain Eukaryota; kingdom Metazoa; phylum Chordata; class Mammalia; order Artiodactyla; family Bovidae; genus Neotragus; species Neotragus moschatus. Next base: position 1,822,730 of record SJYA01002444.1, read on the forward strand.
TGTGCTCCCTGGCTCAGGAACTACCCCTCCCCTGCCCCAACCTCACCCCCGGCTGCTGCTTCCTCCTCGAGTCCTGAGAACATGCCAAGCCTTGAAAGGTACAGGTACAAATGACGGGCCCTGAGCAAAAGGTTCATAAGCATTATCATTCATCTGCATCTGAGCAAAACAAGGATCTTTAAAACAGGTGGGCATATTCAGGGGCACTGACCATTGTCTAATATTGCTAGGAGATTGCTAGGAAGTTTGAACTTGATTTATGAGCCAAAGGGAAGTCAGAGATGGTTTCAAGGCATCTAAAGGAAGTAGTCAGCATTGTCATGTAGGAAAGGCAATCAGGTGAAAGTTGTAGGATGGATGAGGGGTAAAAGTATTGAGAAAGTGATTGTAATAGTCCAGGAGAGGAATAACAAGGACTGGGATGAAAGCAGGAGTAGCAGTGTTGGATATGTAATGGTGTTAGTGATATTAGGAATATCACTTGAAACTAACAGTTACTAATCATGGTGACAAGTGCTTGTAAGTATCTTAACTTACTTAATCCTCAGAGAACCTCAGAAAAAAGATGAGGAAACTGAGACTTTCAGAGGTTAAGTAATTTGTGAAAGGTCAGTAGGTGATGTGGTATGCCCATGTGTGTTAGTCACTCAGTCATGTCTGACTCTTTGCGACCCCATGGACTGTAGCACACCAGGCTCCTTTGTCCATGGAATTCTCTAGCCAAGAATACTGGAGTGGATTCCTATGCCCTTCTCCAGAGGGTCTTCCCAACCCAAGAATTGAACCCATGTCTCCTGCATTGCAGGTGAATTCTTTACCATCTGAGCCACCAGGGAAGCCTGGGGGATGTGGATCAGGACCCAATACACCTGTTTCCAGAACCATAGAAAAAGATGCCAGATTACATTTGGGGATAGAGGGAGACAGAAATGTTGAAAAGGGAAGCATTTAAGGTAAATTAGATATTATAAACTGAATTAGGAAATACTTTTACCTGCTCTTGTTTCATACAGCAAATAAATTATATCATTGCCTAGATGTTTCACAAGTGAGCATACTATTTCTACAACCAAACCACAAACTACCTGAATATAGCATTACTTATGCTATGTGTCATACACCCAGTCAACAGTGATTACATCCCCCTCTTGGAGCCAGAGCCCGGGCTAGTCACCTGGAATACAAAGGCTGAAGAAGCCAAAATGCCTTCCCTGAATTTCTAAGATTTATAGGCCAGCATGAGAGATAGACAAAATATTTTGATGTTATATTACAGGACAACCCTAGAGTATGAACACTGTGATCTAAGAGTGCAAGGGTGCGAGCTCCCTTAGACCCCCCTGATCAGGCCACGAAAGCATTCGACTGCAATAATATTTAAACTTGGGATCAGCATATCTGGAGGAATTCATTAGATAAATAAGCTAATAATATATTAATAATATTAATATATTAATATTATTAATATACTGACAAATATATGGTAGGTGGACCCTCCAGCCTGATGCAACTATATGTATACAGGCTAGAGATCTGAAGTGTATTTGGTAAGAGACAAGAGTAACTTAAGTGGAATAAAGTCCCCCCAGAGATGACTGGCTGGCAGTGAGACTGATAGTAAGTAATTCTGAACATTACCATCAGCAGCCAGTCTTGATTTACTTGACTGCCTGGAATAAATGATGCATGGGATGATTTAACCAGGGTGTTGGGAGCAGGAGAAGAAAGCTGTGCTGCCTACGGTAGACTGCCATTCCTTACATCCACACCCTTTCCAAAGTGACTTCACTCCTTTCCCATCAGGAGGTGGGTCTGTATCTTCTTTCCTTGAATTTGGGCATGGCCGGGTAACTAGTTTTGACAGATGGGTCATCAACAACCATGACATAAGCAGAAGCTTGAAAAGTGCTTACACATCGACCAGCTCTTGCCGTTCCCTGGGAATTCTTCCACCATCATGTGAACAAGCCCACGCTAGCCTCCTGGAGGGTGAGAGGCCTAATGGACAGAGGCTCTATTCTAGCCATTCTTACATCATGTAGACACATGAGTGACACCAATCTAAACAGTCGCACCTCAGCTAAGCTGGCCTGAAGAAGAAGTGCCCATAAGCAGGACTAGAGATGCAGATGTAGAGAATGGGCATGTGGACACAGGTGGGGGAGGGGAGGGTGGGGCAAACTGGGTGAGCAGCACCGACACTTATACACCACCATCTTCACGGCAGATAGACGGGGAAACAGTGGAAACAGTGGCACTTTATTTTAGGGGGCTCCAAAATCACTGCAGATGGTGATGGCAGCCGTGAAGTTAAAAGATGCTTACTCCTTTGAAGTAAGTTATGACCAACCTAGACAGCATATTAAAAAGTGGAGACATTACTTTGCCAACAAAGGTCCTTCTAGACAAGGCTATGGTTTTTCCAGTGGTCATGTATGGATATAAGAGTTGGACTGTGAAGAAGGCTGAGCACTGGAGAATTGATGCTTTTGAACTGTGGTGTTGGAGAAGACTCTTGAGAGTCCCTTGGACTGCAAGGAGATCCAACCAGTCCATTCTGAAGGAGATCAGTCCTGGATGTTGATTGGAAGGACTGATGCTAAAGCTGAAACTCCAATATTTTGGCNAAGGTCCGTCTAGTCAAGGCTATGGTTTTTCCAGTAGTCATGTATGGATGTGAGAGTTGGACTGTAAACAAGGCTGAGCACCGAAGAATTGATGCTTTTGAACTGTGGTGTTGGAGAAGACTCTTGAGAGTCCCTTGGACTGCAAGGAGATCCAACCAGTCCATTCTGAAGGAGATCAGTCCTGGATGTTGATTGGAAGGACTGATGCTAAAGCTGAAACTCCAATATTTTGGCTACCTCATGTGAAGAGTTGACTCATTGGAAAAGACCCTGATGCTGGGAGGGATTGGGGGCAGGAGGAGAAGGGGATGACAGAGGATGAGATGGCTGGATGGCATCACCGACTGGATGGACATGAGTTTGAGTGAACTGAAGGAGCTGGTGATGGACAGGGAGGCCTGGTGTGCTGCGATTCATGGGGTTGCAAAGAGTCAAACACGACTGAGCGACTGAACTGAACTGAACTGATGTGTAAAACAGATACCTAGTGGCAACCTCCTGCTTAGCACAGGGAGCTCAGCTCAGTGCTCTGTGACATCCTAGAGGGATGGGATGTGAGGAAAGGAGGGAGGCTCAAGAAGGAGGGGATATATATATACATAGAGCTGATTCACATTGTTGTACAGCAGAAACTAACACTAACATTGTAAAGCAAATATACTCCAGTAAAAGAACAAAAACAAAACCCCCCAAAGAATAAGTAGAAAATATAAGCATTTATTGCTTTAAGCCATGGGCTTCCCTGGTGGCTTAAATGGTTAAGAATCTGCCCACAATGCAAGAGAACTGCGTTCAATCTCTAGATGTCTTAGAGTAGGAAATGGCAACCCACTCCAGTATTCTTGCCTGCAGAATTCCAGGGACAGAGGAGCCTGATGGGCTATCCAGTCCACGGGGTCACCAACAGTCGGACACAACTGAGTGGCTAACACTTTCACCCCCTCTACACCAGGTTTTAGAGCTGTGTGTTACACAGCAAAAGTAACTGACACTATGGCGGTGTGCCATCCTCTCACACTTGATCACATCTTGTGTAATCACTTCTTACACTTACTCTCATGTTGATCACAATCAGGATTACGGACCTCGAACAGCAGTTATTCACTTGGATTCTTTCCTTAGACTTTTGAAAGTAAACCACTGAGTCTTTGTAATTAGAAGAAAATGTATCTTCCACTGGATGCTATTACTACTTGATTCTAGGATCCTAATGCTCTTATAATCTGTGAACTTGTACAAGGACTTTGCTGGACTACTTACCAGCAACATCATCTTCCTAACTCCATCTTTTCTGGAGATGATAAGTTGGGTTTAGGTGCGGGGTAATAACAGCTAAAGGTCCTTACGTTCTGTGAGGAAGATTGAGTCGTGCTTGCCCCTTGAGCTTTATTGAAAAATTGTGAACAGAGAGTAAGTGGCTGATTTCTCCACCTCAAGGGGAAAAACACTGGATTATTGTCATTTCATAAGCCTCCACTGCACTAGCTAGTCTACAAAAGAAACAGTCCCTTACGATCCCTATGGAGTAAAGCTTAAAATTTTCTGCTTTGTTTTCTACACCGTTAAATTCATTGGTTACTTTCATTAGTTAATCTGAAATAATTTGGAAGATTGCTGAAAACGGTTTTACAGCAACAAATAAGTCTCCTAGAGGGAAATGTCAGGAACTCAGTCACAGATTAAAAAAAAATTATGGAATATGCCATGTCTATCTACTCCACTCCCCATTCCATCCTCTGNAAAATTCAAAGTTGAAAATTCAAAGCAGGAGGCTGCAGCGGGTGGAATCCAGGGACCCTGGGAACAAGCAGTCGAAGGAAGTCCCGAGGCCTAGTTGGTTTTTCAAAGCTGCCAAGGGATTCCGGCAGCAGCGGGCTCTCAGCCGAGTAAAGCCAGAGTGACCTTCATCTCCCAGCCAAGAGGCCAGATGGGGTCAGGGGGACCTGGCACAAGAACTTCTGTAAGGCTCAGAGGGACAGGCGGGGAAGACAAGAAGGCCCTCACCTGCCGTCCCATCTCCACCAGACAGCCTCTGGCACCCCAAGAGTTGCAATGCCTTCCCAGGCCAGAGGATGAGGCAGCAACCCAGCCCACAGGCCATCATGCTTCCATGGTCCTGAGAGATGAGGAGGGCTGGAGGGGTGTGGGCAGGCTGGCTGAGGGTGGCTGGAAGGATCCACACACATGGGCGTGAGGGCAAGGAATCAGAGCTAAGAAAATTAGGAAGCAGATGGAGGAACAGCTGTAAGAGCCAAGGCCAGATGGACTCAGGGGCTTCTTCCAGTCCAAGGGGAGGTTCAAACTCATACGGGGGCGGGGGGGGAGGCAGGTTAGCTGCAGGAGGGGGCTGGCTGCCAAGCTGGGGGTGAGAGAGGGCAGTCTCGACATCCATCCCAACTCAGCCAGGAGGGCTCTACNGGTTCAAACTCATACGGGGGCGGGGGGGGGCAGGTTGGCTGCAGGAGGGGGCTGGCTGCCAAGCTGGGGGTGAGAGAGGGCAGTCCCGACATCCATCCCAACTCAGCCAGGAGGGCTCTACTCCCATTTGACTCAAACAAGGAGACTTTTGTGTAGGAATCTGTCAGAAGAAAACGTGTGCTCACGCGGAAACAGACAAATCCAAATTGAAGGGCATCCTGCCAAAGCACTGGCCTGTCCCTTTATAAACGCTAATGTTGTGAAGGGTTCAGTAAAAAGAACAGGGCTGGAGGGATAGTCTGGATTAAAGGAGGAGAAAGAAACAAGGCAACCAGACACAGGACATGATTCAAACAATAAAGACAAAAAATTGCTGTAATAGGGCTCATGGGACAGTAAGGGACTCTGAATGTCATCTGAGCATGAGATCAAAGAAGCAAACCATCACAAGCCTTCCTGCGTGTGACAGTGACTGGTGGTTACAGACAAAAATATTCCTGTCCTTAAGACACGCACGCGGCAGTGCTCCAGAGTGAGATGCCGTCACATTCGCAAGCAACTCTCAGATGGTTTGGCCACGAGAGACAGAGAGCGCAAATGCTACAAATTGCAGCCTCAGTGGAGCTTGAGAGAAGGCTTCTAGAAATTCACTGCACTGTGTTCGCAACGTTCCCAAAACAAAATTTTTCAAACTGAAACATCAGGGTGGGAAAAGAACACTACTGCTCATGGGAATGGCTGGTACAACCGTGGGATGTTCAGTCATCTAGATACCCACTGAGAGCTACCCAGGTGCCTGGGGAAAAGTCAGAGAAGAGGCGGTGTCAGAAAAGCAAGATGCTGGAAAGTGGGCATAGTGCAGGCCCGTTTCGGTAAAGTGACCAACTAACTAATCCTACAATGAGTGTGTGTATAAGGTCAATATGAAGACAAGAGGAAAAACTCAGGTGACACTTGCCAAGCTGCTATTCTAAGTCAGGGGTCCCCAACCTCCAGGATCTAATGCCAGAGGATCTGGGGTGGAGCTGAGGTAAGAAAAACAGAAGTAAAGTGCACAATAAACGTAATGAGTCGAATCATCTCCAAACCATCCCCCTTACACCTGGGTCCCTGGAAAAACTGTCTCCCACGAAACCAGTCCCTGGTGCCAGAAAGGCTGGGACCACTGCTCTAAGCACTTTACATGCACCCACTCCCCTGTCTTCATGAGAGCACTGTATAGGAGATGCTTTCATTAATCCCATTTTACGGAGGAGGAAAGAAGGCACAGAGAGGTTAAGTCACTTGTCCAAAGACATACAGCCAAGAAAGAGCAGAACCAGGATTTGAACCCAGGCTGCCTGGCTCCAAAGTCTACGCTCTTGGGTCCACCTAGCTCCTGGATGCCAAAACTCTGGCCAGACCCTAGAGAGAATCCTGGGGGTTTGAGAAGCCATGCCTGACCTTGATGGTGACATGTCAACACTGCCTGCCAGCTCCCCCTGTTCCAGTCTGTCCCATGCTTCTCATTCAGGTGGAAGGGTCTCATGTGGGCACACAGGGCACTCTCTGTGCACAAGGGGATGCTCCCAGAGACCCTTGGGGCCTGGCTGTCCAGGAGAGTCACTCCCACACCGACCTCCTCAATGTCCTAGGTGAAGAAGGGTATGTCCTAGGGTTTGGGACAAGGATCAACAAGGTTGTCAGGAGTTCATCCGGGGGACTGCCGATGACAGGTGTGCTGGTTCACTGCAGAATATACCTGCTGGCTACAATGATTCCTGGTCAACTCGTCTGCATCTCTACCTGGGCAGGTTCTGATGAAGGTGAGAAACTTGGCTTCTCTCTTTTCCACACCACGCCCTCCAGTGCACACCAAGGGCGGCTTCCACCCGGGAAAGACAAAGCCTGCACTTTGGCACACCCCAGCCCTCACACTTCTCGCAGGTTACAACAAACACCTCCTCCCAATCCTGCTTCCAGGAGGTGGGCGGGCGGGCAGACAGGGACCCTGGGAGCTTTCTACCTGAAAAACATTAGCTCGTGACTTGCTTTCACAACTGCTTGGCTTCTCCCAAGCCCCGCTCGCCCAGCCCATCTGACCTTCGCCCACTTTCCCTGCCCACCTGACAACAGTCTTCCCTGACAGTGTCAGTCGCTCAGTCGTGTCCGACTCTTCGCGACCCCATGGCCTGCAGCCCACCAGGCTCCTCCATCCATGAGATTTTCCAGGCAAGGATACTGGAGTGGGCTGCCATTTCCTTCTCCAGGGGCTCTTCCCAACCCAGGGATCGAACCCGGGTTTCCTGCACTGCAGGCAGATACTCACTGCTAATTTGCTCTCTGGCCTTACTTAAATCCTTGCTCCCTCTGGGTTTTTGTTTCCTCAAAGAATAAAAGATGGAACTGAGTGCCAGATCTAACCATCTGAGTTTATGAAACATTCCCTGACAGAAACAATTAGCTGATCAGTTACCACCCTCTCAAGCAGTTCAAGGTAGGGACGAAGAAAATAATCTCTAACACTATAACAGGCAGGGGCAGTGAGAGGCAGTGAGATGAGTGAGAACGCTATTCTGGAGAAAAGCATCCATCAGTCATTTCTGCTGCCTGCATCCTTTACCTCCTTCTCCTAACAGTCCTTCCCATCCTTCTCCTTTAGGGCACCACCCACCCCACCTCAGTCTCCCTGCTTTAGGGGGAGAAAAGACCTCCCTCTCCAACTCCAAGGCTGGGCATCTAATCCAAGCGTGACCAATCAGAGCAGACCATTTCTCAAGCTACAGTGACTGGCTCAGGGATAAGCATACGGGACAAGCCCTGACAATCAGGGCCCATGAGCCTTCATACTACACCTTTACCCAGCCACTGGGAAAATTCTCTAATTACCTCTGAAGGTCCCTCCATAAAGTTCCCTTTGGAGACTCATGGGGAAATTAAAAGCAACCAGTTTCTCCTCCATGTGGCGCAGATGGCTATCTGAGCCCTAGGTTTAAAAATGAATGTTTAACTCTTGGATTGCATTCAGGCTGGATGCCTTACAGGACCCACGGGAGAAACAACCAGGCCACAGGAAGCTCCCTCCCCACCCTCCCTCTGCACCCTCCAGGCCAGTACTAACCCAGTCGACTTATGGTTTATTGAGTGCGGGTAAATGATTTTGCATGGTTGAGACGACATGAGATCCTATACGTACAGTGGAAGTACGTATCACCAGCAAACTGGACCTGGGTCTCCCAACTCCAGCCTCACGCCATTTCTGCCCATGAGGACAAGAAACGTAAACAATTCCACTTTAATGATGAACCAGGGCCTCAGTGCTGTGGGAGGGAAATACCACCCCTCCCCCAATCCAAGCCACCCAGCTGAAGCCAAGATGCCAGCAGGAGGATCCCTTCTCCCTCCAAGAGGCAGACTGAGGTGGCTCCAGGCCAGCCTCCACACCTCCCTGGGCCCCTGGGCCAAGACAGGTGCTGTTTCTTTACCTACCACCCCCAGATGGCTCCAATGACAACTTTCATAAACTGGTGTCCCTTCGAACTGGGGCAGAGGAGGAATCAATCAGAAGACACCAACGCTCAGCCAGGAAAAACAGCCAGTCACTGGAGTCAGAGAGATATCTCTGGAACACAGGCAGGACTTGCTGAGATTCAGGTCCTGAATCCATAAACACACCACAAAGACCAGGCTCCCAGCTCCTCTCTGGTGCGGGAGATAGGAGGGGAAGGAGGGGAAGAGCCAGCATTGAAGCCAAGGAGTCTGCCTTCCAAGTCCATGAATTTGAAGATCCCGGTTGGACTCCTCTCACTGCCTTGGCCTGAGGTCCCTTCCCGGCCAGGTCTCTGCCCTAGACCAAGGTTCACAACCACGGGATACAGTCATGAACAAGACAGACAAGGCCCCTGCCTAGGGAACCTCAATCAAGTGAACAGTATCATTCTAGAATGGTGACAGCTTAGAAGATAATAACATGTAATGCTTATAACACAGGTTATAGGGTGGGGAGGTTCATAGGGTGGGGAGGCGGGGAGGAAAGGGGTAATCGTCGAGAGTATCATTTGAGCTTAAATATGAAAAGAATCCAGCATAAAAGTCAGGAGGAAAAAGGCTTCTGGGGAGAAGGAACAGTCTGTGCAAAGGCTCTGAGGCAGGAAAGAACACCTGTGCATGAGAGGAAAAGAAAAGCTCATGAGGCGAATTCTTTGGTTGTCCAGCGGTTAGGACTCTATGCTTTCACTGCCTAGGACCCAAGTTCAATCCCTGGTCAGGGAACTAAGATCCTGAAAGCTGCGTGGCGTAACCAAAAACAAAAAAAAAACATCAAGAAGAAAAGTCTGTGAGGCCACAGCAGAGTAAAGCGCAGGGAGTGGAGGCAGGAAAGGGGCTCACAGGCCACAAGGAGCAGATGGGTTTCACACCACACCCAAGAAGGTTTTAATCCGTATTGTGAAATGATGCAATTTACATCATTTTTAAGAGCATAGGGGGACTTCCCTGGTGGTCCAGTGGATAAGAATCCATCTGCCAATGCAGGGATCATGGGTTCAGTCCCTGGTCTGGGACGGTTCCACACATCACATGACAACTAAGCCTGTGGGCCACAACTACTGAAGCCCACGAGCCCTAGAGCCGGAGCCCCACAACAAGAGAAGCCACCTCAATGAGAAGCCAGTACACCGCAACTAGAGAGTAGCCCTCACTCCCTGCAACGAGAAACCACCTTCGCAACGAGGACCCAGTACAGCCATAAATAAATAAACTATACACATATATAAGTGCAGTTGGGCTTCCCTGGTGGTCTAGCGGTTAAGACAACACACTTCCGCTTCCGGGAGTGTAGGTTCAATCCCTAGTCAAGGAAGTTCCGCAGGCTGTGAAGTACAGCCAAAGAAAGAAAGAAATATCAAAAATAATCCCAAATAAGAAAAACAATAAAGAACATTCTCCTGCGGCAGGGAAAATGGACACGAGTGGCGTGAATAAGAGCAGACGGCCCGGAGAGGGAGCTCCTGCAGTAGGTGAGAGATGGGACCGCTTCATGTGGAGTGGAGCCACACAGGGGGAGGGGAGCCCCCACATGTCACCACAGAGGGTGACAACTTGCCACTGGTCACGTACCTCCCTGTGAAACCGCTCTTGTCCTCTAAACATCCGTCAATACTATTCGAGAACCCACCATTATGTGTTAGGCATCGTTCCAAGTGCTTGGGACACAGCAATGAACAAAAACCTAGGTCCCTGCCCTCATGGGCCTGACACTCTCATGGAGAGAGACAGACAATAAGCAATAAACAGGATGCAAAGGTGAACTCCACAGGGTCTCAGCGGACAATGGGGCAGCAGAAGAAAAGCAGCAGGGTAAGGAAGGGGCAGCAGGAGAAAAGCAGCAGGGTAAGGAAGGTTCGGAGCACTGGGGAAAGCGAAGAAGACTTGCAATATTCAACAAGAGAAAGGCTTCCCTGGTGGCCCCATGGTTAAGAATCCACACTTGCACTACAAGGAGCACTGGCTCAATCCCTTGCAGGGGAAGTAATGTCCCGCATGCTGCACAGTGAGACCAAAAAAAGAGAGAGAGATTCATGAGAAAGCGAGATCTGAACAAAGGCCTAAAGGAGGCAGGAGAGAGAATCACGCACATGTCACATCAGGGAAAGAGCTGTGGGCGAGGGCAGAACTCAATAAGGCCGATGTGCCAGTAAGTCTGAGGAACAGCCACCAGGGCCGGGTGCAAGGTCAAGCTGAAGGGGAGGACAGAAAGGGGTGAGGTTCGGATGGTACAGGCCTCAAGGGCCAACATGAGGTCTCACCTTGACTCGGAGGGGATGGTGTGGGCCCACTGCTGGGCTTTAAGCAGAAGAGGGGGATGCTCTGATTGCAGATTTCATGGGCTCCCTTTGGCTGCTGTGCTGAAAAACCTAGCCAGGGAGCAAAGGTGGATACAGGGAGATGCGCAAGAATCCAGGCGAAACTTGATGGTGTCTTGGACCAGCGTGGTGGCCCTGGGTGTGGAGAGAAGCTGGACTCTGGATATATTTTTACTTTTGTGTTTTTCGGGTTATTTAGTATCTTATGTTTATCTGTTTATTTATTTAACTGCTCCACATCTTAACTAGGGCACAGGGGATCTTTGATCTTCATTGCGGCATGAGGGACCTTTTTTTTCCTGAGTTATGGCATGCAAAATCACTTAATTGCAGCACGCGGGATCTTTAGTCCTAGAATACAAACTTTAAAAGTTGCACCCTGTGGGATCTAGTTCCCTGACCAGGGATCAAACCTGGGCGCCCTGCATCAACAGCGTGGAGTCTCAGCCACTGGACCACCAGGAAGGTCTCTCTGCATATATTTTGAAGATGAGGCCAAAAACAAAAGGTCCAACGTGGGAAGGGAGAGAGTCAAGGCTGACTCCAAGGCTTTCGGCCAGGGGAGCTGGCAGATGGAGAAGCAATGGCCTGAGATGGGAACGTGGCAGGAGGAATGAAGTTCTGGGGCAGAGGCAGTGATGGGAAGTCAAGTGCTGGCTAGAGTAAGCATGACTTGCCTTTGAACACCCAGGTTGACATACGGAGCAGGCCACTGGATGCTCAAGGCTGGAGTTCAAGGGGAAAGGCCTGGGCCTAGGATATCAATTTAGGAGGGGCCCAGACAAAGATGGCATTAGATGTGTGAGATCGTGTGACCTCAGCCAGGAAAGGCTTTAGTGCAGGGACGTGCCAATGGCCGGCGGTCAGGGAGATAAGGAGACACCAGCATCTGAGTTCAAGAGCAGCCCAAGAGACCACACATCAAAGTGTCTCAAGAGTCCTTCTAGCAGCTTCCAGAAAAGGTGGAAGGAACTTCACCCCAAATGCCAGGAAGCAAGCACAGGTCGGGCCACTCCTGTTCCTTCCTCCTACCCAGCACGAAGCAATAAATCGGGGCACAGGAGGAAATGATGGGGTGGAGGTGGGGGAAGGAAGCCAGACAATGAAGCCAGCTGCGCCCAGGGTCACCAGGGGCCCAGACCTCTGGGTTCAGGGAGGTTCTGAGCAGAATGACCCTGAGCTTCAAATGTGGGTCCCAGGCACCTCTGGACAGGCTGTAACTCGCCAGCTCCAGGGCCCCAGAGAGCCCCAAAACCAAGAATGAGCTTTTTGGTGCTGGTTTTTGTTTCTCTGCATTTCAGCTCCCACGGCCCCTCCAAGGGCCAGTGGAGGCCAAGGTCACATCTGAACCAGCAGGCAGGAGATGAGGCACATAAAAGAACTCTCCTTTTGTCTCTTTTTTTGGCTGAGTCCTACCTACAGTTGAATTCTTTGCACTCTAAATGTGTTTATGGGGATGAAGCTGCTGGATCTCTAGCACAGAAGAGGGGTGGGGGAGGGGGAGTAGGTGCTCTTGCAACCAAATTCTCTAATTCTAAGATGGTGACCCAGAGAAGTCAGCCTTGTGGCTGAAACCTGCCTTGGGGGGGCCTCTCTGCCCAGGGGCCTCTCCGCTGCTGACCAAGCGCATAGGATCATGCTTCCAGGCACTAAGATCCACTGTCATTGACGGAGCAGACATGCCTGCGCCCAGGTTCCAGCAGAATAAAACTGCCCAAGGGAAAATGAAAATCTTCAATGAGCAAGTCCTTGACATCCACTCACTTCCGTCCCGTTTGCTACATGTTGAAGTCATAACAGGATGATTCCAGGTAGCCAAGCTTCTCTAAATTCTAGCTAATCACATGGGTCACAGAGAGAAGGCCTGGCAAGTATGAGTCATCCTAGGAAGGCTTGGGGAACATGTCATGAAATGGGAAAAGCCAGGCGTGCTGAACCCGGGTCTCCCATACTGCAGGCAGACTCTTTACCATCTGAGCCTCCAGAGAAGCCCTCCCGAAGATCCCCTGGAGAAGGAAATGGCAATCCACTCCAGTATCCTTCCCTGGAAAATTCCATAGACAAGGAGCCTGGCAGGCTACAGTCCACGGGGTCGTAAGAGTCAGACACGACTAAGTGACTTCACTTTTTCTTTCTTTCTTTCTTTAGGTGCACGGGACACAGCCCCGGGCCAGGCCTCCAGAAGGCCAGACTGCAACAGGACACGTGGCCAGGCGTGTGCATACACACCCCAACACACTCAGAACACGTGTTACCATGTGTGTTCACACGTGTAACTATATGCCCAGCATGTGTCGACACACATGTGAACCCACGCATATACACATGGATAACAATAATACGTGTGAACCCCTGTGTGCCAAGAACCAAGTGTGGGCGCATGTCAATGTATGTGTACACATGTGTTCATGTACATACATGCATATGCTATCACAAAGACACTGTGCCCCCACGCCAACATGCAACATGAATGTGTGCATGCTTCAGCACATGGTCACACACGTGCATGCCAACACGTGTTCGTGCATCACACGTGTACTACTGGCATGCATGTACATACATCAACATGTATATACAGCACACTCTCAAACACACACACTGGTGAAGCAAATCCATGAGGATACAAAGAAGGAAACAAAAATAACCGACACTCAGGGAAACTAAAAATAGCCCATGTTTTTCAGCCCTGGCTCTGGAGTAAGTGGAAGCCGCCCTCTCACACACCAGAGGGGTAGGAAGCCCCAGGCAGGAAAGAGGAAGAAAAACACAACAAAATTGGAACACACCTGCGACCCCACTGCCCCCTGAAAAGGGAGTGCGTCCCCTGCGATCTGCGGCCATGGGTCAAGTCTACAGCCTTATCCTCCATGGCCAGAGGCAGCCAGATGCAGTCAGCCCTCAACACTTTGACACCCTCCGAGACACGACTCTTGGGGCTTTCTGGAGCCCCAGACAGGGGACAGGGAACAGAGCTCACCAAGCAGACCCTTCAGGACAGTGGGGACACCCTGAGAATCGCTGGGACCAAAGGCCAGCTTCCCTTGGCATCGGTGATTCTAGAGCCCACCCAGGCCTATCAGACAGCCATGGAGGGAAGGCGTCGGGAGGCACCCTGCACTCACAGTTTGAGGGAGGTGATGATCAGGAGAAAAGCCTGGGAAGGACCCCACCGCCCCACTGTCAGTGCAGGAAAAGGACAAGGGACAGTGGACCCAAGCAGAGACCAGGGGAAGGGTTTGCCCTGCCTCCAAACACCAAGTTGAGCTCTCAGGGATATGGAGAGTGGGGAAGAGAGGGTCCACAGGCGGCAGCCCACCCAGCTAGAGCTACAGCTACCCACCACAGCACTACAGCAGTGTGACCTGGGGCAAGTGTCTTTTCGGCTCTGTGCTTCCATTTCCCTCAATAAAAAAAGAGGCAACGGAAGCTATTTAGATACTAAATGAAGTGAGTGACAGCAGGTAAAACACCTCGAACAGTATCTGGTGCTTAATCAGTGTCTACTGATAGTTATCTCTCCCCAACCCCCACCTCTGAACTGATGCACGAAAGAAATTTGCCAGACGGGAAAAGCAACTGGTGGCTTCCAGGTGGTTCCGTGGTAAAGAACTCACCCGTCAATGCAGGTGACACAGGAGATGTGGGTTCAATCCCTGGGTCAAGAAGATCCCCTGGAGGAGGAAATGGCAACCGGCTCCAGCATTCTTGCTGGAAAATTCCTATGGACAGAGGAGCCTGCTGGGTTACAGGCCATCGGGCCACCAAGAGTCACACACGACTGGGCATTTACGCCTTGGTGAGAAGCAACTAGGGCGAGCATGGTTCTTTGGGTGGCCCTTGCAGAGGGAGAGGGGGTAAAAATAGGGAGGCTGAGGGTGGGGGTGGGGAAAGGCCAAGGAAAGAGCCCACCTCAAAGCACTCAGGGTCTGTTCATCCCACCATCCCATTGGGAACCCAAGCGCTGATCTAGTCCTGGGGACACTACAGAGCGTGACAGGACAGCCGCCACTCCTGCCCAAGGGAGAAAGAAAATTCACAAATCAACATGTAATGTAAGTTGGGGGTGGCTTTAGGGACATGAGAGGGGAGCTATGCACGCCTTGGGAGTGAGCCTTCAGGGCGGTGGGGAAAGCAAGCCAGAGTTTGGTGGAACCAGGCTCAATGGGCTCAAGGACACTGAAGACTGGACACTGAGGCAGGTGAGCAGGGGGTCAAGGCAGGGGGTGCAGTGAAAGAGGTAACAGGAGCTGGATCATGGCAGGGAGTTCAGGTCACCAAACTGACCTTGGTATTCACTCAGAGTGAAATGGGGATACCTCAAAGGGCTGTAAGCAGAGAGGACACGTGATCAGTTGTCTATGGAGACCAGAGATGAGACTACAGCATCCGTCCAAGTGGTGAATGGAGGAGGCCAGAGTGGTAAAGATATTGAGAAGGTGTCAGAATGCAAATATGTTTTGAAGGTAATCCTAATGGATTTTGCTGATGGAGCAAAATCTATTAGGATAAGGATGCCACAAAAGGCACCCAGGATAACCCACGGTTTATACCTGGAGGGAACAAATGGAGGTGTCATTTATTGAGCTGGGGACACAGGTGAGGCAAGAATTTGGCAGCTGGAAAAATGAGTGGATAAAGCACCCAAGGCTCATTCCAATTATAAAACTTTAAAGATGGCAGAGAAGGAGCTTCCCTGGTGGTCCAGTGGCTTACAGTCTGAGTTCCCAATGCAGGGGGCCCGGGTTCGATCCCTGGTCAGAGAACTAGATCCCACATGCCACAACTAAAGATCTCACATGCTTCAGCTAAGACCCGGTACAGCCAAAATAAAATATTTTAAAAAAAAAAAGAGAGAGAGAGACTCAGTTTCCCACTTCCCCCACCCCCGGACGTGAAGAAGGCTACCAGGTCCGTCTCTACACATTGTGGCCCAGCAGATAAGCCCCTTCCCCTTGGCCCAGCAGGACCTCCCCTGGTGGACCAGAGACAGCCAGTAATTTGGGAATACATGCCCAGAGATGTAGCCCAGGGTTCCCAATCCATGCAAACAGAGAGGGCCACGCATGCCAGGCTCCATTTGAGCCTATGGATACAAGCAGGATCCTCCTGGGATTTGCCTCAGGATATTTTCTCACACACACACACACACACACACACACACACACACACACACACCAGCAAATACTCTCTTAAGCTTTTATTTCCCTAACTGTAGACGACAACAATGAGAGGTGTGTCCCAGAATTCTCCCAGGACTAATTGAGGTGACTGACATTTACAAAGATGCCTGGCACAGAGTCATCCTTGATTACACTCCTAAATGCGTTCAGTCTGAACACCTCGCATCCACCCTCCCCACTGGCGGGGACAAAGGAGAAGAAATGAGTCTTATTCTCCCTCAAGGCCTCTCCCCGGGAGCTCCATCCACAGGTCCCCTCGGCTGTGGGCCTCCCACACTCTGTACTGAACTCATTTGGCCATTCTTTGGGGGAAAGCTATGGATTCATAACTAACCTTTAACTAAACACACAATACCTGAATATATTCTCCTTGTTTAAAAAGAAAAAGTCTGGGGCTTCCCAGTGCAGGGAGCCCAGATTCAATCCCTGGTCAGGGGACTAGATCCCACAAGCCACAACCAAGAGTTTGCATGCCGAAACTAAAAAAGACTCCGCAGGCTGCAACTAAGAAAAAAAAAAAAAAAGATCCCGCAAGCCAAAATTAAGACTTGGCCTAGACAAATTAATAATTAATTATTTAAAAAAGTATGAACTTCACAGATAAAGCATGTTTCCACCCACCACACCCCCAATTCCCTGAGTAACCACTTTTGTCAGTCTGGTGCACCCTTCCACACCTTTTTCTGTGCTTTTACATGCACTGATAAAAATCTAGGGAAAATACAGAGTTTCGTGGAGTGTTTGTTTTTTTTTTGACACAAAGAACCTTATAGCTTTCTTTCAATTAGTCATGTGTTCGTCCGCTTTGCTTTTCTGTGCCCAAATATATAAAAATCTAGTTCTTTCTCTCTAATCTTTGCCCAGAAATCCACTGGATAAAAGACTTCTGCATTCCTTCCTATTCCTCTATTGAAGTGTAGACCCAGATTTGTGGTCAGGATTCCTGACCATAACTGCCATGAGCTGTGTGAACCCTGACATGTCTCTGGGCTTTGTATGCCTCAGTTTCCTTATCTGTAGGAAGGAAACACACCACAACAGCTTACACGAGTGTGATAACCTTCAAATGAGAAAACGGGTACATCCAGGGCAGTGTTACACACATGTCATCACCTTTGTACTTCATCATCTTGACAGGAGGCAAACTAGATCTGATTCCTGCCTCAGAGCTGAAGACACAATCCCTGGATCAGAGGTGAAGTAACTGACCTGAGGTCCCCAGCAAGCAAAGGGCATGGCCAGGGCTGCAAACCCTGAGTTCTGGAAACTGACACCAGTTTCAAAATGGGTGTAGCCCTAGCAGCAACCTGAGAAACGTAAATTACATGCATCAGATTAACCCGCCAAAATTATTCAAGATGCTAATAAACTGGTCATCACCAGTAATGGCCGAGATGTGGGGGAGTGAGTAGTTTCATACTCTGGATGGAACTATAAATGCTCTTGATCTTCAGAGGGGTCATTAGGCTGTGACCAAATTCAAAACGGACAGACCTGCTGGTCTAGAGGCTTCTCTTCTAGAAATGCACCCAGTGGAAGTGGTTATCCACATACACAGAAAGGTATATATGAGAAAATTATTAGTCACTGGAGAAATAGGTAAGTAAGCATACAGTATTCAAAGAAACACTATGCAGTAGTGAAAATGTGACAGATATGGAAAAATTTTCAAATGGTATCTGTGAATTGAAAAGCAAACTGCAGGCTGTTTAGACACAGTATAGTTCAATACATGTAAGTATATATTACTATGTCTAAATACGCATCCTTGACATGTATCTCTATAAAATCTTCTTACGAAGATAATCTTGGATGATGGTGGTACTATCAAGAAGGGGAATAAAATGAGCAGGGGGGAGAGGCCCTGTCTTCCCTCAACTTGAATTTTTTTTTACAAACAAGAATGCATGTCCTGGGACTTCCCTGGTGGCTCAGTGATAAAGAATCCACCTGCCAATGGCAGAGACGCAGTTTCGACCCCTGTTCCAGGAAGATCCCACATGCTGCAGAGCCACTGAGCCCGCGTACCACAGCTACTGAGCCTGTGCTCTAGGGTCCAGGAGCCGCAACTATTGAACCCACATGCCACAACTACTGAAGCCTGAGTGCCCTAGAGCCCCTGCTCCGCAACAAGAGAAGCCACCACAATGAGAAGCCTGTGCCCCGAAAAGAGGAGCCCCTGCTCGCCGCAACTAGGAGAGAGCCCGCACAGCAATGAAGAGCCAGCACAGCCACAAAGCAAATAAATAACATTATATTTTAAAAAAGAAAAGAAATAGTTTCTCAGTTAAAAAAGAATGCATGTCTTTTATATACATGGACTTCCTTCATTAACCCCAAAGCATAAAACAGTAGAAATCACAGCCTCAGTCCTCCCATTCAAGTTGTACATGGACACGTGCAGCCAAAGCAAACACCAACAGGCCATCCCTTCCTCTCATAACGTACTACTCACTCGGTCTCCTGAACACAGACACACTTCTTCTGATGGAAGGCTCTTGGCCGGAGCTTGGCCTGAGCTGTCCAAGAAGTTGGCACAGGCTGGGCTCGCCTCCATGTCTTCACACCACTCAGCCTTTGGGATATTTATGGTAGATGCTGGGTGACTCTCCCTTAAGTTTAAGCCTGGAAATCTTAGCTCCGGGACAACTGAGGACAGTGGTGCTTTCCTCTCTGGAAGCCCAGAGGAATGAGAAATTAGGTAGGGCATGCGTGCACGCATGTACATTCACACACACACACACACACATCCTTCTGACTTGCCATAAAAAGAAAACACCTGCATTAAGTCCAAGAAGGACTGGGTGGACAAGATTCTTCATCAACTATAAATTCCACTCATCCCCATCCCCCCACCCCCAAAGCAAGAGGCTATTTGCACAGGATCACGACAGGGTTCACCATGCACACAGCACACAATTGACCATCCCTCCATGAGGCACACAGCACACAAACGACAAAATCGGCAGGCACTTACAGACGGCTTTCACTGAGATAAAGCTCTCACAGCTGCTTTTTTTTTTTTTTTCCTTTACAGCTACTTTGAAGAGCAAAGCAAAAACACCCATTGGCCGCCATGGGATAAAAAGAAGCAGTTCTGTTTCTCTGAGGTCTCCCCACAAGACTTTCTCCCGCCACTTCACAGGCAAAATTAAAAAACCACTAAGAGGAACTCGGAACGCAATGTCACCATTGGCCAGGACCTCCCTGCAATCAGATTACAGGACTTAATGGGACAAGATTTGAGAACAAAACAAAGGACATGGTGTGGCCAATATGACTCAGACAACTACTTGCCCAGAGATTTCAAGAAAAAACATCTTTAAAGCCAAAAAAAAGGCAGCTGGGTCTAAGCGGATACAGCCTTCATTCATTCATTCATCTCTCAAGCATCTTGCATCGGGCATGGGGCATGGACCTGAAATGTGACCCAGTCCTCATTCTCAAGAAACTCACCTAAAACAGGGGGAAAGAGCAATCAATTAGCAAGTGACAAGAGCCACATCTTTATCTCAGCTCTGCATCTCAGTTGTATCTGGGAGGCACTGAGGTAAGCCTCAGTTTCCCCTCTGAGCCCTGCAGGTGCTGTGGCCCTGGCCTCAAAGCTCTGAATGCTTTTAGCTCAAATGTGATACTCTGGAATCTGCCTGTCCTTCAGTAACTCCAGGCTCATTCAAACAGGCTGCCCAGACACCCAGGGCAGAGTCTGCCGGTCTGAAGGCCAGCTGACAGCCTTAATTTGTCTCCCTGGTTGAAAGGGCAGTGGTGTATAAGGTTAGGATCAGAGGAAAACTCTCAGGCTGTGGGCTCCTGAAGGACCCTGTTTATGCAGTCTTGGGCTTATTCCTGCCCATGCGTGGATCTGGGGAGTAAAGCAGCTTATCACTGCCAATCTGCATCAGGAAGGCAGCAGCAGGGGAGGAGAGGGCAACCCATTCTGCCTTTAAGAAAAGGTCTGCGTGGGGAGGTTTTAGAAGCAGAAACAAGTGGCGGCCGTGCACCCATGTGAGCCTCACATGCACATGCTTGGTGGGTTCCTGTCTGCCTGCGCTCACAGGAAGCAAGCAAAGTGCAGTGCCAGTTCTACCAGACACCGTCAGAGGCTGCTGTACGGTAGGCAAGAAGCATGGAGTCTGTTCCTGGGCTTCTCCTGGCGGCATCAGAAACACGGCCACACTCCACGCCCGCCTTGGACCCCTCACCTTCAGGTGAGGTCAGGCTCCCAGGTGGTCTCTCCTTCAGGCTTCCCCAACCCCAGTCCAGTGCCTCCAGCAGNGAACTCCAGAGCTTCCCCCCCAACCCCGCAGTCACCTCTGCGTCCTCAGCTGGCCCCATGCTCCCACTCCCCACCCCACCCCAACCCCCCCACACACGGGCACACACATTCTATTCCAGCCTCCTTCTCCCTGGAACAAGCCTAGCAGACTCCTGCCTCAGGACCTCATACTCCCCACGACTTGGAATTCTGTCCGCCCCCCACCCGCACCCAGATATCTGCCCGGCTTCTTCCTTCACGACTGCTGGGGCCATCTTATCGGAAAGGCCTTCCCAGCCACCCTGCGTGAAACAGAATAGCGTCAGCTCTCCCCTCACCCTTATCAAGGGGCGCCACCAGGCATGAGCCACATTCATTTGTTCTTGCATTTTGACCATCGCCAGGCCCTAAAATGCTGCGGGGCAGAAGCTTTGTCTTTCTGCCCCCGCCCTCCCCTTCTCAGTAGCTTGAACCCTGCCTGGCTAGGAATGTCTGCTCATAAGGAACGTTTTAGAATGAAGCGGTGAGAAGCCTTCTGGGAGCCAGGTTCTGTGCTAAGAACCTTGCCTACACTGACTCCATTTTGCAGATAAGGAAACAGGCACAGCGGGTTAGGTCAACAAATCCAAGTGTCTGCTTTCTGATGAACAGGAAGACAGAGGATGGGCAAGTGAAGAAATGAATGATGGATTACCGACACACCCTCCAAAATAGTAAAACATGGGCATGTGCCCCTCTGCAGTCCTCCATAAGGCCCCTCCCACCCTGCACTGAGTCTTGGACCCTGATGTAGGTCAGTCCCCTCATTGTTTAGTTGGGGGTCACGCAGGGATCCCCAACACATGGGTAAGGCAGCCCAGTCCCTGAGGGCTCAGAATGAAATTCTTCTTCAACTCTGGCAGGAAGCAGCCTTCTCCCATGCCCATCCTTAAGCAACAGCCTGGCCTGAGTCAGTATGTATCAAGCAGCTGCTGTGACTGCCTTGCCTAGCACTGTCTTCTCCTCGGGGGACCCAACATTGTCCAGGTTACCAGGAGCAGAGACTCAACCCCCGACCTAGATCAGGGTGGCTGGAGCAGAGGTGGCTGGGGCAGAGGTGGCTGCCCCAGGTAGCTATAGTGTCAGATGGGGACAGGCTCCAAGAAGTCCTTACTCTGGGGTTTCCTACCCTAGGGTCCTGGGAAAAGTGGCTTGGCCCTTTCTGCGCCTCAGTGCCTTCACCTATCAAATGGGAATAAGAAGAGCCTCTCTCTAGGGTTTCCTTGGCAGTCCAGTGGTTAAGACTGCACATTCCAGTGCACGAGTGTGAGTTCTATCCCTGGTGGGGGAACTAAGATCCTATATGCCTCCCGACCAAAACATAAAACAGAAACAATATTGTAACAAATCCAATAAAGACTTTAAAAATGGTCCATATCAAAAGAATACTAAATACATAAATAAAAATAAAAGCCTCTCTTGAAGGGCTGTTGTGAGGATTAAATGAGTGGGAAGATGTAACAAGACATAGAATAGCGCTCCGAGATGAAAGCACCGTAAAGCCAACTACTCTTGTTATTGCTGCCCCAAGGTCTTAACTGTCCTGGCTTCTGCCCACATTTTTGCCTGCACTTCCCAACCTCGCCAGCTTGTTCTCTGTATCCCAGGCGCCTGGCCCTTCTTTCTGTTCCTTAAACAGCTTGTTCCAGCCACAGGGCGTTTGCATATGCTCTTCCCTCTGCCTGCCCTTGCCCAGGTGTGACTCTTTCTCCTCCAGGTTTCACTTCAAACGTCACTCCTTAAAGAGACCTTCACTGTTGAGTCTGTCCAAAATGAAAGTCCCAACCCACCAGTCACTCTTTTTAAATTAATTTTTATTGGAGTATAGCTGCTTTACAATGTTGTGCTGGTTTCTACTGAACAGCAATGTCAATCAGCCGTGCATATACGTATATCCCCTCTTTTCTGGATTTCCTTCCCATGTAGGTTTACCATCACTCTATCAACTCACCCCATTTTATCTGAAACTGTCTTCTTCATTTATTTGTTTGCCTCTTTCTCTCTCCAGCTCCCAAGAGAGACAAACTGGTCTGTTTTTGCTTATGGATGTATCCCCGGCACCTGGAACAATGAATGACATCTTGTACATACTCATTAAAGGCTTGAAATAATTACTTCTTTAATTGACCAACTCATTGATTAGTTAATATACTTGCCTTGAATTCTTTAAGGCCTTCAGCGGCCATCAGCTCTAGGGATTGCCTTATGTTTGCTGATTTTTGGAGTTCTTGGAAATTAACTAACTACAATCTGGGGTCTGTCCTCATCCTGACACCACCCTCTTCTTTGATACCCAGCTTCCCTCAGCAAGGACTGACTCGCCTTGACCATCGCACCCAATCTAACTTTCAAATCTTCAAGGTCCAAATGTACGTGACGCTTACCCAAGAGAGCCCCCAAGGCCGCAGCAAGAGTGTTTTCATGTCACGCCACACTGTCACTTGACAAGAGAAAGCCAGAGATGAAAGGATATCTGAGACACGTGACCAGCCATGACCTTGCTAGGGGGTAGTCACATCCGATGGGGGGAGGTGGGCAGTGACCTAAGAAGTTGGAGAAAAGATGTTCCATCGTGTGTCAGGGAAAGGCTTTGCCAGGACAGGGCAAGACAAAGATGCAGGAGAAAAAGAAAGATAAAAGACAGTACAATATTATCAATCCTGAATATTCATTGGAAGGACTGATGCTGAAGCTGAAGCTCCAATGCTTTGGCCACCTGATGTGAAGAGGCAACTCATTGGAAAAGACCCGGATGCTGGGAAAGATTGAAGGCAGGAGGAGAAGGGGGTGACAGAGGAGGAGATGGTTGGATGGCAACATCAACTCAATGGACATGAGTTTGAGCAAGCTCTGGGAGATGGTGAAGGATAGGGAAGCCTGGTGTGGTGAAGTCCATGGGGTTNGCAACTCATTGGAAAAGACCCGGATGCTGGGAAAGATTGAAGGCAGGAGGAGAAGGGGGTGACAGAGGAGGAGATGGTTGGATGGCAACATCAACTCAATGGACATGAGTTTGAGCAAGCTCTGGGAGATGGTGAAGGATAGGGAAGCCTGGTGTGGTGAAGTCCATGGGGTTGCAAAGAGTTGGACATGACAGCAACTGAAAAACAGCAACAAAATATAATCAATGTCCATTTCAGAGACATCCTGTAAACTCCAACTCAGATGATGTTCCTCCTTAGCTCAAAATCCTCCCATGAAGAAAAGACAGTTGGTGAGGGTGTCGACAAAGATATGGAGAAATTGAGACTCTCATACACTGGTTGTGGGATTGTGAAATGGCCCAGACACTGTAGAGAAGAGTCTGGAAATAGCTCCTCAAAAGACTAAGTACAGGACTTCCCTAGTGGTTAAGAATCTGCCTGCCAATGCAGGGCACCAGGGTTTAATCCCTGGTCCAGGTGGATTCCACATACCTCAGGGCAACTAAGCCCATGGACCACAACTACTGAGCCTATGCCCTAGAGTCCAGGAACTGCAACTACTGAAACCCATGTGCCCTAGAGCCTGTGCTCTGCAATAAGAGAAACCACCACAATAAGCCCGTGCACCACAACTAGAGAGAAGCCCCCATTCGCTGCAATTAGAGAAACTTCGAGTGCAGCAAGGAAGACCTAGCACTGCCAAAATGTAAATTAATTAGTTTTCTAATAAAACACTAAACACAGAATTACCATAAGTCCCCATTGTTCCTCTGCTGGGGATACACAAGAGAAAGTAAAACTGTGTCCACACAAAAATTTGCACACATCAGCACTATTCCCAACAGCTGAAAGGTGGAAACAACCCAAATATCCCCCAGCTGAAGCATCAGTTCAGTTCAGTCGCTCAGTCGTGTCCGACTCTTCGCAACCGCATGAATCGCAGCACGCCAGGCCTCCCTGTCCATCACCAACTCCCGGAGTTCACTCAGACTCACGTCCATCGCGTCAGTGATGCCATACAGCCATCTCATCCTCGGTCGTCCCCTTCTCTTCCTGTCCCTAATCCCTCCCAACATCAAAGTCTTTTCCAAGGNCAGCTTGAACATCTGGAAGTTCACGGTTCACGTATTGCTGAAGCCTGGCTTGGAGAATTTTGAGCATAAATAAATAAAATATGAAATATCCCACAATGGAATACTAGCATTAAATAATGAAGTGCTGATACAGGCTGCAACATAGAATGAGTTTGGAAACATTACCCCAAGTGAAAGTGGTAGTTACTAAAGATCATGTACTTTGTGATTCCATTTCTGTGAAATGTCCAGGGTAGGCAAATCCATAGAGATAGAAAGCAGATTGGTGTTTGCTTCAGGGGAGGGGAGGTAGGGGCAGAAAAAACCAGGAGTGACTGCTAAGGATTATTTTGGGGGTAATAGAACATTCTAGAATTGATTGTGGGGCTGGTGTACAGCTGTGTGAATACTAAATTCGTTGAAGTGTACACTTTCTTTTTTTTTCTGTCTCAGGTGAAGTGTACACTTTCAATGAATGAGTTGTATGCTATATGAACTATAGCATCTTGAAGTATATGTCAATAAAGCTGTTACAAAGCAAACAACAACAGAACTTTCCTACATTTCCCACCCCACTCAGAGTAAAAGTCAAAGTCCTTATCACAGCCCACAAGCTTATCCTCATCTCCCTGACCTCGCTTTCCCCTCTCCCTCAGCAAAGACAAGTAAATAAATAAATAAACCTACCTCTGCACCTGGGCTTCCCAGGTGGCGCTAAGGGTAAAGAACCTGCTTCCCAATGCAGGAGACTAAGAGACTCATGTTCGATCCTTGGGTGGGGAAGATCCCCCGGAGGAGGGCATGGCAACCCACTCCAGTATTCTTGCCTGGAGAATCCCATGGACAGAGGAACCTGGCCAGCTACAGTCCATGGGGTTGCAAAGAGTCTGACAGGACTGAAGCAGCTTAGCACACACGCACACACCTCTACAGCCAGATTGCATAGCTGGTTGGCTTTGGGCAAGTCACTTAACCTCTCTGTGCTCTGGTTTCTTCCTTATTTAGGCAGTACAGATCATCTCAACAGTGCCCACTGCCTGGTGTGAGTTAATCCTGGTTACATGCTTAACACAGTGACAGCAATACAAGGGATCAACACTCCATGCAGGCTGTCACATGTTGTCTGCTCCACCCCAGCCCAGGTAGAATCATTAGCCCCCAGAGCAAAGCATGAGAAGTGTTTCTGGGAAGCTGAATGACTTGATTCAGAGAATCATAGGCAGTGAGTGGCAGAGCTGGGATGGAACAAAGTTGCTTGGCTCCAGAGCCCAGAGATGAATCACTACTCTCTTTGCTGAAGAAAGAGTGGAGAAAGGGAAAAGAGGAAGTAGCTGGGTAGATGGTGGGAAGAGTAAGAGAAAGCACAGAGAAGAAAAAGCCAACCAGGAAGCGAAAACTACCACTTTAGGCCACATCTGGAGCCTATGTCACTGCACCACGTGGGATCTTTGCAGGATGGGAACTCTCAGTGGCAGCACATGGGATCTAGCTCCCTGACCAGTGGTCGAACCCCCGGGGGCATCCTTCATTGGGAGTGCGGAGTCTTAGCCACTGGACCATCAGGGCAGTCTATCAATCAGTTGATGAATACCTACTGTGAGCACCTATTATGTGTCAGTCACTCTGTTTAGTGACTAGGGACCCAGCAGTGAACATGACAAAGCTCCCTGGCCTTGTGGATCTTCTGTTCCAGGAGACAGGCAAGATCAGTAAACGGTAAGCATAATCACTGGTCAATTATATAACATGCCAGGGCTGCACTATTCAATATGATCACCATTGACCATGCGTGGTGACAGGGCACTCAAAATCATGCTTGCCCCAAGTGAGAGTTGCTATGTCCTTCATACACGCCAGGTTTCAAAGACTTACTGTGAAAGAAAGATCACAAAATATCTCAATATTTTTATAGTGATTACACAATGAAATGATAACATTGAGATACGTTGGGCTAGATAAAAATATACTATAAAAATGAATTTTGCCTGTTTCTTTTTCCTTTTTAAAATGCAGCTACTGGAATTCCCTAGTAGTCCAGTAGTCAGGACTCTGAGCTCACACTGCTGAGGCCCAGATTTGATCCTTGGTCAGGGAATGAAGATCCCCCAGGCTGCGCAGCATGGACAAAAAAAAAATATATATATATATATATATATTATATGCAGCTACTAAAATTTTTTAAAATTTCATTTCTGTTGTACTGAACTGTGTTAGCGCATGACACATGCTTTAGAAGGAAAAATACAGGATAAGTGCTCCCAGTGGGGAGGGTTGCAATTTAAAGGGAAGTGGTTGGGGGAGGACCTCTGTGAGATGACATTTGAGCAAAGACTTAAAGGAAGTGCAGGAACAAGCCATGTAGCTATCTGGGGAGGTGTTTTTTCAGGCCCTGGCAACAGTCAGTGCAAAGGTCCTGAGGAAGAAGTGTGTCTGGATAGATTTTCCTTAAGATGCTGATTTCTCATGTTGTTGCAAATGACTTCTTAGGAGCTGTTTCTCTTCAGTAGGTGAAAATGACCCCTGCATTTTGTTTTTTACAATCCAAAAACACTTATTTAGAATTTAGGAAAGTAGATTATTATTGGGTGGTGGGGGACAAGTCATTAAACAAATAACAAAACAGTTGAGCTTCATGGAAGAATTCCCTTTTTCTAGGGCCCACACTCTTGTGATTCCTGCTTTCTGTTGTCTAATGAACACATCTGCTGTGTTTTGTTTTGATTTTTGTGGCTGCACTACCCCCACCGGGGATCAAACCCGTGCCTCCTGCTGTGGAAGCTCAGATCCTTAACCACTGGACTGCTAGAGAAGTCCCACACCTGCTGTGTTTAAAGCAGCAGGAGATACAGTGATACAGGAGATACAGGAGTCGTGTTTACAGACTCCCCATGCAACAGTGCGCTCTTCAGAAGTAGTAGACACCTGATTGGCTTGACATTCTATGAGAGGATCCACAACGTGGTTCCTGCTGGTGGCACGGTTACCAACCACAGTAACCCAGGCTCAGGCACTCCCACCTTCCCCTTTTGCACTTCAAAGTGTTTCTTGCCCAAGCTGATGCCGCTGTCACCCTGGGTATTCACATCCTCCACTGACGCCATTTTGGAAACACACAGACTCTTGCAATTGTATGAATATTAATATTAGTGGAGGTCTCCAAACCACTGCCCCCCACATCCCCTAGGAGATTCAGTCAAGCCCCACTTCCTGCAGAATCATCCACCACCTTGGGCATCTCCAGACACCTTCCTTCTCAAAGAGCTGGCAGCTGAACTTCACCTTTGCCCCCCGCCTCTCAGCACTTGAGGCATGCCTCCCTGGCAAGAGCTAAGCCTCCAACACAAAACCACCTTCCAGATCAAAGGTATAAGTGTGTGGGAGGGCTCAGCCAGATGCCAGGGGCTAATAACTCTGCTCTGTTTCTGCCAGATTGCAAGAGAAGAGCCTTTGTCTGCTCCCACAGCCCACAACAGTTGGAGATGTCAGGATGGTTCGAGTCCTAGGACCCAGAAGGCTCCTCTGAGGTAACCCGGCCCTCCCGGACTGGCCCAGAGAAGGGATCTACATCCATTCATTCATTTACGTAGCAAATATTCAGCGAGCACCCACTCTATGCCAGGTCTACTGTGTACAAAGGGCTGGAACAGAACAATGAGCAAGACAGTCCTCATTCTGGCCTGGTCTTCCTTTTTAGTAGGGGAGATTTTAAAACAAAACATGCCTAAGCAGGTAAATAAGGATGTTGATGGTGCCAAAGTGCCAACGAGAGAAGCAAATGAGGTAATACCACAGAGAAATGAGGGGGTGGAGGGGTGAGGCCAAAAGGATGAGACAGACCAGGGAGGACATTCTGGCAAAATAGCCAATAAATGCAAAGACCCTGTGGCAAGGAGATGTCCCATCTGTGCATGGACCAGATAAGCAGAGATGGCGTCACGAAGGGCTGGCCCCTCAGCACAACCACCTAGTTTATATCTCTTGTCCCAACATCATTACTGATAGCAGCCCTCTCTTCCTCTCAAAGTTTGTGCAATAAATTTAGTTGTCGTGTTTTTCTTAGGCCATGGTAAAAAATTCCAATTTTTAGCCACGTAGGTCTCATAGCAGAAGAGTAACCTGACTTAATTTAGGTTTTAAAATATCTTTCAGGAATTCCTTGGTGGTCCAGTGGTTAGGACTTGGCACTTTCACTGCTGAGGGTGTGGATTTGCTCCCTGGTCAGGTAACTAAGAGCCTGCAAGCCACACAACACAGCCTATAATATATAGATATATATATTTCGATGACTGCTAATTTTGAAGAAGTGATAATAGCATTATGGGTTTGGTTTTTTTTTTTTTTTTTTTTGGTCACACCACACAGCATGTGGAAGATTAGTTCCCAGACCAAGGATCAAACCCATGTCTCCTGCATTGAAAGGGTGGAGTCTTAATCTCTGGACTTCTGGGGAAGTCCCTGTTCGTACTTCTTAGAGGTACGTACTGCAAGATGTAGGGGGAAGAGGCCATCATGATTAAGCCTAGCTTCCTAACTTCCAAATAATTCACTAAAAGAATGGATGAAGCAACTTTAACAAAAAAACTTGATAATAATTGAATCTGAGAAACAGGTACATGGGAGTTCATGGTACGATTTCCTCTACTTTTGTGTATGTTCCTACCATAGACAGAATGTTTGTATCCCATTTCCGCCTCCCCATCCAAAAGTTCAAATATTAAATCCTAACATCCAGCATGATGGTCTTTGGAGATGGAGCCTCTGGGAGGTGATGAAGTCATGAAGTTGGAGCTCTTTTGAATGAAATTCATGCTCTTATAAAGGAAACCCCAAAAAGCTCCCTCACCCCTTCAGCCGCATGAGAACTCGGAAACCTGTGACCATCTATGAACCAAGAAGGGGGTTCTCACCAGCCACAGAATCTGCCAGCCCCTTGGTCTTGCACTGCCAGCCTCCTGAACTGTGAGAAATAAATGTCTGCTGTTTAGAAGTCACCCAGTCTGTAGTATTCTGCTACAGACAAGACTGAACAGACAAGACAATTTCCTTTTTAAAAATAGTAGTAATAGCAATACATCTCCCTGATTGCTACTTGAAAGTCAAGAGTAAAGACGGGCACAGTGCTGGACTTGGGGGGAATCCAATGGTGGGCAAAGCAGCCATGGTCCCGGTCTTGGAGCTCTCGGTCCTGAAGACTGATGACAGATAAATAAGCAGAGGCCTAGAATTAGAAATTGCACAACAAAGGAAAGAGAATTCTTGCAGAATTGACAGTGGGAGGTCCTATGCCAGGATATTATCCTCTCCCTCAAAACCACCTTCTGCTTCTCCACTCTAATGTCTTCCTTAAGAAGGTGACCCACAGGAACCAGGTCAGCAAGCTCCCTTGTCCTCTGTTTTTTAGCTGGTTCTGGCCAGTGGGAAGTAGGAGACCCCAAGAAGGTGAGTGATGGAAAATGAGATGTTCTCCAGCCTTCTCCAGTTATATTTCCATAGATTAAAGATATCCCTGGGACTTCTGGGGTGATCCAGGGGTTAAGACTCCACACGTCCAATGCAGGGTATATGGGTTCAATCCCTGGTTAGGGAACTAATCCCACAAGCCACATGGTGTGACCGAAAATAAATAAATAAATACAATAAAAAGGAAAGGTTTGAATTTAACAGACAGCTTGTTATCCATGCTAATACAAATAAATACTTTAAAAAATTTATACTGCTAATCCCCTTCTTACTCCTCTTACTGAGAATCTATTTTCTCTCCCCCAGAACCTGGGTTGACATTGTGACTGGTTTCAATCACAGGTTGAACTGTGGCAGAAGTGACCCTGTGTCGCCTCCAAGAGTGGGCCTTAAGCCATCAGAAGCTTTTGCCTTCATCTCCTAAAACATTCCTTAAAAAAAATTTTTTTTAATTTGTTTGTGCCAGGTCTTATTAGTGGCTTGTGGGATCTTCAGCTGTGGCCTGCAGAATCCAGTTCCCCAGGGATTGAACCCAGGCCCCCTGTGTTAAGAGTGTGGAATCTTAACTGCAGACTACCAGGGAAGTTCCTAAAACACTCCTTCTTCAACTCAGCCACCATGCCATAAGGAAGCCCAAGCCTTGTGAGGGAGGACCTCACATTCAGACAACAGCCCAGCTGAATTCCCAGCTAGCAACTAGCATTTGTGGACCTGTCAGGCATCTCAGCATTCCAAAACTATTCAACCCAGAAGATAATAAATTCTAAGTTTTTGTTGCTTCAAAGTCACTATATTTTGGAGTGTTGTTGTTGTTGTTTTTAGCAGCAACAGATAACAGAAACACTCAGGTTGGTAGTGATCCTTTCCAGGCAAGGCAGAGCCTCTCCTTCCAGTTTCCAAAATCATTCTCTCCCCTCCAATCTTCAGCCCGAGGAGGGAGAACAGCTTCATGACCTCTTTTGTTTTCCTAATAGCTTTAAAACAGTCCTTGTATTAAAGCCTCTTCAAAATCTTCTATTTGAAGTGCACTGTTCTCTTCCTTCTTGGAACCTGACAGATACAGGAAATGATACTGCGGTGAAAAAGGAATTAGGAAAGAAGAAGAGACTCCTAGAGAAAGCATAGTCATAAAAAACAGCAAGTCTGTATCCAGAGAGTCCAGGTTCAAATCTTGGCTCAACTTGACACTTACTTCTCTGGACTTCAATTGCCCTATCTGTAAAATGGGGCTAATAATACCTGTTTTGGAGGGTTGTGGTGTGAATCAAACAAGCTCATCTATCTGAAGATTAAGATTTCACATGCTGTACAGTGCAAAACAAAACTAAGCAAAAGAGAGGCCCTCCTTGTCCACTAGATGTCAATTTAGAAAGCCTTCCCTGACTGGTCCAGATGGGGTCAGGTAGCTCCATCATTCATTCCACAAACCATGGAATGGGTTTGCATTGGGCCCTGCTGTGAAGACAGGCGAAGTCTTTACCTTCATAGTGCTTTCATAGCAGTGGAGGAGACAGACAAAACCAATCAGGCAGGGTGAAGTCAGAGTGTCATGAAAAGAAGATAAGATGTCGACAGGAGAGTTACTTGAGATGGGTCGGCCAGGGGAGGTCTCTCTGTGAAGGTGTCATTGGAGCCAGACTTTAATGGAGACCTGTGAAAAGTGTTTAGAGCAGTGAGCACAGCACATAACAAGGTCCTGGGGTGAGCACAGCTGAACACAACAGATGATCCACACAAGAGGCTAAGAAGCTTGCATCTCAGGGAGTGGCAGGGGGAAAAGTGGGGGACCTGGGCCAGGGCCAGGGCTTCAGGGCCTTGTGAGCCCTGGGGAGGGGTCCGGGCTTTATCCCTGGGATTTAAGCAGGAAGTAACTTGATCCTATTTGCTTTGAAACAGGTCCACTCTGTGACCTCTGTAATATACCCTCCCTGAAGCAGATTTCTTTCCCTGAGAGCATTTTTCTCAGGTGGCATTAGAGACTCACTGATGTGAAAATAATACTTTTGTCACCACAGGTCTGGGACCTGTGTGAGACTGTGTCCCCCTCGACCCCCTTGGAAATTCTCGGCAAACACAGTTAAAAAGCCCTGTGAGTGAGTGTCCAGGGGTCCCCCTTCGTACCACCACATCTTGCCCAGAGGATTTTCTGCAGCTGGCTGCAATGTGCAGAATAGTGTCGCCATCCATTGGTTGCCAAACAATATTTTTGGAACCTGCTTGTACCTAGGTTTCAGCCACCTCTGGCACACACATCTCAGCCTGGTGCCCAGAAACAATGTCCCCCTTAGGAAAGAAACTGGCAACTTGGCTGTTCTGAGGTTGAATGAATTTTTTAAAAGGGCAAAGGACTTTTCTATCCTAAAGGAGTCTTTGTACCAACATTGGCCTCGACATTTCTGCCTGGCCATCCTCTTTTTTCCTTTTTCAAACGATTGTATTTATTTATCCATATCTGGCTGTGCTGGGTCTTCATTGTACCATGGGCTTTTCTCTAGTTGCAGAAAGTAGGGGCTATTCTCTAGTTGTGGTGCACAGGCTTCTCATTGCAATGGCTTCTCTTATTGCAGAGCATGGGTTCTAGGGTGTGTGGGCTCAGAGGTTGCCATTCCTGGGCCCTAGAACTCAAGCTTAATAGTTAGGCTTAGTTGTTCCACAACATGTGGAATCTTCCTAGACCAGGGATCGAACCTAGGTCTCCTGCATTGACGGACAGATTCTTTACCACTGAGCCACCAGGAGAGCCCTAGCCATCTTCTTGCTCTGATGCTATGGGATATGGGCCCAGGCCTCAGCAGGCCCCAGGCAAAGGAGGTGGGTATTGGAAAGGAAGGGGGCATGACAGGAGCTGAAGTTTTCTGGGCAAGACAGAAAATGTTGCTGTGGCAGAAAAAAATAGCAAAACAGACGGAGACTTACTGCAGATGGAGCCGTTTAGTTAGGCTGAAGCACAAACACTTGGCTTTCACTGAAAAACACCAGGGTACAGCAGACCACACACAGTGAGAGGTTAAGTGGTTCTCTTGAGTTAGGAAGAGAAGCCTGAAAAACTCCACTCAGATTTCAGCAAACCAGAGCTCATACACTTTGGGCCTAAGAACAAAAGCCCTAAGAAACTGAGACAGAAACTTGGACTGTGGAGCTTTTGTGTGCTTTCAGCTACTTCCCTGAAAACCTCTGCCATAATCATGCCACCTTCACAATCCACATTTCAGATGCTCGAACAAAGTTCACTCCCACCCCAGGGCCTTTTCGCCTGCTGTGCCCTCTACCTGGAATCCCTCCTGCGGGGATGTTCACATGGTTGGCTCTTCTTCGTTCAGCTGTCTGCTCAGATGTTCCCTTCCCAGGGAAGCCCCCGTCTCCCCCACGCTCAGACCACTCTGTTTTCTTTCCTGAACATTATCTGAAATTATTACTTTTGTGTCTGTCTTCACCCACTGGAACGCAGCTCTATGACAGCAAGGCCCTCTCCCAAGCTCTTCACTACCCAGAACCATCCTGACACACAGAATGCCCTCAGTAGACTTTCACTGAATAAAGAAATCAATAAAGCTGTTGATTGTGGCTGCTGGCTCCTTGCCAAAAGATTTCACATCTGTAGCAATTGCAATGATTTCAGTTGAAAGTACTAGAAAGCACCAACCCATGCCATTTAATAATAAAGACATTTATTACTTCCACATCTCAGGAAGTCTTGAGATGATGCAGCTTCAGGGTTCTCAGTTTCAGTGTCAAGTATGGACACCACTGAGAACTCAGATTCTTTCTGTCTTCCTGCTGTAGTATCTTCTGCAATGCAACATAGTGGTTATTAACCCGGAAGTACCCCAGCAACCACCCCCTTGTCTTATTGTCCAGAACTTGGTCACTGTGTCTACTGCTCAGCCAATCCTAGTGATGGAATGATGCTAACCTCAAACCTGACTATCCTTTAGAATCCTGGGGTGCTCTAAAGTCAGAGGTAATGCTCCATCCTTGAAGATTCTGGCAGTCTGGGGTCCAGCACTGGCATTAGTATTTTTAACTCCCCATATCCCTGGGTTGGGAAGATCCCCTGGAGAAGGGCATGGCAACCCACTCCAGTATTCTTACCTGGAGAATCCCCATGGACAGAGGAGCCTGGCAGGTAACAGTCCATGGGGTTGCAAAGAGTCCAGCACAACTGAGCAACAAAGCACAACACTGAACAGTGACCCCTGCGTGCAACCAGGGCTCAGAACCATTCATCTCTGGCTGTGGTTCTCCATTCTCAGAAATGGGAACAACAGAGAAATGCAAACTTTGGGTCCTTATCCCAGACCTGCTGAATCAGACACTCTGGGGTGAGGCCCTGTGATCTGTGTCTTGCCAAGTCCTCCAGGAGATCAGAACCTCTGGGCACTGCAAGAAGGGAGGGAAAGAAGCTTCCAGGAGAGCAAATGCTTTGAGTCCAGCCTGAGTCAGAAAGGAGGGACTCCCGAATCCACTGGTCCTCTAGATGCTCCTCCTTGAGAAAGGCCCATGGTCTCCCATTCCATCCTTTCTTTGAGGCAGCTAAGACATGGAGCAACTTCAGGTGTCCCCGGCACTCTGTGATCTTGCTTTTGGCTTTCCGGTGTGTTCTGAATTGAAGTTAGTGCAATCATCTGAGGACTCCATGGGCAAAGGGCATGTGCCCTTCCAGCCCCTCCCTCCCCAGACCTGCCCCACGGGTAAGGGAGACAGGCTCTCAGGCAGAACGTTTATTTCAGCAAGATGTTTACTGGTCCCAATATATTGGAATCAAGTTCCTGAAACCCTACCCTGAGGAACTCGTTCAGAGGGGAGCAAGACACCAGCGTCCCTCCAGGCTTTGTCATTTATGTAACAGTATTGGAGTCATTTTACTCTTTGTTCTGTTTTCCCTCCTTCCTCCCCTCAAATAATTATTAAGATTTCTCTTGTTTTGATATTTCTTGAATCCCTTCATGTCTCTCTCCATATGTTGTGTGTGAAATTGTGTGCCCTGAAAAAGGTTATGTTCAAGTCTCAACCCCCAGGACCTGTGAGTGTGAGCTTATTTGGAAACAGGGTCTTTGCGGGTGTGATCAAGTGAAGATGAGGTCATCCAGGATTTGGGTGGGCCCTAAATCCAATGACTGGTGTTCATACAAGAGGAGAGGGGGACTTCCCTGGTGGCCCATTGGCTTAAGACTCCATGCTCCCAATGCAGGGTGCCTGGGTTCAGGCCCTGGTCAGAGAACTAAGATCCCATATGCCACAACTAAGACCTGGTACAGCAAAATATATTCATTCAGTTCAGTTCATTTCAGTCACTCAGTCGTGTCCGACTCTTTGCGACCCCATCAATCGCAGCACGCCAAGCCTCCCTGTCCATCACCAACTCCTGGAGTTCACTCAGACTCATGTCCATCAAGTCGGTGATGCCATCCAGCCATCTCATCCTCTGTCATCCCCTTCTCCTCCTGCTCCCAATCCCTCCCAGAATCAGGTTCTTTTCCAGTGAGTCAGTTCATTACTTTGTGCAGTACTGCCTCCAAATAAATAAACAAAGAAGGTCACATTCTAAGGTACTTGGGGTTAGGGATCCACATGGCTTCTTTGAGCATACACTTCAGTGCATAACAGATGTTGATCATAACAATAGCTGACACTTAGGGACCCTGGACTGTGCTGGGTGCTATTCTGAATGTTTTACATCTTAGCTAATGGAATCATCACACTGACCTTCTGATGTCAGAACCCATAGTATTCCTACTTTCCAGTTGAGGAAACTGAGGCACGGAACAGTGAAGTGTCCTGTCCAAGGTCACACAACCAAGAAGTGACCAAGCCCAGATTGGAAGCCAAGTCTTCAGATTTTTAGAGCCTGAGTGCTACAAGATTCAAGATAAACAGAAAGGCCTATCTGATGAATTCAGTCCCCTCCCTTGCCTGTCGCCCAGCTACTTGTTCCACTCTTACAAATTCTGAGGGACTTCCCTGGTGGTACAGTGGATAGGAATCTGCCTGCCAATTCAGGGGACACCGGTTCAATCCCTAGTGGAAAGATTCCATATACTGTGGAGCAACTAAGCCCGTGAGCCACAACCAGTAAAGCCCACAGGCTCTAGAACCTGTGCTCCATAACAAGTGAAACCACCACAATGAGAAGCCTGCACGCTGCAATGAAGAGCAGTCCCTGCTGGCCACAGCTAGAGAAATCTCACTTGCAGCAACAAAGACCCAGTGCAACCAATAAATAAATATTTTTTTTAATTCTGAAGAATTTGGCATTTATTATTTTTAAAACACATCCAGGTGGCCAGCGTGAGATTATTATAAAGCTGTTAGAGGACTTCCTTGGAGATCCAGTGGTTAAGACTCTAGGCTTTCACTTCAGGGGGCACAAGTTCAATACCTGGTCAGGGAAGTGCCACATGCCACAAGGTACAGCCAAAGAGAAAAAAAAAAACAAACAGCTGTTAACCTTGCTTTACCCACTTTACTATTAAACCATCGGGTTATTTTGAATCACTTCTTTGCTCATAATTTTTTTCAGAATTTAAAACCTCCAAAAGCTTCACTCCAAACTCCAACAGGAGAGGTCTACCCAGCAGCCATTCCTCATCCCTTCCTCCCCGTCTCACAGAATCCTGACAGTATTTAACCAGTAGAGTTTGCTAACCTCTCCCCAGGCCTAGGATCTGGCATCCTTATGGTATTATAGGTAACCATTATAATGCTAAGGTAAAAGCAATGGAATTTTTTTTAATTTTCATTTTATATTGGATATAATTGATAAACCAGTTGTGTTAGTTTCAGGGGTACAGCAAAGTTGTTCAGTTATACGTATATATGTGTCTATCCTTTTTCACATTCTTTTCCCACTTAGGTTATTACAGAATATTGAGCAGAGTTTCCTGTGCTATACAGTAGATCCTAGTTGGTTATCTATTTTAAATATAATAGTGTGTATATGTCAATCCCAAACTCCCAATTTATCCCTCCCTGTTAAAAACAATGGAAGTTTTAAAACACACACAAACAGTTTGCATCTATAGTTGTGCGCATTTGCACAGTGCAAGCAATTTTTTTTAATTTTTAAGTAAATAAAATAATCGACTTTTTTTTTTCTTTTTTCTCTTTTTCTGGCCATACCATATGACATTCAGGGTCTTAGTTCCCTGACCAGGGATCAAATCTGTGCCCCCTAGTAGTGGAAGCGCAGAGTCTTAATCACTGGACCACCCAGGAAGTCCCTTAACTTCCTCTTTTAGAAAGCAATTTTATTCATAAAATTCAGTCTTTTAAGGTGTATAATTCTGTGACTTTTAGTATATTCATAATGTTATACAGCCATTACCACCATTTAATTGCAGAACATCTTCATCTCCTCAAAAAGAAATCCCAGCATACCATTTCAAAGTCATTCCCTGCTCCCCATCCTCCATCCTCTGACAACCACCATTCTACTTTCTTTCTCTGTGGATTTGCTTATTCTACACAGTTCCTATAAATGCATCCAGTTAACTCTTAAAAGAATATAAACAGACCTTGTATGGGCCAAATGATGAGACTGTGCTATGAACCATGAATTATAGTTCATTCAGTTATGTATCCCAACATTCAACTGAGAAAAAATAGCATCTGAGTCCTTGTGGTGATATTCAGACACTAAATTAACCCCCACTGGAGCAGCCTCGGTTCTGGCTTCTTGTTGTGCGAAGTAACAAGTCTCTTTAAAAATTGTTCTGCTTCTTTATTGGCTGTGCTGGGTCTTGGCCATAGCATGTGGGATCTTGTCCCCTGACTAGAGATGGAACCTGGGTCCCCTGCATTGGGAACATGGAGTCTTAGCCAGTGGACCACCAGGCAAGTCCCTCAAGTCAATTTTGATTGGATTTGTTCTTATTTGCCACCCAGAGCCCTCAAAGTGATACAGCCCTGCAACCCACACCCCTACAGCTATTACTCCTTCCAACCACGAGCCTCTGTATGCACTATTCCATCTGCCTGGAAACCTCCAATCGGCTGTGGCTTTCCCATTCTTTTTATTTCAGCCTGTGTTTAAAAGTCACCAGAAAGTCTTATTTTAGGGGTTTGTTGGAGGCCCTGCCTACGTCTTGCTGGATGGGCACATCGGCATTCGTACAGATACATGCCTTGTAGAGGAAAGAGTTCTGCTCCAGAGGAGGCAGAAGGAGAACAGTTCTGGCGCGGGTGGGGGTGGGGGTGGGGAAGCAACTATACTCCTGTCTCTTATACACATCTAGNGTGTTTAAAAGTCACCAGAAAGTCTTATTTTAGGGGTTTGTTGGAGGCCCTGCCTACGTCTTGCTGGATGGGCACATCGGCATTCGTACAGATACATGCCTTGTAGAGGAAAGAGTTCTGCTCCAGAGGAGGCAGAAGGAGAACAGTTCTGGCGCCGGTGGGGGGTGGGGGTGGGGAAGCAACTATACTCCAATAAAAATTAATTTAAAAAAAAAAACAGATTCTGGTGGGGCAACCATCAGTGCCACCTAGGCGGAATACCCAACTGTGAGCTGGATCCAAAGTATACACTTTTTTCATTTTGAAAAACTTCCCCAAGCCAGTCTCCCAAAATTATCACCATTTATACTCCCACTAACAATATATGCAGTGGTTTCTCTATATTCTCAACAGTTATCATCAGACTCTTTATTTTCACAGACTGGATACACAAAAGATTACTAATTGCTTTGCTCTGCACTTCTTTTCGTTATAAATGAGGCTGACCATTTTTTCATATAGTTATCTGCCATTTTAGAACTTCATTTTTACCTCAGTGATTATTTCTTCTGCTGGCTTGTTTGCTAGTGCTCACTTTTTGTATATGAAGGACATATACAATTCTTTGCCTGACACAGGAATTCTGAATATATTTTCCAAGTTGGCTTTGCTTTTGATATTTTGCAAAAGACGAAATTTTATTTCCTCATGATCAGATTTATTTCTATGAATTCTTAGTTTTGGGTTATATTCAGATAAGGCTTCTAGGACTTCCCTGGTTGTCCAGTGATAAAGAATATGCCTGCAATGCAAGGGACACAGTTTCAACCCCTGCACCAGGAAGATCCCATACACCAAGAAGCAGCTAGGCCCATGCATCACAACTACTGAACATACATGTTGCAACTACTGAAGCCTGAGAACCCAAGAGCTAGTGCTCTGTAACAGTAGAAGACACCACAATGAGAAGCTTACACACTGAAACAAGAGAGTAGCTCCCACCCACTGTGACTAGAGAAAGCCTGTATCCAGCAACAAAGACCCAGCACAGCCAGAAAGAAAGAAAGAAAAAAAGTTTGAAAAGACGTCTGCTAAAGAAAAGGCTCTCAAACCAAGAATTTTTAAAAAATCTACATTCTCTTCCAGTGTTTAGTAGGTGTTTCTATTTATAAATCTCTGCTCTGTAAAGCAAATTTCCCCTCACTATTCTCCATTTCTCTCTTTTCCATAAGAATGGCAATTCTTTTTTTTTTTAGAATGGCAATTCTTATGCATTCATTTTTTTTTATATACTTCAGCATCATTTTCTCAAATTCCCCCATAATTTTCTGTTGGTTATATAATTGGGATTGCATCAATTGCTGGCTAAATGTAAGGAACTGACATTGTTCCAAAATTGATTTGTCTTCTCTAAGAACAAAGATCATCTAGCTATTCATCCAAAGTTTCTTTTATATGTGACAGTAGAATTTTAACATCTTTTATATTTATATCCTCCACATATCTTGAGAAGTTTGCCACTAAATATTTCATCATTATGCTTGCTATTGTAAATTGGATCTTTTCTTCCATGATAAGTAACATTGTATATTTATAGCCAAGCCCAAAGATTGATTCTGCAGGTTTGAGTCAAAACTCCAAGAATTCTGCACTGTTAATCCAAAATGCAGTCCAACGTGATGCTCCCTGACTGGAGCCTGAGAAACTTTTTATTCAACACTATGAATCTCAGTTTGAGGAATACTTTTAGGGTGGAGCAGCAGATTCGTTTTCTTCCTGTGCCACATTTCACATCCTTTGTAATTTCTGAAAAATAAGAGCTGAAATGAAAGTTTCACCCAGCACAGAACTGAAGAACTGACAAGAGGAACTGTTTTCTTACTTAAATGAAATGAAACACAGCCTCAGATTCTCACATAACAGCAACTCAGACTCTGCTCAGAGTAAATGCTTTCTCCTTTAGGAAATCACCTTCCAAGACAAGCCCAAACTTCCATCAGTCGAGTGAAAGGAGGCTCTAGAAGCTTGTGAGAAAGCACTCTTTCCCAGCATGTGGCCCATGTTCATTCAGGATGTAGGGTCTTTACAAATCACTCACTCCAACTGTCCTGTGCTACAAATCAGAATTATGAGGTTCAGAGAAACCTGTCCCAGAGAAGCCAGTGTCTACTTCACAGTTCACTTTGCATAAATGCAAACTCTGTGCAATTTCTATAGAGACATTACATCCCAAAGCCTCAAAGAAAATCTCTGGAAAGCTACACAATAAACCCGTAACAGAGGCGATCTCTAGGGAGGGCAATCAGAACACAGCAAGAATTTTTTCACCCCGAACCCTTTCATGTTGTGGTGACTTTAAAACATATTTCCAAATTCTTGGACATTTCTTCATGAAAAGATGGGAGAGGTTGTGAAAAGACAACCTATAGAATGGGAGAGAAAATATTTGCAAATCCTGCATCTAGTAAAGGGTTAATATCCAGAATACAGACTTATAACTCCACATCCCCAAAATCAAATAACCCAATTTAAAAAGTAGACAAAGGACTTGAATAGAAATTTCTGAAAAGATGATATACGAATAGCCAACCAGCATATGAAAAGATTCTCAGCATCACTGACTGTCAGAGAAATGGAAATTGAAACCACAGTAAGATACCACCTCACATCCATTAGGATGGCTACTATATTAAAACACACACACATACACAGAAAATAAGAAGTGTTGGGAAGGATGTGAAGAAATTGGAAATTTTGGGAACTGTTGGTGGGAATGTAAAATGGTACAGCCATTATGGAAAACAGTATGGTACCTTCTCAAAAAATTAAAATAGAACTATCATGCATGCTAAGTCACTTCAGTGGTAGCCAACTCTTTGGGACCCTATGAACTATAGCCCGCCAGGCTCCTCTGTCCATGGCATTCTCCAGGCAAGAATACTGGAGTGGTTTGTTGCCATGCTCTCCTCCAGGGGATCTTCTTGACTCAAGGATCGAATTTGTGTCTCTTATATCTAGTGCATTGGCAGGCAGGTTCTTTACCAGTAGGGCTACCTGGGAAGCCCAGAACTACCATGTGATCCAGGAATTCCACTTCTGAGAATATACCCAAAAGAATTCAGAGCAGGATCTCAAAGAGATATTTGTACATACATGTTCATAGCAGCCAAGAGATAGAAGCAGCCCAAGTGTCCATTGACAGACAGATAAACAAAATGTATACATAAAATGGAATATCATTCAGTCTTAAAAATTAGGAAGGAAATCCTATCAACATGGATGAAATTTCACAATATTATGCTAAGTGAAATAAGAAAGTTGCCAAAAAAAAGACACATACTATAAGATTCCACTTACATGAAGTCTCTAGTCAGACTCTTAAGGACAGAAAGTAGAATGCTGTTTACCAAAGGCTGGGTGGAAGTGGTTGGGGAGTTGTTATTTAATGACTTTTAGTTTTATAAGATGCAAATGTTCTGGGCTTCTGTCACAATGCTGTGCATACAGTTAACAGTACTGAGCTCCTTTCTTGAAAATGGTTAAGTTGGTACATTCTATGTTATGTGGTTTTTTTTAACCACATTGTGGGGGTAGGGGGAGGTAAGAAACAGAATTAAAATGTAGAAACTGATTATCTTCCCCTTGAATGTGGACAGCTGCCTCGCAGCTCTGCCCCACTCCCTCCCTGGGGTCAAAGCTGGCACACTGGCAACCTGTCCACATTCAAGCCCAAGGGAAGAAGGAAAGAGAGGGTGGAGGACAACCAGTTCTTTTTTAATAACGTGACCTTGAAGTTGTACCTCTAGCTGTACTTGATTCTAATGCATAAAATGTGGTAGAAGTCATGCATCATTCGCCTGGCTCTCAACGGCGGCTGGCTCTTGGAAGCCAGCCGCTGTAGTAGGAGGAACCCTCAACCCCATGAAGCTGATCCATGCAGTGTTCTGGTAACAGCTGCCACAGAGGTCTCAGCCAAAACCAGCTTCCAATGTCAGACGAGTGAGTGAGGAAGCTTCCCTGATTCCTCTAGCCATCTTCGACCAAGCACATGGGAGATCCCTGCAGTAACCACCCTGCTGAGCCCAAAAACCATGTGATATCATTATAAACAATCAAAATTATTTTCCACCACTAAGTTCAGAATGGCTTACAATGCAGCAATAGATAATCAAAGCCATACTGTTGATCTTTTTGGGGGGCGGGGGGTGGGGACGGGTTGCTGCACTGGATCTTTCCTGTGGTGCACAGGCTTCTCTAGTTGTGGTGCATGGGCTTAGTTGCCCATGGCATGTGGGATCTTAGTTCCCTGACCAGAGATCAAACCCATGTCCCCTGAATTGCAAGGTGGATTCTTAACCATTGGACCCCCACTGTGCTCAGTCATGTCCAGTTCTTTGTGAACCCACGAGCTGTAGCCCACCAAACTTCTGTGGAGTTGCCATTT
This sequence comes from Neotragus moschatus, assembly GCA_006410615.1. NCBI lineage: Eukaryota > Metazoa > Chordata > Mammalia > Artiodactyla > Bovidae > Neotragus > Neotragus moschatus. The sequence continues at coordinate 1,865,207 of SJYA01002444.1, forward strand.
CCTCCTCCAGGGAATCTTCCTGATGCAGGGACTGAACCCATGCCTCTCTTGCCTCCTGCATTGGCAGGCAGATTATTTACCACTGTGCCACTTGGGAATAGGCAGGCTTTTAACTTGAAAAAGACAATCAAAGCCTTATTGCTCCTTTTAAAGTCTAAGGATTTTCATAAGCTAAAGGGATTCTAGATCACAGTTTTTTGCCCATGTATCCTAAACAACTACTTTCAGAGTTTTCTCCTAATTGTGGAATATTTTAAACATTCAAGAAAGGACAGAGAATAATGTGCTCCGTGCTAAGTCGCTTCAGTCATGTCCGACTCTTTGGGACCCAATGGACTGTAACCCACCAGGCTCCTCTGTCCATAGGATTTTTTTCAGGCAAGAATACTAGAGTGGGTTGCCATTTCCTTCTCCAGAGGCTCTTCGGGACTCAGGGATAGAACCCACATCTCTTGCCTCCTGCATTGGCAGGTGGGTTCTTTTACCACTAGCGCCACCTGGGAAGCTCAAACCTTAATAGTACAACATGTTTGCTCTGCTTGTTTTTTGAAAGTACATTAAAAAAAATTTTAATTGTAATTTTAAAATACACCTAACATAAAATGAACCATCTAACCACTTATAAGTGTACAGGGCAGTGGTGTTGAGTACTGTGGTACAAAGCCCCTTACCATGGCCCCTGGTGGCTGTTGAAGTTTGGGCTAACCTTGGAGAGAACTGGACTCTCCACTTAGGTTGTAAAGCTTTTCACTAGCGCCCTCTTCCACCCTGATGCTCCATCCCCTTGAGCATCTGGGAGAAACCTATATATTGGGGTAATCACAGATGGTTCATTTTCCAGACAACATTTTAAAATCTTCCCAGGGAAGTCCCTGGCTGTCTGGTGGTTGGTACTCAGTGCTTTCACTACAAGGCCAGGTTCTATCCCTGGTTGGGGAACTAAGATTCCGCAAGCCCCTTGGCCAGTCCAAAGAAAAGAAAAAAAAAAAAAAAAAACCTTCCCAGGCGAGAGTCTCTATGAATATTTTCTATTTTTCCACTTATTGCCTAAACACTTTTCCATGTATACACACACATGTGCACACACATATAAATAACCATTTTAACATGTTCCAAGTGTACAGTTCAGTGACATTAAATACATTCACATTTATCATGAAAGCATCACCATGATCGCCATAATTTTTCCATTTTCCTCAACTGAAATTCTGTCCTACTAAAACAACTCCCCATTCCCCTTCCCCCAGCATCTGGTAAACCCTCATTCTACTTTCTGTGTCTATTAATTTGACCTCTCTAGGACCTCATATTGGAGAAGCAAATGGTAACCCACTCCAGTATTCTTGCCTAGAGAATCCTGTGGATGGAGGAGCCTGGTGGGCTGCTGTCCATAGGGTTGAACAGAGTTGGACATGACTGAAGCGACTTAGCATGCATGCATGCATTGGAGAAGAAAATGGCAACCCACTCCAGTATTCTTGCCTGGAGAATCCCAGGGACAGAGGAGCCTGTTGGGCTGCTGTCTATGGGGTCACATAGAGTCGGACATGACTGAAGCGACTTAGCAGCAACAGCAGCAGCAGGACCTCATATAACTGGACTTGTACAGTATTTGTCCTTTTATGACTGGCAAATCTCACTGAGCATAATGCACTCCAGATTCATCCATGTTGCAGCCTATATCAAAATCCTCTTCCTTTTCATGGCTAAGCAATATCCTAATGTATGTATATACCACATTTTGTTTATCCATTTTTCTTGTTGATAGACATTTTGATTCTTTCCATTTTTGGCTATGGAATAATGCTGCTATGGACATGGGTGTACCATAATTATCTTTAAATGTTACACGGTTTGGGGGTCTTTTTTTTATTACTTATAAAGTTTTATAGAAAGAACACATTTGAGTATCATTCTATTGGTGATGACAATTGAACAATACTCATAAAGCAACTGTTCTTGAGTAACTAATAATTATCAATATTATAACTGTACAATATTGAGAAGTATAGAGCAAAATGCAAGTATTGGAGGACAATTGCCCAATAATACTGTGTTGGCTTCTGCCACACATCAATACAAACCAGCCATAGGTATACATATGTCCATCCTTTTGAACCCACTTTCCATCTCCCACCCCATCCTACCCCTCTAGGTTGTCACAGAACACTGAGTTGAGCTCTCTGGTTTACACAGCAAATTCTTACTTGCTATCTATTTTACATATGGTAATGTATATGTTCCCATGCTATTTTCTCAATTTGTCCCACTTTCCTTCCCTCGCTGGGTCCACAAGTGTGCTCTCTATATCTGCGTCTCATTTGCTGCCCTGCAAGTAGGTTTATCAGTACCCTCTCTCTAGGTTCCATATGTATCTGTTGACACACAATGTTTGTCTTTCTCTTTTTGACTTACTTCACTTTGCATAATAGACTCTAGGTTCATCCACCTCACTGGGGTCTTTTTTTTTTTGACCAACCGGCATGTGGGATCCCAGTTCCCCAATCAGGGATCAGACCTGTACCCCCTCCTGCATTGGAAGCACAGAGTCTTAACCACTGGACCACCAGGGAAGTCCCTATACAGTTTAAGAATCAATAGTCCTGAAAATCAACAACAGTCCTGTGTATATGTCTCTGCAGATTTGCATTCCAAGAGCAAGTCAGTCAACCACTCAAGAGGATAAGAACCAGGTGATAGCCCCTTATCTGTCCAGTTAAATGAACAAGCTGTATGTGAAATGGAGTCTCTTATGAGAAACATCATACTTTTTTTTTAAGTGACAGCCAGGCCCTTTTATAGTTTCATAGCTCTGGGCGTTCCATATCCAATTTTGCCTTTCTCTCTGTATCCACCATAGCTAATAATTAGCAGCACACAGTTCCAAACCAGTGACGGGTGAGGCAATCAATATAAACAGTAGACACTGTCCTGAAGGACAAAGTCCCCAACTAAGATACAAGTGACTTGGAAAAATGTTTGTCATATTGAAAGTACTTTTGTCAGTGGAATAATGAATGAGGTCCTAATGGTGTTAGGAGAAACTTAAAATAATTTCCAAATTAAAAATATTATATCATTATTCACCTAGTGGACAAGCAAAGATCAAAGGTTGAGAAGCCCCAGTTCTGGCCAGGCTGTGGGTGTTGATTCTTGTTGGCAGAGTGTAAATTTAAGTAACCTCTTTGAAGGGGTTACTTTGAAGGGGGACTTAGCAAAGTTGCACGTGCCTTTTTACCTACAAGTTCCCTTGAGAAGTGTAGCTATCAGACATACATGCACACATGGGCAAAGATCTATGTGTAAGAAATCTTACAGTGAATTTCCTGGCAGTCCGGTGGGTAGGACTCTGCACTCTCACTGCCGAGGGCCTGGGTTCAATTCCTGGTCAGGGAACTAAGATACCACAAACCACAAGTTGAGGGAAAAAAAAAAAAATTTATAAAAAGAAAACTTTAATGAAAGAATAGTTTTATAATCTTGTCGCACTGATTATAGCAGCAAAATATTGGAAGCAACAAGAATATCTAATAGTAGAAGAATGCTTAGCTAAATGATGGTCCATCTACACCAGCATCATTCCATGGATTTTCTGCCATGATGGGAGCAGGTCCACTAGTCATATGTCTCTACTAAACTTTTTTTTTTTTAATTTTGGCTAAGCCACAAGGCTTGCAGAGATCTTATTAATCTTATTGGCCAGGGATTGAACCCAGGCCACAGCAGTGAAAGGGTCAAATCCTAATCACCAGATCACCAGGGAATTCCCCCATCCCAAACTCTTAATATGTGGCTTGTGCAATAGATGAACACATTTATTTGATTTTAACTAATTTAAATGTAAATAGCCATATGTGGTTAGCTTCTTGGAACTGAGCTACAAACTTCTTACAACTTGGCTTTGACTTTCCTTTATCCACACTAATGAGTTATGCCTGAGACTTCCCTGAAGCTGTTCATTCTCCTAAATGCGTGACCTGGCTGACTATTCCTGAGGCCCAGAGCTTGCTGCAACGGCTCCATCACCCAGCCCAGCAAGGAGATAAAATGCTTCTTCTTGGAACTGGACCCAGATTCAGACATTTTAGGTCCTTAGCACTGAGAGCCAAGGTCAGAGCAATAAAACAGAAAAAGCCTCAGTCTTCATGGTGCTTCCATGGGCATCTGAGAGCACAATGGTTAAGAGTGGGCAATTCCACTCCTGGGTCTATATCCGAAAAAAAACAAAGACACTAATTCAAAAAGATACACACACCCCAATGTTCATAGCAGCTTTACAATGGCCAAAATACAGAAGCAACCTAAGTGCCCATCAACTGATGAATGGATCAAGATGTGGTATACTATATATATACAATGGAATACTCTTCAGCCATAAAAACAATGAAATAATGCCATTTGCAATTACAGGGATGAACTTGGAGGGCATTATGCTAAGTGAAATAAGTCAGACAAAAACAAACACATTTGTATGTTATCACTTATATGTGGAATCTAAAAAAAATATAACTAATGAATAAAACCAAAAAGAGGCAGATTCACAGATACAGAGAACAAATTAGTGGTTACCAGTAGGGAGGGAAGGGAGGAAGAATATATGGATGGTAAGAGTGAGAGGTACAAACTATTGGGCATAAGACAAGCTCAAGGATGTATTGTATAACACAGGGAATATAGCCAATATTTCATAATTATAAATGGGAAGTAATCTTTAAAAATTGCATAAACATTTAAAAATACCAAAAAATACCAAAAGAGCATGGAACTGGAGCCAGACTGGTGTCCTCCCTTTACCTCCTATGCCTCAGTTTCTGCATCAATAAAATCTGGAACACATTTCTTATCTTCCAATTTGCCTTTGTCGCAGAGTCACTAAGAAGTTTCAGATTGAGGGACTTTCTTGATGGTTCAGCAGTTAAGACATCCTTTTCCAATGCAGGGTGTGCAGGTTCAATCCTTGGTTGGGGAACTAAGATTCCTCACACCTCATAGCCAAAAACAAAATGAAATAAAACAGAAGCAGTATTGTAACAAATCAATAGACTTTAAAAATGGTCCATATCATAAAAAGCTTTTAAAGAAAATTTCAGATTGAAGTGAGCCCACTGCATGGTGAGGACTGAATTATTAGTATCCTAACAGGTAGGGGATCTTACCAGACACTGAACTGGTGCCTTGGCAATGAGAGTGGATTCCTAACCACTGGACCACCAAGGAATTTCCCTTCTCTTAATCTAGAACAACCCTATGCTTTTTTTCCAAGGACAGACTTTGATGAACCAGACCAGCTGACTTAATGTCTCCCATTCTGGATTTGTCTGTTTCCTCATGCATGTGCACCATTCTGAAAAATATGTAATAGATCACAGTTACCGTCTTCAAATTTGCACCTCTCATCTTATCATTTCAGCTAGTACCTCTTCCATGTCTTCTTGTTCCAGCCAAAGCCTTAATCTCTTCTTTCCATCCATCCAGTCCCTCCCAATGAGGAGGGAGCAGGGAGTGTGTAAACCAGTGTGGAGGGGTCAGCATTTCCTTTAAAGCCTGTATGAAAAGTCTATTTTGCATTGTATATGACCCTCTAGGAAGTCCACTTACCAGTTTCCCTTTCCTGGTATTTTTGGGGGTTTCTGAGGAACACTTATACCTTCCACAAGTCTGTGCTGATAGTCACCTGTTTCTCAGCCAGCCTCCTGCCCCAGGAAATTCTGTCAGTGACCTCTTGCGATCCTATACGTGGCTTCTCTGAGAAGCTACTTAATCTCTCTGTGCTGTCCCAGGAACCCAGCTCTTTCCTCACCACAGCCAAGGATAAAGATTTTAAGTCAGAGATAGGGTAATGGTGGTATATTAGGAAAAGGGAACAGCTGGAAAGAAACAAAGTGGAAAATGTCAGAGAGCATATGGGAAAAAAGAAAGTGACCAGCAGTTAACAGCAGGCAGATCATTTTAAGGGGTCAGACCTGATGAGATACTGTAAGAAACGGAGTCTACGTTGAATAATAGCTACGTTAGATGCTGTGGAGTCATTCCAGCTGAATCGAAAAAGAGATGGCTTCAGGACTGGCAGAAAAAGGACAAAGTAAAAGGAATTAGGGGAACAGTAAGTTAACTTTTACTGATGAGTAAGCAATCTTCTGAGAAAGAGAGAAGTATTAAAAGCACAAATTGCCTGGCCAACCACAACCACTTGAGGGCGTTGCAAGCTACATGACTAAACCAAAATTCTATCCCAGTAGCTCCCTCTTCTGGCAGATAGGCACTACACACTAAGGATGATATCACTTTAAAAAGGACTTGCCAATCAATACACATACCTCTGTGAGAACCGTATTTATAATAATGCGACAAGGATTTTGTTGTGCTTTCAGACAAAAAATACTAAAAAATATGAGCTACTCATTTTTTTTCTGGTTTATTCAAAATTCACATGATCACATCTATGTAATTGAATCCTTACATAGTATTAACTCGTGTGAAACCAAACTTTGGGGGTACTTTCGGATTTAGCAATCATTCAACTTTCAGAAACTGAACAAGTCTAACATTCCTGTTCTCTAACTAAAGACTAGATCCCTTGATATTAGAAATTCTTCTCATTCATCACCTTATCATTATTGTTCCCGACAAGCTTATATTTGTTGGAGTCCTGTAAATATTCACTAGGGATTGTGCTGCTCTCATGGTCTTTGAGATAATTATATGAAAAGTGTATTTATCCTTTTATACAGAACGAAAGGATGTAAGAGCTCTATCAAACAAGATATAAAGTGAAAAAGCACGGTGCAAGAAACTGTAAACCAGTAATTAATTAGTTGCTTGTTGTACATGCATGGGGAAACTCTGAAAATATATACTAGGGCAGGTGAACTGGGAGGAAAAAATGGAAGATCTCGCACTATATACTGCTTATATAACACATGTAAGTATTACTTACTCAAAAAAGTAGGAAAATATGACAATAGTATTTATAAAACTGTTTTTGACTGTTTTTAAATGATCACCAAGAACATTAGAGATTTTTATACTCTACAAGTATTAACATGAAAAATACATATATAAGGATGTACTTCACCAGCATCTTAACAGCAAAAACCTAGAAACAAATGTTGGTGGACAGGTTAAGTAAATCACAGAGCATCTATGCAATTGGATAGTAAATAGAACGACAGCAATATTGATATGCTGTCACAGAAAGATGTCCACAATTGTCTAGTCAAACAAACAAACAAAAAAGCTGAGAAACACTATGTGACTGGTCCTATCTGTATTTGTACATATGTATACATATATATGCATATATGCATTTACTATACAGGAGTCCAAAATACCACCAAACTAATTTTAGTTATCCTTAGCAGACTTCCCTGACAGTCCAGTGGTTACAATTCTCTGCTTCCACTTCAGGGGGCACAGGTTCAACCCCTAGTTGAGGAACTAAGATTCCCACATGCTGGAGTGGTCCAATAAAACATCAACTGATAAGATGTAGTTAACTAGTCAAGAATCCAACTGACAACACAGGAGACACTGATCCTCTGGAGTAGGAAATGACAACCCACACCAGTGTTCTTGCCTGGAAAGTTGCATGACAAGAGACTGGCAGGCTTCAGTCCATGGTTTGCAGAGTCCAACATGACTGAGCCACTGAGCACACACACACTTAGGGATTTATGTGGGCTACCTCTGACTTTGTAAAACACGTGTGTAAATATTTTAACTATAAACAGTAACAGGCAAATATACTCCCCCCCTCCCCCCCCGAATAAGCTTATATGGAACTTTGTTTCTACATCAATTTTAATGTTTGTACTAACCTGTACTTGTTTTTCAAAACTTTTCAAGTATTTACATTTGTGATTAGCAATTTCCTTCATTAAACTTAATAGGAAGGAGCCATGTGTTCTTCCATGACTTCTCCAGTAAGCATCCCCACCCTGAAATACCCACACAGCTTTATTAGACGTGCTTTATTGCTCCAGAGCCAAGACCCTTCCAAAGTGCACACGTGTCCTGGTGAAATGACCCAGCCCCACCTTCTCGAGTGCTAACTAGCCATTGACACACTCATACCTGAAGACAAAGAACTCATCATTTGATAACACTGGAGGAACTGTGCAAAACCTGTCCCAAAGAATGGCCATTTTCTAGATGCTATTGAAGTTTTTCCCCTAGTTATGACCACTCATTTCCAATGAATAACACAACTATACAAAAACCATTCACATAGTGACTAGATGTGGCTACAGGTCTATTCACATATTGACCAGATTCACATAGCGACTGGATGTGTAAAGTTCCACTATCCTTGTCATCTTGCTTCTTGACCTATATATTCATTTGTATGGGTGAATCATGAAAATCCAATGAAATATACAGGCATTCATGACAAGTGAAAAACCACAAGTAATGAATTTGCCTAAGATTTACAGATTTAACCAATGTCATTTCTTGTCCCCCATATCTAGGCCTTACTTAGCTATCTCAGTGACACAAATTTTTCTCTGCAATGTGGATACCCTAAATATGGGAGAGTGGAAGGGAGAAATTGGGAGTCAATTTGTTCTTTGGAGTAAACAACCGCTTAAGTGTGTCTGATTTCAGCAGTGCCTACCCACCAGCTCCTCCCAACTTTCAAAAATCTTTGGCTTGCGTTATGACTTAAAAAGCATACGAATAGCACCTGATTTGGTAAATGTCACTACTGTAGAACACCAAGAGCCAATTGCTTCAGCCACAATTAAGCTGTATAAATTCTTCAGTCATATAAAATTAAGGAATCTTGACAACTCTACCACAGCAAAAATGACAATAGCTTTAATTACTAAATCCCAAACTTTCTACATTAAGTCTAATGAGACTATGCCACATCTTTTTTAAAAATCTGGTCAAATGATTTTCTATGTACCTCAAGGTGAACTTGCAACTATGTACTAAAGATGATTTTTCTGCAGGCTCTCTTCCACCATTCCTACCCTTTTTAATACCACCTCCCTGCTGATATTCCAGAAAATTTCCCACTCTTAAGCACAACTCCCAAACGCAGTGCTTTTAAAAATTAGTTTATAAGTAAAACTACATGTGTACATTATAATTCTTACAACCTCCAAATTTTCTATTTATACTCACTCACTACAGTTCTAATTAAGGCCACCTTTTCTTGACATTTCTTACCTCCAGGTTACTAACACGTCTGTTGGAACAAAAACCTTGAACTTTCACCCACCCCTAACTAAATAAAGCGTCTGCCTACAATGCAGGAGGCGGGGTTCGATCCCTGGGTCAGGAAGATCCCCTGGAGAAGGAAATGGCAACCCACTCCAGTATTCATGCCTGGAAAATCCCATGGACCAAGGAGCCTGGTGGGCTACAATCCATGGGGTCGCAAAGAGTCGGACACGACTGAGCGACTTCTGTGTGNGTCTATTCTTTAGATTTTTTTTTTTTCAAATAAAATTTTGTATATTTAAATAGGTGTTGCAGTTTAGCAAAAATAAACCAAAATAAATCCAGACTTGACTTTTATGCTTCTGAACTAAGCCTGTGGTTCATAGCTCTGCAGCCAGCAGCCGAAATTTCTAATTGATACCGGAACCAAGGAACAAAGGGAGACAGACCTATTCGTGAATGTTGCTCCTCACAATCGGAAAAGAAGGAAAGGAAAATAAAGAGTTTCTTTCCAATGAATAAGGACTTGCCCTCACTGTACCCCCACCCAGAAATCTCTGGTTTCTTGTTCTTGACAATCATTCCAACTTTTGGTGACTTATATTTTTATCTATGTATAACTGAAAAAGAATATATATATGCAAGACTGAATCACTTTGCTATACACTTGAAACTAACACAGCACTGTTCATTAACTATACTTTGATGAAAATGGAGTTTCCTTCAAATCAACAAGTTGCCATTCACCGGTTAGGTGAGAGAGAAGGAGAACGCAGAAAACTGAGGCTTCACCTTTTCCCATCAGCACTTGAGATTTCCTGGCAAGAAAGAGTCACTTACTATGATGTGCAGAGCACACCTGAAAATACCCTGCTACCTCAGTCCTCAACTGATCATCTCTCTTCCAGTCTGTGGATACCTGAAACTCTTCAACGTAAAGTCCAAATGAACTGGTGCCCATGACATTGGACCCAGCAGCTGTGATTTCATTACCTTACCTTTCTAGGCCTCCTCTGTGAAATGGAGATTTGAATAGTAACTACTTCATAGAGTGATTGTGACCATTGAATGAGTTACACAGAGAAGGTTGATCTTTTTATTTATTTTTTCATTTTTATTTTGACTCCAGAAACAACTTGTATTGGGTTATAGCCAATTGACAATGTTGTGTTAGTTTCAGGTGAACACTGAAGGGAGGCCGCCATACATGTACCCATTCTCCCCCAAAGCTCCCTCCCATCCAGGCCGTCACATACCATTGAAGAGAGCTCCATGTGCTGTACAATAGGCTTTTGATTGTTATCCATTTAAAATATATAGTGTGTACATGACCTTCCCAAACTCCCTTACTATCCCTTCCCTGTGGTGACCGTGAGTTCATTTTCTAAGTTTGAATCTCTTTCTGTTTTGTAAGTAAGTTCACTTGTATCATTTCTTTTTATATTCCACATATAAGGGATGTCAAATGATACATCTCCTTCACACAGAGAAGGTTTAGAACAGTGCCTGGTACAAGACCCGTGCTCTAAAATGCCAGTTCTTATTATTAAAAATGCTGTTATATGAACTCCAGCAAAGGCCTATTGTTTTGCATAATCACCCTGTGTGTGGACTGATGCTTTGCTGATGTTATTTGGTGAAACAGAGAAGAGGACACTGGGGTGAGGTGTGGAATGGGGCTCCATAGAACACCATCGTCTGACCTTATTCCTGTAGCTCAAGGGGACAACCACAAGAGCGACCTTACCTGCAGAATGGAAGAAGGATAGTGGCTTAGGCGGAGGTATTCTGGACCTGGCTTGGAAGCCAGTTGGAGGGTTGTAGTCAGTTCAGTAAGTGTCCCTGATTGCTCTGCTCCAGACAAGCCCGATCATTTTTCCTCTCTGTGTAAAACTTGGAATCAAATCCATGCTCCTAACTGTGGCCTTTAAGGCGCTCAGTGATCTGGCATCTCTGTGATCTGGCGTCTGGGGGCCCCTGTACGGCCAGTGTCCCTCCCATACTCCCCTCCTCCTCTCTAGGAGAACTCTAGCCACACACCTGTCTTTGCTGTTCCTCAGGCAGACCAGACTCCCTGCACCTCAGGGCCTTTGCACTTGCCATTCTCTTGGCATGGAAAACAGATATACTCATGATCATCTTTTTCTTACTGTCAGGATCCTCAGAAAGGCCTTCCTGACTAACTCTCTGAAAGGATCTGTGGGGATAGCCCTGGCGGTCCAGTCCTTAAGACTTTACTCTCCCACTTCAGGGGGGCGGGTTGGATCTCTGGTCGAGGCAATAAGATGCCACCTGACATACTGGTGGCCAAAAAAAAATTTTTTTTTTTAGGTTTTTAATAAAAAAGGCACCCATGAATCCTTTGCATTCACTTTGATTTGTTTTGTTTTCCTTCATAGTATATACCGGTCTCAGAACCTGTTTTTACACTGTTTGTTTATTTGTGTCCCTGACTTGGTAGGTTCATGAGAGCAGAGCCTCCTCTGTCTTGCTTTCTGCTCTAACTTCTGTGCCATGAACAGTGCCTGGCAGACAACTACTCTGTAGATATTCATAGAATTAGTGTGGAACAAAACAAAAATGAACAGACAAATAAAGGAATGAAGACTAGGAGCCTGGGGAGAATGATAGCTATATTTAAAAAGTTCAGTCTGCAAGTGAATTAAGAGGAGAAAACAGTTCTGTTTAGAGTCATCCTATTTCAAATCCATTAACATTTTCTGAAGGCCAACCTCTGAGCCGGCGCAAGACCAAAGAAGATGAAATATTTGCAGCAGAGTGAACATCTTCTGGTTTTAGAGGGAAACAGTTTTATTTGGGGAAACTATTATATAAACCAAACATTTCACAGCGGCGTTGTGGCATGCCGGAAATGGAAAATTCCGCTTCAATGTGAGAACTTTTTCTTTCTCGTAACCAAGGGAAGAAGTGAGGGCGCTCGTGGGTGACTGTGGCCAAGCAGTTAATAAGACAACCGCCCGACCAAATCTCGCTTGCTTGCCAGGTTTATTTTTTTAGAGAAGAGTAAGGAATTTTTCGGAGAAGGCAATGGCACCCCACTCCAGTACTCTTGCCTGGAAAATCCCATGGACGGAGGAGCCTGATGGGCTGCAGTCCGTGGGATCGCGAAGAGTCGGACACGACTGAGCGACCTCACTTTCACTTTTCACTTTCATGCATTGGAGAAGGAAATGGCAACCTACTCCAGTGTTCTTGCCTGGAGAATCCCAGGGACGGGGGAGCCTGGTGGGCTGCCATCTATGGAGTCGCACAGAGTCGGACACGACTGAAGCGACTTAGCAGCAGCAGCAGGGAATTTTTATGAAAGTTGAAGAACTGGCTTGAAAAACAAATGGAATTAAAACACAGGCGATAGAAAACAAGCTACCTCCCCGTCGGGGAATCGAACCCCGGTCTCCCGCGTGACAGGCGGGGATACTCACCACTATACTAACGAGGACTAGCTCTGCCAAGACCTTTTCAGCTGAGCCCTTAAAGGTATACTCAGTGTTCCTTACCGTTCCTTAACCAGTGATGTGTTCTAAAAGGTTAAATATATCATCTTTTCTTACAAAATACAAAAAAGGCAAAGTTCCACTTCATTTAATTCCGTCTTAAAGAGTTCGTTTCCTCTTCTGCTCATGATTTAGTCGCGAGGGTTCTGAGGACAGAAATTAATAAGCAGCAAAAAATAACCAGCAAAAAGTAACCAACAGACGTCAACAAACGTCTAACAGAAGTAGTTTACGAAATGAAAGAAATGGAGTCAAGTAATTCTTGGACTTGTCGGATTTTTCCAGTCGGGGAAGTGTGAAGAAGTTCCCATACCGTCTTGGCTTCCCTTTGATAGTACTCGAAGCTGTTTTAAACAAAGAAAATGAAATCCTTTTATTACTTCGAAAGAATCATTTCGTCTTATTTTCTTCCGATACAAGAGGAAAGGGAAAAAAAAACAAAAAACACCACTGCCGAAACCCGGGATCGAACCAGGGACCTTTAGATCTTCAGTCTAACGCTCTCCCAACTGAGCTATTTCGGCTACGGTTGGCATAAAGCTGCATTTCTTTCCTCCTCGTGATCTACGGGCCCCGCGTCATCGACCGGGAGATCCCCTGCTGGGAGATCTGGATCAGCCGGAATGCACGCCTTTCAGAGTTGCCCTGCACCTTTCCCCTCTCGTCCTTCAAGGTCGTCGCCTCCGAGAAGCTTTCCCTGATCACACCTCCCACCACTACCCTAGCCCTGTATTGTTCACTGTTAGCCTAGGTACTGTTTTCCTGTCCACCATCTCTTGCCTGCCTTCCCCAGCTAGAATGACAGGTTCACGACGGGCAGAGAAGTCATCAGCTTCGGTCACTGCTGTATCGCTTAAGGCCGACAACCATGCCTGGCACTTAATAGGTGCTTAAAAATATTAGTTGAATCTTACCTTTCTCAGAGTTCCGCTTTCTCAGAATCTCTTCTCTGAGCAAAAGAATAAGGTCTCCCCTTGGGTACAGCTCCCGGAGCAGCCCAAGGCATAGCAAGGATGCTGACCATGCCAAGGCGTGTGGGATGCCTTATAGGCCAGATTGTGGCTTTCCTCGCGGCAGTAAGTGACTCAAATCCAGACTCTAAGCATAGCCACCTCACCCGTGACACCTGCTCAGCTTCAAGGCACCAAGAAATCAACAAGTCGACATCCAGGTTCGGCTCTCTCTGCTTCCGTGCCCTTTGGGAGATGGGTGGGTGGGGAGTACTGTTTGGGAGAGGTTGAGCAAGTGGTTAGGTCCTTCATCATGTGAAGTCGTTTAATAAGTGTTTGCGAAGCACTTAATATCTATGTGATCCAGTCACAAATACGGTAACAAAATAGTTCCTTGTGGTAGGAATGCTAAGAAGCAAAATAAACGGTAGTGAGGGGGTGGAATACCTGGTTATGGGGGCAGTAAGAGGAAGGGAATGCTGGGGAGACTTGGAGCATGAAGAGCCCGCTGAGAAAGAGCCTCTGGAGTAGAGGCAGAGCTGATGCAAAGGCCCTGGGGCTGAAAGAGTCGGGCGATTTGTAGGAATGGAAAGGAAGCCAGTATGGAAGAGGCAAAGAGTGAGGGGCAGAAGGTAGGAGGCAAGAAGAAAGAGGTGGACAGAGGCCAGGTCTTGCCCTCCTTGAAGGCCATGGTAAAGGGTCTGCACTTTCTTCTGTGTGGGAAAGCCTCTGGGGAGAGAGTGATATTATTTACGTCTTAAAGTCTCCCTTGGCTTTCTTGTGGGGAATGAACAGGAGGGGCTCAAGTGGCAGCGAGGAGACCAGGGAGATGCTAACAGCTCAAAATAAACAATACACCGAAGCAGCATTTCCAGAATGCCTTCAGGAGAGAGGAGATATGGCAGGAGACCTTACTGCTGCTTTTCACGAAAGCATAGTAGTGTATCAACTTGATAAAATCCAGTGTGGAAGGAAGGAAGAGAAGGAGAGTGAAAAAATTCACAGTCCATGGAAGTACAGAATTTTGGAAAGGCAGAGTCACTCCCACCTTTTCCCAGTTTTCCCCAGAAGTAACCAGTGTCTAGACAAGATTGTGATTTATATGACCTTAGACAAGTTATTGGACCCTTTCTCTGTGCCTGCATTTCATCTGTTTAATGTCATAAACTGACCCCCACCGGACTTGCTGTGAGGACTAAATGAGTGCACACCTGCTAAGCGCTTGTGCATACTATCCTGTACACAATAGGAGCTACAGTAATGTGTGCTCTGCTGCTGCTGCTGCGGCTGCTGCTGCTGCTGAGTCGCTTCAGTCGTGTCTAACTCTGTGCGACCCCATAGACGGCAGCCCACCAGGCTCCGCCGTCCCTGGGATTCACCAGGCAAGAACACTGGAGTGGGTTGCCATTTCCTTCTCCAATGCATGAAAGTGAGAAGTGAGAGTGAAGTCGCTCAGTCGTGTCCGACTCTTAGCGACCCCATGGACTGCAGCCCACCAGGCTCCTCCGTCCATGGGATTTTCCAGGCAAGAGTAATGTGTGCTCTAGTTGTCATTAATCGTGATGAGATCAGAAATGTAACTGAGACGACATTGCTAATCAACTATACTTCAATATAAGATTTTGTTAAAATTTTATCGATTTATTAAGATATAATTATTTAACATTGTGTAAGTTTATGGTGTACAATGTGATTAGATACATTTATATAGTCTGAAATTAACCACAATATAGTTTTCATTATCTGACACAATAACCATTTCTTTTCTTGTCATGATAGCATGTGAAATCTGTTCTCTGAGCAATTTTCATTTTAAACTATAGTCATAATAATGTGTTAAATTTTCTTAAACATACAAATATGAATACGCTCACTGCATATTTATTTATTCTTACCTAAAAGAGAGTTTATACTGCCTCTGGTTGAGTACCAGGTCCTTTTCACTATGTTCTTGGGGCCACGGACATCCTTCGCGGTTTACACGTAGTGGTCACAGACGCGATAAGCATGCTTTCGTTTATCTGTCTGTCGTACACGGTTTAAGAAGACCTTTTGGAGATTATAGTGAATTAAAACATCTCACTGGCCTCCCCGTCGGGGAATCGAACCCCGGTCTCCCGCGTGACAGGCGGGGATACTCACCACTATACTAACGAGGATGCAGCTTGCCTAATGTTCTCCAGCCGGACTCATAAAGAAACACCATTCTTTCGCTGCCACATCTACTCCGCACTGAGATCTCCACCCGCTCAGTGTTGGACATCCCTGGCTAGCGGGCTCCCCGGGATGTGGACCTATTTGAATTGGTAAAGGCATTCACGGACTGAATTCTGAGTGTCTAGAACGAACGCAATGTTTGGAAAAGAGGAGAAAAATCTGATTTCTTATATCTTCATTCCAAGAATAAAAGTTTTTCAAGGTAGGGGATGTAGCTCAGTGGTAGAGCGCATGCTTTGCATGTATGAGGCCCCGGGTTCAATCCCCGGCATCTCCAAGTGTTTTCCTTTTCTTCTCTCTCTCTCTTTTTTTAACCACCTCCTCTAGACCAGTCTGGAGAAGGCAAGGACACCCCACTCCAGTACTCTTGCCTGGAAAATCCATGGACAGAGGAGCCTGGGAGGCTGCAGTCCACGGGGTCGCTTAGAATCGGACACGACTGAGCGAATTCCCTTTCCCTTATCCTTTTCATCCACTGGAGAAGGAAATGGCAACCCACTCCAGTGTTCTTGCCTGGAGAATCCCAGGGACGGCAGAGCCTGGTGGGCTGCCGTCTATGGGGTCGCACAGAATCGCACACGACTGAAGCGACTTAGCAGTAGCAGCAGCTGGATCAATCATACAGCAAACCAGGAGAGGGCACCTAAATTCTCTGTATCATCTGACTTAAGAAGTGGACTTCATTGGAGAGGGTAGTGCTAGTCAAATGCCCCTGGTCTCAATCACAGATTCCCCTGTCCCCTCCCCTGAAGATTCCCATTCAGGTCAGCAGGGAGCCTGCGGTTTTAAACTAACACTCCTAGTGATTCGGGTCATCAAGCAGTTAGAAAACACTAACTTTCTAAGGAGGGTTTTGCAACTGGCCATTCATTCATTTAGGGACCCCTAAGCACCTAGTGGACACACTGAGCGCCTACTGTGTGCTCCGGTAGTGTCAATTACCCTTGTATCCCCAGATACGGCATGCAAGATTTCACACCCCTCCCAGACTTGGTATTTCAGTTTAGAAAGCTAGCAATAAGCAAGGAGCAGTAAATCTCATGAAGACAGTAGTAGTGATGACCTGGAGACTAAAGGGGGAGGATGTGGGAGCTGCCATAGATAGAGTGTGTGAGTGGCGGGACACTGCAGAAACAGAGGACACAGCAGATGCAAAGGCCCTGAGGCTGAGAGCGGTGGGGGGGTGGAATTTGCCTTCAATGAATGAGAGTAGAAGAGAGTTCACTTCCGCTGTATAATTGTCAGGGATTTTATTTAGGTCATATCTGAATGGCCTAGTGGTTTCCCCTACTTTCTTCAATTTAAGTCTGAATTTTGCAATAAGGAGTTCATGATCTGAGCCACAGTCAGATCCTGGTCTTGTTTTTCTTGACTTTGTAGAGCTTCTCTCGGCTTCCCAGGTGGCTCCTGTGGGTAAAGAATCCATCTGCGTGCAATGCAGGAGAAGCANTCCCCTACTTTCTTCAATTTAAGTCTGAATTTTGCAATAAGGAGTTCATGATCTGAGCCACAGTCAGATCCTGGTCTTGTTTTTCTTGACTTTGTAGAGCTTCTCTCGGCTTCCCAGGTGGCTCCTGTGGGTAAAGAATCCATCTGCGTGCAATGCAGGAGAAGCAGGCAGACATGAGATGGATCCCCAGGTCAGGAAGATCTCCTGAGGAGGGCATGGCAACCCACTCCTGTATTCTTGCCTGGAGAATCCCATGGACACAGGGGCCTGGTGGGCTACAATTCATAGGGTTGCAAAGAGTCAGACATGACTGAAGTGAGTGACTATGCATAGAACTTTTCTATCTTTGGCTGCAAAGAATATAATTAATCTGACTTCAGTATTGACCATCTGGTGATGTCCATGTGTAGAGTCATCTCTTGTGTTGTTGGAAGAAGGTATTTCTTCTTGACCAGTGTGTTCTCTTGGCAAAATTATGCTAGCCTTGGCCTTGCTTCATTTTGTATTCCTAGGCCACACTTGCTGGTTACTCCAGGTATTGCTTGACTTTCTACTTCTGCATTCCATTCCACTATGATGAAAAGAGGATCTTTTTCTGGTATTAGTTCTAGAAGATCTTGTAGGTCTTCATAGAAACATTCAACTGAAGCTTCTTCAGCATTAGTAGGTGGAGCATAGACTTGGTTTACTGTGATATTAAATGGTTTGCTTTGAAAACAAACCAAGATCGTTCTGTTGTTTTTGAGATTACACCAAAAACTGCATTTTGAACTCTTTCGTTGATTATGAGGCCTGCTCCATTTCTTCTAAGGATCCTTGCCCACAGTGATAGATACAATAATCATCCACCATTTGTCACAGTGGAATTGACAAATAGATTCAAGGGATTAGATCTGATAGAGTGGCTAAAGGACTATAGACAGAGGTTCATAACATTGCACAGGAGGCAGTGATCAAAACAGTCCCCATGAAATAGAAATACAAAAAGGCAAATTGGCTGTCTGACAGGGCCTTACAAAAATAGCTGAGAAAAGAAGCAAAAGGCAAAGGAGAAAAGAAAAGATATAACCATCTGAATGCAGAGTTTCAAAGAACAGCAAGAGATAAGAAAGCCTTCCTAAGTGAACAATGTAAAGAAATAGGGGAAAACAACAGAATGGGAAAGACGAGAATACTGGAATGGGTTGCCATTTCCTTCTCCAAGGACGAGAAAGTTAGAGATATCAAGGGAACATTTCATGCAAAGATAGGCACAATAAAGGACAGAAATGGTATGGACCTAACAGAAGCAGAAGAGATTAAGAAGAGGTGGCAAGACTACACAGAACTAAACAAAAAAGATATTAATGACCCAGATCACCACAATGGTATGATCATTCACTTAGAGTCAGACATCCTGGACTGATAAGTCAAATGGGCCTTAGGAAGCATCACTACAAACAAAGCTAGTGGAGGTAATGGAATTCCAGCTGAGCTATTTCAAATCCTAAAAGATGATGCTGTTAAAATGTTGCACTCAATATGCCAACAAATTTGGAAAACTTAGCAGTGGCTGCAGAACTGGAAAAGGTCATTTTTCATTTCAATCCCAAAGAAGAGCAATGCCAAAGAATGTTCAAACTATCGCATAATTGCACTCATTTCACATACTAGCAAAGTCATGTTCAAAATCCTCCAAGCTAGCTTCAACAGTATATGAATAGAGAACTTGAAAAGGCAGAGGAACCAGAGATCAAATTGCCAACATCTGTTGAATCATAGAGAAAGCAAGAGAGCTCCAGAAAAACATCTACTTCTGCTTCATTGACTATGTTAAACCCTTTGACTGTATGAGTCACAACAAACGGTGGAAAATTCTTTGAGATGGGAATACCAGACCACTTTACCTGCCTCTTGAGAAATCTGTATGCAGGTCAGGAAGCAACAATTAGAACTGGACATGGAACAACAGACTGGTTCCAAATTGGGAAAGGAGTACATCAAGGCTGCATATTGTCACCCTGCTTATTTAACTTATATGCAGAGTACATCATGAGAAATGCTGGGCTGGATAAAGCACAAGCTGGAATCAAGAGTGTCGGGAGAAATATCAATAACCTGATATGTAGATGACACCACCTTTATGACAGAAAGCAAAGAGGAACTAAAAAGCCTCATGATGAAAGTGAAAGAGGAGAGTGGAAAGCTGGCTTAAAACTCAACATTCAATAAAACAAAGATCATGGCATCTGGTCCCATCACTTCATGGCAAATAGATGCGGAAACAATGGAAACAGTGACAGACTTTATTTTCTTGGGCTCCAAAATCACCATGAACGGTGACAGTAGTCATGAAATCAAAACACTTGTTCCTCGGAAGGAAAGCTATGACAAATCTAGGCAGCATATTACAAAGCAGAGACATCCATATAGTCAAAGCTATAGTTTTCCCAGTAGTCATGTATGAATGTGAAAGTTGTACCATAAAGAAGGCTGAGCGCCAAAGAGTTGATGTTTTTGAACTGTGGTGCTGGAGGACTCTTGAGCGTCCCTTGGACTGCAAGATGAAACCAGTCGATTTCAAAGGAAATCAGACCTGAGTATTCTTTGGAAGGACTGATGCTGAAGCTGAAACTCCAATACTTTGGCCACCTGATGCAAAGAACTGACTCATTGGAAAAGACCCTGATGCTGGGAAAGATTGAGGGTAGGAGAAGGGGACGACAGAGGACAAGATGGTTGAATGGCACCACTGACTCAATGGATGTGAGTTTGAGCAAGCTCCAGATGGTGAAGGACAGGGGAAGTCTGGCATGCTGCAGTCCATGGGGTCACAGAGACTTGGACACAACTGAGTGACTAAACAACAGGAGAGGGTTGACTCTTCAGACACTGGAAGACCTGTTGCAGGGGAAGGATGTGATATGTTTTAAATGGCTCCCTCTGGCTGCCATGTGGAAAATTCATCATAGTTGGGCAGAGGGGACCTGAGACCAGCTAGGAAGCCACTGCCACGGCCCAAGTGGGAGCTGGTGGTGGCACCCTGGCAGTGGAGGTGGGGTGGCCCAGTAGTGGAAGTGGGGAGCGCAAGGGGCAGATCCTGGAAGCGAACTGATAAGACCTGGCAGATGGCTTAGATGTGGGTGGAGGAGTAGGGGATACCTCCTAGTTGGGGAACACTAGGGCCATGCTGTGGAGAAAGTGAATAGTTTTGGAAATATTAACCCCCACGTGTCTGTGTTGTTTTGTCTTATGTATGTATATTATGGAATGTATGTGTTTATTTTGTTGGCTGCACTGCAAGTCTTGCAGGATCTTAGTTCCCTGACCAGGGGTCAAACCTGGGGCCCAGCAGTGAAAGTGCAGAGTGCTAACCATTGAACCACCAGGAAATCCCCAAATTTATGTGTTTCTATTAGTGCAAGTTGATTCAGGGCAAAAAACCTAAGTAAAAGAAAAATGATCAACTTCTATAGGCTCACTGTGCCCTGTATCACCACTAACACATTTGTGAGCATCTACCCAGACTAGTTTCCACATGCGTGCATGTGTGTGTTGAGTGTGTAAGCATGCACAGGCAGGATGTTCCCAAACCTGCCCCCCCACCCAATATGGAGATTCACCAAAAGAATGCACTAGACTCAGTATACGGCTGTTGTCACTTAGGATTTATTACACAGCAATGTAGACGGTGGGGAGCTGACCCCGCCAGCTCCACAGGAGCCAGCTGAGCCCTGGGGGCCCTCCCTGGCTGGGGCAGGGGAGCGGCTTGCACCATACCGGCAGGGAACGGAGAGTAGAGGAGGCCCTGCTGCTCTACAAGGGACTAATGTAGTCCACAGAGCGTGTTTAAAACGGGACCAGCGTGGGAAATAAAACCATTATCCATTTTGTAATAAATAGTTAAAAAAGGCACCCTGGGTTGGACTGCCCAGGATGGCAGCAAGTTGTGCCCAGGATTGAGCCAAGAGGGTGTCCCAGGGCTCCACCTGTCCCTGAGTGCAGTCTGGACTCAGGGTGGCCACAGCGGACTCTGACCGCTGCCAGGCCCCCTCAGCCTGCAGGCAGGCTCTGTGTCAGCGGTCACAGGTGGGCGGCCAGGCTTTCTCAACATCAACATGCATGGCCTGTGGGAGCCACTCAAGGTACTCGGTCAGCAGGTCTGCAGAGAAGGGAGGGAGGGGGGTCAGAGTGGCTCTGTGCCCGCCCGCCAGCTGCAGGGCAGACCCTCCCACCAGCCCCAGGTCCCCTGGGTGCCCCCATCCCATTTTCCCAACCCCCTTGCTGTGGGACACTCGCCCTGGTCAGGCTCACATTTGGGGTTTTTGCTCCAAGCCACCAGCAAGGCATCTCGGCAGCTGGCTTTCGTGGCAACGAGGGCTCTCAGGAGGCTCTCTGTCCTGGGCTGCAGCCTGCGGATGGGATGCAGGACATGGAGCATCTTGAAGTCCACTGCCAGGCCAGCCCTGCCCATGAGGTCTCCTTCTCTCCATCTCACCAGGGGTGCCGGCCGGATGAAAGGATCTAGACTCCATCGCCTCCCACCACTTGCCTCTGATCCACCCACCCAGGCTGCCTCTGTACTTGCTGTTTGTCCCATTTAGAACCTACCTCCAGACCTCTGCCTGCCTCACAGCCCTGCCTCCCCTGAACCTGCTCAGTCAGGCTTTCCTTTTCTTTCCCTGCCGATGCCTCATTCCCACATCCTGCTCTGTCCCTTCGTGGCTGGGCCACTACCTGCCATTTGTACTAGTTGTTCAACCTCCCTGCACTGGAACGTCGCACAGGACATGGTCGTGGCTTGATCCCAGCACAAGAACACGGCCGGCACAGAGTGGATGCTCAAAACCAAGTGCTGGGTGAGTGACCTGGTAGGCAGGGGCTCCTGGAACCACAGCCCCACCCTGAATCCCTGGGGAGTGCAGGTGTGTGTGCACACCTGCCTGCCTGCTTCTGGTGCCTCAAGCCCCTTGCCTGGTCTGGGGTGCCAGCCTCAGGAAGAGGGAGGCAGCTTCTTGGGACTGGTCCATGGGCAGAAAGAAGAAAAAGACAGGAATGTGTGTGCTTAGTCGCTTAGTCATGTCTGACTGTGACCCCCATGGACTGCAGCCGGCCAGGCTCCTCTGTCCATGGGGATTCTCCAGGCAAGAATGCTGGAGTGGGTTGCTATTCCCTTCTCCAACCGATCTTCCCAACCTAGGGATCGAACCCAGGTTTTCCACTTTGCAGGCAGATTATTTATCATCTGAGCCACCAGTGAAGCCTAATGAGAGGAGTAGGGATAAGCTGAGACCAGGAGGAAGGGCAGGAGGAGGAAGATGATGGGTGGGATTGGGCTGGCTTCATGCTCACTGGGCAGAAGCCCCCAGGGGCACAGGTGTAGCCAGGGCACAGGTGTACAGGGTGCCTTCTGCTCGGACCTGGCAGCTCTATAACAGGCTGACTTGTTGTTTACTCACTAAGTCGTGTTGGACTCTGCAACCCTGTGAACTGAAGCCCACTGGGTTCCTCTACCCAGGGGATTCTCCAGGTAAGAATACTGAAGAGGGTTGCCATCTCCCTCTCCAGGAGATCTTCCCAACCCAGGGATTGAACTCACATCTCCGGCACTGTGGGCAGATTCTTTACCACTGAGCCATCTGAAGCCAACAGGTTGGCTAGTATCTCCCCAAAAATCCATGTCTGCCTAGAACCTCAGGATGTAACCTTATTTGGAAAGAAGGTCTTTCCAGATGTAATTAAGACAAGGTCAAATGGGAGAGAGTGGACCCTGGATCCCATAACCTGAGAAGACAGAGACAAGGGAAAGCCATGGGAAGAGAGAGGGAGAGACTAGAGGGATGTGGTGGCCAAGGAGTGCCTGGAACCACGAAGGGTGGGAAGAGGCTAGGAGGCTTCTCCCCTGGAGCCTTCAGAGGGAGCACAGCCCTGCTGACACCCCAACTTTGAACTTCTAACCTCCAGAACTATGAGAGAATACACGTCTGCTGTTTTAAGCCCCTCAGTGGGTAGGGATCTGTTACGGCAGCCCCAAGACACAGCTCCTCCACCACCTGCCTGCTCTGATGCTCCCAGGGAAGCCCATACCTGGCCCATGTCTTCAGCATCGTGCTGGGGCTGGACAGCAAACAGCCCTTGTATGAGGCCAGCTTGGGGAAGACCTGAGGAGAGATCACAGGACAGGGGGGAATCCGGGGCTCACAACTTGCCCATGGTGCCAAGGAAGAGGCCAAGGGAGTTGTTGGGCTGCTCACCTGCCCCTCCAGCAGAACCCGAGCAAAGTGTTTGTAGCAGTCAAGGCCTTCTGGAAAATCCACTTGGACAGCCGGGAGCGGCCAGCCAACGCGATCTAGAGCACAGGAGCTGGTGAGTGAGGGGACGCAATGGACACCCACGGCTCCCCGCTCAGTCCCATCCCCACCCATCTGCAGGGTCCTGCAGCCTGGGATGGCACTGCCCAGGACGCAGACACTTCCCAGGGCACACAGGGTGGCGAGCCACGTGTCCACTGGAGCCCAAGGCCACTGGGAAGTCACCCTGACTCACAGAACACGCTGGCCCGGTGACACAGCATCCGCCCCTTCTCGGGGCAGTAGGTGGGGGGCGGCTCCTCCAGGGGCTTGTCAAACTGGCAGTAAGAAGGCAGCAGGACTGGGATCCACTGCATGTCCACGGTCGAGACACCTGGGGGCCCGGAAGTAGGGGATGGGGTCTCAGTGAGGGCCTTGTGGGCTCTCCCCCGACAGGTCCGGTGACACGGCTCACCAGAGGAAGGGGGTCAGGTGAGGGTCCAGCCAGCTGCACTACCTTTCATGTACATCTTGGTGGTCTCCACGATCTCCTGGTAGACCACAAACTCAGGGAGCTCCTTGAAGAGCACAGAACTGGGGTGGATGAAGACAGGGTCATTGAGGAGGGGGGTCTGCAAGAGAGATGGTAGGTGGGCATGAGTCTGGAAGATACATGAGCAGTGCGTGAATTCAGTTACACTCTTGGCCAGAAAAGCAGGACAGCATCCATCAAACGACAAATGGCTACACCAGCAGGGTGTGTCCACCGATGGAGTGGGTAGCCTGCTGGGAGAGCTACAAACACAGGCTACAGTTATGAGCTGCCCAAAATGGGACACTGAGCTACAAAAGCCAGTGTAAAAGGCCACACAGTGCAGGATCCCATTCATGGGAAACGCGTTAGAACAGCAGATCCATGTAGACAGAAAGCAGACTCAAGGGGTGTGGAGATTCAGAGAAAATGTGGAGTGATATGGTGATGGGTACAGGGTGTCTTTTTGGGGTGATAAAAATGTTTTGAAATTAACTATGGTAATGGTTACATAACTTTGTGAATAGACCAGAAACCTCTGAATTGTACATTTTACAGTGGTGAGTATGGGATGTGCTTTCTGTCTCTGCTCAACGAGTTGGGGGGAAGCTCACACCCAAAGGGAGAAGCGGCCACATTGTCATTTCACCTTGGTCCTAGGTGGGAACTTTCCTGGGGGCAGTGGGACCAGTGACCAAGGACGACAGGCCCACCCAGAGCCAAGGGTCCCCCCAGCTGCTGCTCACAGGCATCCTGACACTGTCCAGAGCCAGGTGTCTTAAGAGCCCAGGCTGCTAGGACACGAGACAGATGGGAGGATGAGGAGGGCAGGGGCCCTGGGCATGACTGCCCTGCTGGCCATTCTCAAGCCAGCAGCAAACCTTGTAGGCATTCTTCCACTTGTCGTCCACCAGGTCCTCGCTCTGGACTTTGCGGGCCAGGTGGTCACCCAGGCCGGCTGTCACAATCTGCCGCAGGTAGGTCACCTGGTTCTCGTTAGGTGGCTGCATCTTAGGGTCCACGAAGAGCCCGGCCTCAGGGCACATGGTGTTGACTGAGAGGAGAGCCAGGTGTCAGGACAGCCAGGCCCGGGGCTGGCTCTGCCTGGCCTCAGCCACTTGTGTATCTAGGCCCCTGTGCACAGAGGTTGCCAGGAGACAAAGGCCCCAGTGGGGCAGAAACAGTTGCCCACATATCTGCTCCTTCCTTGGGACAAAACCCCAGTTTCCTTGTGGGCAGCAGACTATGCCGAGATAGCGTGCACCCGCCTCCCTGTTGGCTTCAGGGCAGGGAGCACACCCACCCAGGAGACCCAGTGCACGGGCCATGCTCTCTGAGCAGGACAGTGTGGAGACAGACCATCTCTCCCGAGTGTCCTGTGCTGCGGAGCCCTGGCGTGAGACCAGGGCGAAGTCTCCTCCTTCTACATAAGAAGGATCTGAAGCTCATTGTGCAGCTGGGAGAAAGGAGATGGGGCTTTGGGCCTTGCTGTGTGAGGGGGCGGGAGCAGAAGGTGAAAACAAGAAGGACTGGGAAGGCAGGAGGGAAGAGTGGGCTTGTGGATCTTAGTTCCCTGACCAGGGATGGAACCTGCACCCCTTGCAGCGGAAGCTCCAGGTCCTAACTGCTGGGACTGCCAGGGAATTTAAGGGCTTTCTGCTATGAGGTTTGCAATGTAAATCCGTCTTCTCTAGAAAACCTTCTAGAAACCCATGTTGTTTAACTTAAAAGACAAAGAAGAAGGAAAAAAAGGGGAAGGAAGCAGATCTTTGGGCTGGACAAAGATCTGCCACCCACGCCAGGCCCTTATGTGGCTTCAAACAGGTCTGGTCCTCACTGTTCAGACTAAACGGGAGTGGAAAGTGGGGAGCTGAACTGCTACCTGCTCCCCAACTTCAACAAGAGAGGCCCCCTCCACTGCTGGAGAAAGAAACCAGGGTTGGACCCTACTTGAAAGTAGAGACCCCTAGATGTGGCCACTGGGCAGGAGGTGCAGCCTGCAGCTGGTCCACATTAGACCTGGGACAGAGGGCAATGAGACATCATCCAGGAAAAGATGAGATTGACACGCAACCTGATGAGGGAGCATCCACGTTATCACTGCCCCGCTCGTGTGCATGTGCTCAGAGGCCCACACAAGTGCCCCACACTAAATTTTACTGAATATGTAAATTCGCAAATACCAAATCTATGCATAATGAGAACCGACTATATGTAGATGACACTGCTCAGAATGTCAACAGGGTCAGGTTCTCTGCCGGGTGTGTGGGGGGGGGCGCCGTACCTGCGGTGGTCAGCTGGCCCCGCAGGCGCCGGATCTCCATCATGGCCTTGTACCGCAGTCCGTTGGCCTCGCAGAACTGGGGTGAGCAGCCTGCGTACTCGCAGGCTCCCACAGCGCCTGTGGGAAGGGGAGGGGAGCACTCCCTTGCTACCCTGCTGCGCCCTCCCACCCTCCCCACCATCCACAAGCCACGCCCACGTTGGGCCCTCACCCAGCAGCACCATGAGGTCTCCAAGCTTCAGAGAAGCTCCTTGCCCTGCCCAGATCTTCTTCATCTGAGCCACGCGGGCCCGCTTGCCCTTCAGTCTGGCGAGCTCCTCGTCACTGGCAGCTGGCCTACGAGCACACGCCACTTGGGCTTTTTGCCCTGATGCTTGTGGCCACAGGGGCAGGGGACCTGCCAGTTACTCAGAGTGGGCCCAGAAAATGCCTGGTGGGGTCTCTGATCACCATGATCATGGTCTTGGGAATTCCCTGGAGGACCAGTGATTATGACTCTAGGTTTCCACTGCAGGGCGCACAGGTTTGTTCGATCCCTCGTCAGGCAACTAAGATTCTACAAGCTTTGTGGCAGGGCAAAAATAAAAACCAAACCACCCTCCGACCCCCCCATCAGGAGATCTGTAAAGACTGGAACACTGGCAGGATGCAGGGAAGATGTAGATTTCATACAAGACTACTCACTGAGTCAGTTATGCCCCAGGAGGCTGGATTTCACAGTATTGCTCAGCCCAGAGTGGTCTCCCCCAACCCAACCACCCCCATCCCTGAATGCCCGTCCCACTGCCCTGCACCTGTCCAGCTCCTCGAACAGCTCCCGGACGGTCATGGCAGCCACGATGGTGATGGCATAGGGCAGGCAGCCATGTTGCCTGCTCAGCGCCAGCATCTTGGCATAGCGTGGCGCCACGGGGAACGTGGCCATGGTCCTGCCCAGCTCGGTGATGGGGCAGCTCAGCCGGGACCTCTGCAGCTGCTTCACCCTGGAGGATGGAGGGTCAGCTCGGAGAGGGATCAGGGCAAAGAATGGGGCGGGAGCTCGGCTCCCCGCTTCCCTCAAGTCCCTCCCCTACCTTTCTGTTTTTGGGGGAGCCTGCAGGGCACCCAGTGCAATCAGCAGCTCCTCAGCAGCGATGAGGGCCTCCACGGAGGGGGGTGTCGGAAAGGGGAAGTTGATGACCTAGGACACAGCGAGCCGTGGCAGGAGATGTGCGAATGCAGAGGAGGGCTGGAGGAGGGGGCAAGGGCAGGTCTGGCAAGGGGATGGGGCTCCCACTGCCTACCCTCCAAGCACCATTCACGCTCAGAACATGGGACATGGGGGCCTGTTTACAAAGTCCATGTGCCAGGGGAACCCCAAAGGCCCTTTTTGTTCATTCATTCATATCATCTCTTACTCAAGAGCATGTACTGAGCACTTCGTATGCACCAAGGGCTGTTCCTGGTGACAGAGGTTGATAAAACAAGACAAGGGCTGAACTGGGATATTGGGATTGACATGTAAACACTACTGATACTATGCATAAAATAGCTAACTAACAAAAACCTACTGTATAGCAGAGGGAATTCTACTCAGTGCCCTGTGGTGACCTAAATGGGAAGGAAATCCAAGCAAGAGGGGAGATACATATACATGTAGCTGATTCACTTTGCTGTAGAGCAGAAATAAACAGCGCTGTAAAGCAACTATACGCCAATAAAAACAAAATGAAAAAATTAATACAAACAAGACAAGGGCTCTGGCCCCACTGAGCTTTCACTGCAGATGGCCAGTGAGCGTATACTCAGTTTCATGTGAATAAACAGTCTCACGGGAGAAAATGTGGCCAGACAACGTGATGATCAGGGAACAGAGAGTGACCAGGCTCAGGGATTGCCTGAGGGTTGCTTAGAAAGAACAACCAGCTCAAAACCAGTGTTCAAATAAACAGCTGTACACAAATGTTCATGGCAGCATTAGTTGCAGCAGCCAAAAAGTGGGAACAACCCAAATGTCCATCAACAGATGGACAAACTATGGTCCATCCATCCATACAATGGAGTGTGAGTCAGCCGTAAGAAGGAAGGCAACTCTGACGTGTGTCAGTGTGGACAAACCTTTAAAACACAATCGCTGTAAGTTCAGCCGTGGATGATCAAAACACAGAAATATACAACAGCTATCAATTTATAGTATTTTCCGAAATAAACTGATTCAAACTGTCAGCTAGGTTCTTTGACAGTGGGAAAAAAAAACCCAAACATACTAATGTAATGAAAAGCATGACCCTCTCTTTTATGATGTTATCTTACTGTGAACTGAATTGATAAATGAATTTTAAATTGGCTAAAACAAAAATCCACAACGTTGACGGAAAGAAGTCAGATAAGAAAGAATAAGTATCAAAGGATTCTATTTTTATGAAGTGTCCAAAACGTAAATTCCACAGAGATAAGAAGTAGACTCATGGCTGCCAGTGGCTTGAGGGAGGAAGGCTTGGGAGTGACAGCTGATGGGGAAGGGGTTTCTCTGCCTACACCACCCTCTGGGAGCAGGGGAGAGGCGAGTGACCTTTCCCCTAGAGGACCAAGTGGGCAGAACATCCCTTGAGTCCCAACATCACTGACCACCCCCTCCCCAGAAGGCACAGTACTGGGAAGGTAGGGGTCTCACAAGAGACCACCAAGGGGTTGCGTGAGCACCACGTGGCTCAGCTCTCGGGGCCACAGGGAATGGGGAACAGCCCATGAGGGGGCTCAGGCTGCCCAAGAACACCAGCCTGAACTTAGGACACTGGCAGGTCACTGGAGGGAGGGCAGGGCTGTGGCTACAACTGACCTTTTCGATGTTGAGAGCTTTCATCTGAAGGATCAAATCCTCCACCGGCCTCCGGGTGATTTCAGGAGGGGGGTACTTCTCAAAGTCACCGAAAACTGCAGATGAGTAGAGTCTGAGCAGAGGGAAGCACCAGAGATTAAAAAAAAAAAAAGAAAGTAAAAAAAAGAGACTCAGCCAAACTACCTGGGATTGAATCTTGACTCCACCACCTTACTAGGCAAGGTATTTACCCTCTTCCTGACTCACTTTCGTTACCTGTGAGATGGGCTAACACAGCAACTACCCTGTCGAGACTGGGAAAGATACTTTATTTGGCTGCGGCGTGCAACATGTGGGATCTTAGTTCCCTGACCAGGGATCGAACCTGCGGCCCCTACACCGAGAGTATGGTGTCTTAGCACTGAACCAGCAGG
The DNA here is from genome assembly GCA_006410615.1 of Neotragus moschatus. Classification (NCBI taxonomy): domain Eukaryota; kingdom Metazoa; phylum Chordata; class Mammalia; order Artiodactyla; family Bovidae; genus Neotragus; species Neotragus moschatus. The sequence goes on from SJYA01002444.1 coordinate 1,894,823, forward strand.
GAAGTCCGCGGTGAAGATACTTTAGGTGTCACACAGAGTGCTTAGGACTGTGCCTGGCACACGGCACTCAACGGCACTCAACTACTTTATTTCTTACTACTTTTCTTTGCATAGCTTCTCAATTTTCTTTTCTTTTTCTTTTTAAATTTAAAGCAAAGTTGAAAAGAATGGTGTAAAGTTAGTTATTGAAGGAAAAAAAAAAACCAGCACATAAACTGGGAAAAAATTATCTGCCAATGACACCTCTGACAAGGATCTAACATCAGGATTATCAGGGGATACTTAGAACTCACCAATCAAAAGACAGACATGACTGGAAAATAAACGACAGATTTGAACAGATACCCCTCAAGAGGACACGCATGGCCTATAGGATACAAATGGCCTATAAGCATGTGAAAAGATGCTCAATGTCATTAGAGAAATGCAAACCAAGACCACTGTGAGATACCACCTTGTACTTTCATTTTCATGAAGTGGGAAATGAGACGTGGAGAAATTAGAACCTTCACATACTGCTGGTGGGAATATAAATGGGGTGCCTGCTGTGGAAACAGTCTGGCATGTTCCTCAAAATAGCAGAATCACCACATAACTGTGAGATTCTACTCCCTAGGTATTTATCCGAGAGACATGGAAACAGACATTCAAATACTCGTACGTGAGTGTTCACAGCAGCACTATACACAGGGGCCAAAATGTGGACGCAGCCCAAGTGTCTATCAGCTGATGAACAGATGTGGTCCATCCAGTGTGCAACAGAATGCTGTTCTGCCATTAAAAGTAACGAAGCACTGACACAGGCTATGGATGAGCCTTGAAAACATGATGTGGGGTGAAAGAAGTCACATACAAAAGGTGACATATCGTCTGATTTCCTTTACAGAAAATGTCCGGAATGACCAGATCCATACAGACAGGAAGTAGAGAGTGGTTGCCAGACCCTGGGGGGTGGGGATGGTAGGGAGGTGTAGGCAGAAACTGATTACTGGGTATTGGGTTTCTTTTGCAGTGATGAGAATATTTGAAAATGAATAGTAGTGGGACTTCTCCAGTGGTCCAGTGCCTAAGACTCCACACTCCCAATACAGGGGGCCCAGGCTCATTCTCTGGTCAGGGAACTACATCTGACACGCCACAACTAAGACCCGGAACAGCAAAAATAAATAAATAAAAATACATAAAAAAAAAAAGAAAATTAATAGTGGTGATGGTTGTACAACTCTGAATATATTAAAATCCACAGAATTGCACATTTCAAAATGGTGAGCTTTATGCTATGGGAATCTGATGTCAATAAAGCTATTAATAAAATAAAAACAAAGGTGCTAATAAACACAGGTCCTGCTACCAGCAGCAGAATAATGAATAATGCAAGTGCCTGTCTCCAGTGGGACATGGGGCCCCCTTTCCCCGGACGAGGGTGGGTGACCACTGTACAGTAGCCCTGAGGACACTGGGGGGCCCCAGGGAGCCCCACCTGTAGCAGTGGCCAGGCTCTGTCCGGCCCGCGCGGCCCGCCCGCTGGTCAGCTGAGGCCTGGGAGACCCAGGTGACATGGAAGGAGGACACGCCGGTGACACGGTCGTGGTGCCGCTTCTTAACCTTCCCACAGTCCACCACGTACTTGATGCCCGGGATGGTCAGGGACGTCTCGGCCACGTTGGTGGCCACGACACAGAGCCGTGTCCCCTCTGGGGGAGGTTGGAAGACCTAGGATGGAGGGGAGGGCGGGTGGCAGCAAGAAAATTGACCACTGTTTCGCCAGTCAGGGAAGAAATCATGGGACTGAGGTCAGAGGAAGTTAGCAGGTCGGGCAGGGCCTGGAGATGACCAGGTCGATAGGTTCTCTCCTTGCCTATGGCGACTGCTCCCAAACTGAACATGAGACTGCTCTCCAAGTAGGAGACTCCAAGACCCACTCAAAAGCCTGGAGTGCTGATCTAACAGCTGATGGGGAGGTGACCCAGGGCCTGACCTGCCCCAATCTCAGCGTCCTGGGAACCCATGCTAGGCATCTGTCCCAGGCCCCACCCAGTTACCTGTGCCTGCTTCTCCGGGGCCAGCAGCGAGTACAGAGGGAGCACATGGAGGGGGAGCGAGGCATCGGGTTGTTCACCTGCAGGGGCAGCAGAGGCTGGCTGTATCTTGTGGCCCCAGCTTCTGGCACCCCTGCCTGCTCTGCAAGAGAGGCTCCCCTGCAGCTGCACTGCCAGGGCTCAACCCTGAGCATCCGCAGAGAGGGTGAGCACACTGCAGTCTCTCCTTGGGAGAGCCCCCAGTCCTGCATGGGGACCCCCAAAGGCTTGACTGCAGCCCCTCTAACCCCCCACTGCCTGCAAAGCTGAGCCTGGGAGCGTCACCCCCATGACAACCAGCATGAGATTCTTGAAGGCCTCCTCTGTGCTTGGTGGTTTCAGGAGCTCAGGAGACAGCAAAGGGTAGAGCAGGCAGAAACCCCAGCTCCCCTAGGGGTCATCCCTAGGGAGGACTCCTCACTCAACCCCAGCCCAGGCAGCAGGAACCAGCAGCCTGGGGCTCAACAGGCAGTGAGCGAGTCCCTGCCAGGTCCCACCTCCGTCCAACCCGAGGTCCCCTGAGTCCAGGTCCAGGTCGGAGCCCAGGGCCGCCTCCTCCTCCTCGTCCATCTCTGCCTCCCTGTCCTCATCGCCTTCGCCCGCTGGCAGCACCGAGTAACTGTCCAGGCTGATCTGGGGCAGCGTCTGCAGTAAATAAGATGTCAGGATGGAGGGCTGCAGGTGGCCCTATGTGGAGACTGGTGTCGCGAGCAGAGTCCAAGGCCATATGACCCCAGGCCGGTCACATGATACCCCTGCCTCAGTGTCATCTGGGAGTTAGGGGTGGTCACAGGACTGCTCGTAGGGCTGCCCTGAGACCGCTGCCTAGCATGGTGCAGAAGCAATAGTGAAGTCGTGCAAATGCCCTGGGGTGAAAGCCCCCAATGCCCAGCCTGCCCTCCCCCAGCTCTCCAGCAAACCCAAGGGCCGCTTTCTCTGTCCCACTCTTCCTGGGTATTTCTGCAGGCCCTGCTCAAGGTATCAGGGCCGGGCCTTCCAGAAGCTTCCTCCCAGCCCCCAGCACAGGGAGCCTGGAATGTCTGAAATCTCAGCCCCTGAAGCAGCACCAGCCAACCACTCCCTCCTCGGCAGGAAGGTTCTGGATCCCTGCTGCTCAACAAGGTCACCAGCAGCCCTGAGGGCTCACTGGGCACCCAAAAAGTATCTAAAATGACCAAGGAATTGAATCTTAATTTTATTTGGGTTTTTTTCTGGCTACGCTGTGTGGCTTGCATGATCTTAGCTTCCTGACCAGGGATTGAACCCAGGCTCTCAGTAGTTAAAATACTGAGTCCTAACTACTGAATACCAGGGAACGCCCTTATGTGGTTTTAATTAACTTTACATCTGTGCAGGTGCACAGGGCTGGTGCCCACCATGCGCACAAGGCAGCTTCAGAGCCTTGGCTGCCTTTTCTGGCCTCTACGTACCGCGGCCTGGGCCTTCTTCGCCCGTGCCCGTGACTTCTTAAATCTCCTTGTTTCTTCTACCGAATCTTTCTGATCATCCTTTTCTGGGAAAAGATGAACCAATTAGAAAGAAAGACATCTCCGGACTCATGCCAGATCAGCAGGATCCATCATTCACTGTCCAGGGTCATTGATCACCAGTCATGGGGAAGGGAGGGCAAGCAAGGGACTGGCTCCTTTAGGGAGGCTCCAAAGGCCAGGCCACCTGCCCCCAGCCTCTTGGGTGATGGGCTTCCACTTGGGGTTACCTGGGGGCCTGTGTCTGGTGAGGGGGAAGGCTCTTCTCAGCCTGCGGCACAGCGCGTGCACCTCCGCCTGCCCTGTGAGGAACACCAGGATGCCACCTGCAGGAAGAACCAGACCCACCGTGACCCGCTTGTTCACGTGGCAAATGTGGCCTTGGCGATGACCGTGTGCCAGGCCCTGATCTGAGAGCTGGGGCACATGGAAGCACCAGTTAAATCAAAGCTGCAGAAGCCCAGATGAGCAACGGGACGAGCTGGGATGAGGAGCTAAACCTTTACCATGGAAACAGGCATTGAATCCCTGGACATGAGCACTGGGAAAGCAGGTCTACTCCCAGGAAGGGGGAGCAACCCAAGTATCCATCACCTGGTAAATGGATAAATGGAACTACCAGGGCATGTTCCATGGGGATGCGGGGAGAACTGTGGGCAGGGGGATGGGGGGGGTGGTCAGGAGGGACACTCAGGTGAAACACACCTGTCCACTTGCTCTACGTCTGTGGGGACAAAGAGGCACCCACAGCCCCACTGTCTGGTTAGTCCCTGAAGCCTCGCAATCCTTGGGGCAGAACAGGGCAGGGCAGGTGCGGTGAGTGCCCCGGGACCATTGCAGACACTGAGTTACAGAGAGGCCAAGTGCTACCCCGAGCCCCCGCTGCCTGCACCCCTGGGTGTGGAAGGGGAGGACCCCCCGCCCCATCCCGCCAGGGTCTCACCTGCGGGCAGCATGCGATGGATCTTGCAGACCTTCCGGAAGCACTCCCCACTGTAGTCTTCCAGTGGCGTTCGCTTGTTGAAATGCACAGTCACTGGGAACTGCCGGGACTCAACCTACCGAGAGGCACGGGGTCGGGGGTGAGGGATGACCTGAGCCCAGGCCTGAGCCCTCCCACTTCTCTGAACTCTGACCATGAAGGCTGCTACAACCCTCAGGCAACCCCAAGCTCTGCTACGGCTGACAGAGGGGCCCTCCTCCCCCCGGCAGCCCTGAGACCCTAGCCTGGATGGTACCTTGATGACTGGGGGTGGCTGGGTGAAGAGCCGTTGGTTTTGTATGAAGTCCTCCACTCGCAGTGTGGCCGACATGATGAGCAGCTTCAGCGGCAGGTGCCTCTGCGGAACGAGACCCGGGGGCCCACGGTCACCCGGGCACGGTCGGGGGAGACTTCTGCCCTCCTGGTCTCATCTCCAGCCCCACAAACCTGCTCCTCAGCCCCTCTTCTGGATGCCAAAGATCCAAGAAAAAGTACAAGTGGATGGTAGTGGCCTGTTGAAGGAGCCCTTAAGATCCCCACTGAGGGACTTCCCTGGAGGTCCAGTGGTTAGGACTCAGCACTTCTACTGCTGGGGACCAGGGTTCAATCCCTGGGGAACTAAGACACAGTGCAAGCAATGTGTCATGGGAAAAACAAACAAAGGCTTAAAAAAAAAAGATTCTTGAGTCAAGCTCTGGTGACGTTAGGCGAGACAAGGGGGCTGAGCCTGGGGTCTACCCCACCCACGGGAACAGTGGGTATGGCTGCTGTCAGCCCCCGTCCGACATGATGACTGTCTGTCTGTCCCCACGATGGACAAGAAGGTGCAGCCTGACTCAGGGGTGGGGCAGTGGGTGTGCCTGGTTTTCAGCCTCCTCAGCAGCACCTACTGTGCCCCCCGTGGTGGGCTCTGCTTTCAAGCCTGTAGAAGCTGTCTTCTGAAGCTTGTAAATTGCAAACCCCGGAAGTTCAGTGTCTTTGGTGACCAAAAGCCAAGGTGAGAGGCACAGTGCAGACCAAAGGTTCTGCCTCCTCCCCAACACAACCTCCCTGTCTGGCCCCACGCCATGCACCTCTATGACCCCATGCGTCTCCTGTTCTTCCCACCTCACTCACTCTGCCCCGCCACCCTCAGCTGCCTGACCATCCTCAACGCACAAATCAAGACCACAGTGAGATACTGCTAGAATGGCTGAGGACTAAAAACATGCAAAATGTCAAGTGTGGGTGAGGACGTGGAAGGCAGCCTGTACACTGTGGGCGGGAACACGGGAGGCGTGACCACTACAGAAGCCAGTCTGGAGCCGCTCAGATGATTACACGAGGAGCCCCTGTGGGACCCGGTTACCCTCCCCCTGGCACGGGCCCAAGAGAAAGGAAACACAGCCATCTGGACGTGGACATTCACGAGAGAAGGAAAGTGGGAAGAGCCCAAGTCTCCAACGGTAGATGAACGAGTATATGAAATGTGGTCCAGCCACACAATGGATGATGAATCGGCCATAAAGCACTGACACACGCAACAATGGGGATGAACTCTGAAAATGTCCTAAGTGAAAGAAGCCAACCACAAAAGGCCACATGCTGGGACCTCCCTGGTGGTCCAGTGGCCAAGACTCTGTGCTCCCAATGCAGGGGGTCTGGGTTTGGTCCCTGATCAGGGAACTGGATCCTGCACACTGCAACAAAGATCAAAGATCTTGGATGCCACAGCTATGACCTGGTGCAGCCAAATAAATACATTTAAACACACACACACACACATTTTGTGTGATCTCATTTATGTGAAATATATGGAATAGATAAATCCGTAGAGACGGGAAATAGACTATGGATACCTTGAGATGGGAGAGTCGGGGAGGACCATGGAGATAGCTAAAAGGTTTCTTTCCAGGGTGATGAAAATATTTTAAAGTTGACTGTACTGATGGCATATAACTCTGAATATGCTAAAGCCCACTGAATTGCACACTTTAAATGCATCAATTACATAAAATTCACAAAAAAACCCAAAATGAAAACCCGACACAAGCCCTACACTTGCCCCAGGGCCTTTGCACCTGCTTTTCTTGACATTTAGAATCTCCTCCTCTTAGCAGCTGCTTGTCACTCCTTCTCTCCCCCCAACCCCCCACTCAAAGGCCACCCTCTCTGTGAGTCTCATCACACTACCAACCCTCTACCTTCTGCCTGATTTTGCTCCTTCTTCCTGGTTTTGTCCACTGGGAATTCACAGGCTTCTGAGTGGCTTACTGCCAGTTGCCTTCACTAAAATGGAAACCCCATGAGGCCAAGAAGCTCTGTCTTGTTCACTGAGGTCTGATTGGTGCCTGGCACACAGCACACACAGAACTGATGTCTGACGACGAAGGTTCTGCACTTCTAAGAACTGGGTATGAAAAAGCATCAACTTCTTAGTGGGACTGGCGGGAACTGTTCCATGGCACCCCATCGTAGCACAGCATCCCTTTGATGACCATCCCTGCCCAATCGAGGTGGGGGGAGATGGAGGGAAAAGTTGACCCCAGGCCGGGCACAGGGTGTCTCACAGCACATGGAGCATAAGGGCTTGGTGGGGCGGCCCCACCAGTTCTGTGGATTTCAAAGACCTGGCTGGTGTCTTAAAGTCAGATGCAGTGGGGTCTGGCTAAGTGCATGCGTGCTCAACCACGTCCAGCTCTTTGTAGCCCCATGGACTATAGCCCGCCAGGCTCCTCTGCCCATTGAATACTGGAGTGGGTTGCCATTTCCTTCTCCAGAGGATCATTCTGACCCAGGGTCAAACCTGCATCTCCTGCACTGGCAAGTGGATTCTTTACCACTCAGCCAGCTGGGAAGCCCACAGTGTTGCCTGGCCCACTGTGAGCTCCTTGCTTGAGCCTCTTGTTCTGACAGAGGGAAAAGTAACAGATGACGGAGGCTGAACCTAGGGCTGGAATCTGTTTACACCAAGACCTGGAGCCCTCGCTCCTGGCCTGGAGGAGGCAGTTCTAGGAGACCCTCTCACGGCAGCAGTCCAGGTATGGATGGGCGTGGGCTGAGTGGGCCTCGGGGTTCCCCGGCACCTCCCGCCTACCTTCTCCCGGAGACACACAATGCGGGACAGGAGGCCGATGAGGATGTCAGTGTACACGCTCCTCTCGTGGGCCTCGTCGATGATCACCACCTTGTACTTCCGCAGCAGGAAGTCCTAGGGAGGAGTGGGGAGGAGGTCCAGGGATGAGGACGGCCACGTGGACCGGAGCACCCCAGGATGAGTGTGCATCCCAAAGCACCCACTTGGAGAACCCCTTTGGTAGCTGGCACGGATACAAGAGCACTTGGCCTGCAGGGAGTTGTGGCCTACGACCCCAGGCCTATTTCTCCATCTGTAAAATGGGACAAGAGGACCCATCTCAAGAGGTCATGGAGAAATTTCGATGGCAATTACTGTTTGTGAAGCAGACAGCACAGAGCCTGGGGCCTGGCAGAGAAACTGCTAGAGAAAAGGGAGCTGTGATCTATTAGAGCCGAGCTACCAATGCGGATGGTGGGTAGGCAGGCAGGAGACAGGGACCAGGGAATGTTGGGTGGGGCCCAGGGGAAAGAGGGCAGCACACGCCACATAGACGGGAGCCATCAGAGCCCCAAACACTCTCACAGCCGCCTTCACAGTGATCTTGGCTGGCCTTGAGGCAGAGGAGGCAGGAGTCACCTCTGCCCTCCCCAGAGATCCCTGCCCAGGGGGACCTCAGACAGCCAGTGGGTAGCAGTGTGCTATTGACTAACGCATAAAGTCTGTGAACCAAACTGCAACAAACATACAAGGTCACATGTAATGAACTCTGATTAGGTGTTCTGCTAAAATGCTTTCATGCTTCACATGATTTAAAGCAATTAGGAGGAAGGTACCAGCTTGCAGATCAAGAAACCAAGGCCTAGAAAGGTTAAGTAACTTATTCAAGGTCACACAGCAACACAATGGTAAATGCAGTGCTTTGCCAAAATCTGTCACGCTGGCTGCTCACGCCCTGGGTGACATCCTAGCTTCCCACCCTTACGCTCACCAGCCTTGCTCTGTGACATGAGAAAAGCAACCAACCTTCTGGATTTCCTTGAGCAAGACACCATCGGTCATGAACTTGATTCTGGTCTCTTCAGTCACGTTTCCTTCATATCGGATCTGGTAGGAGACGACCCTGCAGGCACAAGCTACGGATCAGTCCCCTAGTGCTGCAGCTGCCTGGGGTGGTGGCTCTCCAAGGAGACCAGCAGAGCAGGCCTGGTCTTGCTAGGCAGGTGGCTAACGGCAGGGCCCACCAGCTCACCTACCAAGGCCCAGACACTGGGCCACTCTGCCTCCCTGTCTAGGACCCTGGCCTCCAATGTGAGGGGTGAGGGGAGCTCACAGACAAGTGCAGAGCATGTTAATCACACATGCACACAGACCTTGGCTGAGCCTGATGTAAACAATCAACTCTAAAAATTTTTAGGAGGCAACCCAGGAAATGGGAACATGGAAGGAACACACTCAGGAGTTAGGACACACTTTTTAGTGATGGTGATGTACTGCAATTATGTTTATAGTTGTCCTTAAAAAAAAAAAAAGTTACAGGGAATTCCCTGGTGGTCCTAGGGCTTCCCTGGTGGCTCAGACAGTAAAGAGTCCACCTGCAATGCAGGAGACCTGGGTTCAGTCCCTGCACTGGGAAGATCCCCTGGAGGAGTGCATGGCAACCTACTCCAGTATTCTTGCCTGGAGAATCCCCATGGACAGAGGAGCCTGGTGGGCTACAGACCACGGGGTCACAAAGAGCCAGACACGACTGAGCAACTAGACACCCTGGTGGTCCAGGGTTTAGGACTCTGAGCTTCCACTGCAGGTCCAGGTTCAGTCCTCAGTTGGGAAACTAAGAGGGGCAGCCAAAAACAAACAAACAAAAACCCCCAAAACAGAGTCTTGATCTTTCAGACCTACATGACGCAGTATTGAGGCTGAGATGATAAGACATCTGAAACCTGCTCCCCAAGGACTGAGGGAGAGCAGGGGCCACAGATGACACAGAGCCGGTCACGAGGTGACAATTCCCGAAACCGGGTCTCGGATACATGGGGCTCGTTATACTAGCCTTCCCACTTTTGCATGTGGTTGCAAAGTTCACACTAACAAGTTAAATAAAGAGGATGAAAGAAAGTGGGGGCAGCTTTGTGCATACTATAAGTTTCAAGATATGCAATGAAATGGCACAGGAAAGATACAGACATCTGTGAACAGCCTCCAGGGTGAACGAGGGTGTGTCACGGCTCAGCTCGGTGGGTCTGGAGGGCCACCTTCAACCCTCCCCCATGCAGCAACGCACTCACCGTGGCGACAGATTCATCTCCTTGGCTACTCGCTGGGACATGGCCACGGCAGCTACTCGGCGGGGTTCTGTGACGCCGATGATGCTGTTGTCGCTGTGAGGGGGAGAACACAGGGCTGAATTTCAGGCAGGAAGGAGCTGACCCACCTACAAATGTCCTTGGCTGGTGTCTGGGATCCTGGATTTCAGGGGCCTCCCGCCTCTCCCTGATGGATAAGAGGGGCTCCCTGGGCCTGGACTATCAGTACAAACCACACGGTTCAACTGCTTTCCTTCAGGGAGTCTAGAATTTGGCAGGTACCAGGCAGAGTGCCCACGTGACCAACCCCCAACAAAGAACCCCGAGCGCCGAGTCTATACGGGCAACCTGGTAGAGGATACTCATGTGTGTTATCACAACTCATCACTGGGGGAAAGAAGCACGTCCTGCGTGACCTCCCAGGAGAGGGCTCTGGGAGCCTGCGCCTGGTTCCCCCAGACTTCACCCCACGTGCCTTCCTCCTTTGTTGATGGAACATTGTGTCCTTCACTGTACGACCTGGGAGTCTTCCAAGAAAATTGCTGAACTTTTGAGCGGTCTTGGGGACCTCAACATACACGGGTCAAAAGGGCTAACAGGAGATGAAACGTCGCCGCTCCCAGTTGATCACCAGGAACTGATCTAAGTGTTTTACACAAATCCAGTCATTTCATCTACATAACAACCCTGTGAAGTAGGTGGCAATGATGAACCCCCATCTCACAGTTGAGGCAACTGAGGTCCAGAGAGGTTAAGGAGCTTGCCCCAAGTCACACAGCATGTCAACCACAGAACTGGAATTACATCTCTAGGAGCCCGTGCTCCTAACAACTTCGGGGAACCAGGTCTCACTGCCACCTGAGAGGCCTGCGGGGGACCCTGTGGCCAGCCCCCACCTGCTGTAGCCTGCTTCGTAGAGAAACTGCGGCACCTGGGTGGTCTTCCCGCTGCCGGTCTCACCACATACGATGACGACAGGGTGTTCAGCCACTGCCTCCATGATCACTTGTTCTTCAGCGAGAATCGGGAGCTTCAGCCGCTCTTCCTGGTGAGAGAGAGGAAGTCAGAACTCAGGGAATTGGGGGTAGACCGGAGTTGCAGCCGCTGCAGAAGGGCAGATGGGATGAGGGAACTTTGACAAGACTATACAGGTGATGTGGTTCCTACAAAGGCAGCACCTGGCACCCAGTCAAGGGGGAACAGGTGGGCCCCCCTGGAGGATGGAAGCCTTGACGGCTGGGGAGGGGGCCAGAGACTGGGGTCCTTCGGAATGTCACACCCGGCATCCAAAGGGTCAGCCTGGTGCAGAGAAGCCCCTGTGTGGCACAAGAACCCTCCGCTGCTGCTGGGGGGAGTTCACACTTATGGAAGAGTCAATTCAGCAAACAACTGGGTGCTAATTTTACCAAAATTCAGGATGTAAGACAGCATCACATCCTAGGTGTGATTCTGCTAGGTACTCACACGAGTATAGGCACACGC
>SJYA01002444.1:1913301-1976647 GCA_006410615.1 Neotragus moschatus
AGTTATATCCTGGCCAAGGCTCAAATCTCGGTTGCTTAGCCCTGCTGGCAGCGCTTTCAGGTTTTAAAAAAATGTTTTCTGCTGCTTGAGATGAAGGGGAAAGAAAACATTAAACCCCAGATCAGACTGGCTGAATATTCTAATTGGATGAGATGAAATATAGGTTAATTTGTTAGGAAAGCTGTGAATTTCTGACCGTCCTCTCCTATGGGTGTTCTGAGAGGCTGTAAAGGTTGTGGGTAGTGGGGCAGGGGAATCTCTCTTTGTAGCTGGCTACAGAGGGAGACCACAGAACACCTGAGTGCAGAGAAGTGGCCATCCAGACTGCCTGAGTATGCAGGGTGAATCTGCACCTACCTCCTGCTGTGTGCCTTAGCCATATGAAGACAGAAATCATTTGTTTTACAGCAAAAAGACCTTCCCTTGTGGCTCAGCTCATAAAGAATCCACCTGCAGTACGGGAGACCTGGGTTTGATCCCTGGGTTGGGAAGATTCCCTGGAGAAGGGAAAGGCTACTTACTCCAGTATTCTGGCCTGGAGATCCCATGGACTTTTCAGTCCATGGGGTCACAAGAGTTGGACAGGGCTGAGCTACCTTCACTCACAGCAAAAAGAAGTCTGGTCTTCTTGGGGGAGGGTTAAGCACAAGCCACCATGTCTAGGCTGATTATTCTATGTGGGAATCTGAGATTCATAGACATGAAATACAAAGTAGATATTTAGGGGTTCAGATGTGGGTTGGTATCAATAAGACAGCTGTATTCTGGCAGAGTAGCTGAGAATCTTGAAATCAGAATTCCTTTTGAGGTAAACCAAGGTTTGTGCTTTCAATAGAGATGACCATAATACTAACTAATATTTGTTAATAATTGAAGCAGATATTTGAAGGGTTCCCCAGATGGCACTAGTGGTAAAGAACCCACCTGCTAATGCAGGAGACGTGAGCGACGTGGGTTCGATTCCTGGGTCAGGAAGATCTGGGGAATGGAATGGCAACCCACTCTAGTATTCTTGCCTGGAGAATTCCATGGACAGAGGAGCCTGGCGGGCTACAGTTCATGGGGTCGCATAGAGTTGGAGACAACTGACGCAACGTAGCACGCACATTTGTTTAAAATACACATCCTTTTTTCTGGCCAAGCAGCATGAGGGATCTTAGTTCTCCAACCAGAGATCAAACTCATGCCCCCTGCAGTGGAAGTGCAGNTGGCGGGCTACAGTTCATGGGGTCGCATAGAGTTGGAGACAACTGACGCAACGTAGCACGCACATTTGTTTAAAATACACATCCTTTTTTCTGGCCAAGCAGCATGAGGGATCTTAGTTCTCCAACCAGAGATCAAACTCATGCCCCCTGCAGTGGAAGTGCAGAATTTGAACCACTGGGGAAATCCATGCCTTTTTTTTTTTTAAGATCTAATTGGCTTTAATCAGCAATTTGTGAATTGGGCAACATCCCTTCTAGCATATAAGTGCTCCCTGTTCTAAGTTCTTTTGTAAATAGAGTAATTCACTTCATCTTTGCTGCTGCTGCTAAGTCGCTTCAGTCGTGTCCGACTCTGTGCGACCCCATAGACGGCAGCCCACCAGGCTCCCCCGTCCCTGGGATTCTCCAGGCAAGAACACTGGATTGAGTTGACATTTCCTTCTTCAATGCATGAAAGTGAAAAGTGAAAGTGAAGTCTCTCAGTCGTGTCTGACTCTTCTCGACCCCATGGACTGCAGCCCACTAGGCTCCTCCGTCCATGGGATTTTCCAGGCAAGAGTACTGGAGTGGGGTGCCATTGCCTTTTCCGCACTTCATCCTTAGAGCAGGCCTATAAGGTTGGTACTGTTAATATTTCCATTTTACAGATAGGGGAACTGAGGCACAGAGTGGTAAAGTGACTGGCTTCAAGTCAGCCCGGGTGGCAGAGCCTGGATTTGAATCCAGGCACAGTGGGGCTTCCCAGGTGGTGCAGTGGTAAACAATCCACATGTCAATGGAGGAGATGCAGGTTCGATCCCTGGGTCAGGAAGATCCCCTGGAGTAGGAAATGGCAACCCACTCCAGTATTCTTGCCTGGAGAATCCCATGGAAAGAGGAACCTGGAGGGCTCCAAAGAGTCGGGCACAACAGAGTATGCACACACACGTACACAGTGGGTCTGGAGTCCGCGCTGGTACCTTCACTGCTCTTTTGGTGTCACGACCCTCCCTGATTCCCTCAATCAATGCAGCATCCAAAATGAGGCTCCTTGGCATTTCCTATAGAGTGTAGCCTAGACCAGCCAGGCTTGGGGAAATTGCTGTGTTAATTATATATAATTAAAGGGAAACTGAATCTACTAGCAACTATAGTTTTCAACAAGCCAGACCTTCTTAGTGGGGTGTAAAGTTTGAGGGTATTTAATGAAACACTCTATGTTCTATCTAGGAATTGTCTAAAATTAACCCCAGCCCTTCTGATTCAGAGCCTAGGCCTTGCTCTCCCACAGACTTGGGTTCGAATCCCAGCTCTGCTTCTTCCTAGCTCTGTGACCTTGGGCCGGTTGCTTGACCTCTGTGTGTCTCCTTTCTGCAAAGGAGATAAATTGGCAGGTTGAATGTGACTAGTCATGGTGTACAATACCAGGCACTGAATAAGTACTTAGTAAAATGGTAGAAGATACAAGGATTCATCTGGTGTGTTTAGTATAAAGATGTACCCTCATTTAACCAGCTCCTCCCGATCGTCCATGTTTTGTTAGTTTCCGATTGGATTGGCCACTCCAATTCTGGCTGCAGTAAAGGTTTTTCTATCTAAATTTTTTGGAGTGCGCATATACAAGTTCATCTGTGAATTGTTAGAAAGTCAATTGCTGAGCCAAAGGGTCTGTGCATTAAAAATTTTTAATTGGAATATAATTAGTGCACTTTTCTGTGTTAAGTATACAGTGAAATGAATTGTCATATACCAAACATGCCCGTGTGACCCACACGTCGCAATGGAAATATAGGGATCCAATCTCCTAGCTCCAAGATAACCTCTCTCCTAACTCTGACAACATAAACTAGCTTTGTCTGCCATGTCCTTTATACACAGTTCCAGTTCATATACATTTTGAGTACTGAGAGACATTACTGAAATGTTTCCCAGTAATACCCGTTTCCATTCCTGTCATACATATGAGAGCTGCTTTCCAATACCTTTCCAATGAGGTGTCAGTAAACTATTTGGTTTTATTATTTTATTGTGAGATAGACGATCTTTTCACTTTTTCAGAATCCAGTGGCATCTTTACTGGGAACTGATTTTTGTTTTCCTTTGCCATTACTGAAACTGTTAGTCTTTTTAAGAGGCTGGCATTTTTTTTTGCTTTGTAAGAAAATATTTTGAGCAGAATAACTTTGACACTTTCCAGTCTTTTTTTTTTTTTTTCCCCACCAACATTTTAACAGCTTTTTTGAGGTGTCATCGACATAGACTGCACACATTTAAAGTGGGACAAAAGTGTACGCAGTGGTAAATTTTGCCATATGGAGACACCCCTGTCATCTTTATTATCAAAATAATGTTGTCTGACTTTTTCTTTGAAAAGCTGGAAGAACTGAGTAAGTTAACAGTGAGACGCTCCACCTGGGATAACCATATTCTCCCCAAACTGTTTCTTTTTTTCTACAAACACACACACACACATTTTTTTTTTTTTTTTTGAAAGTAAATTGTGGACATGCTGATATTTTCTCCTACAGAACCATAATACCATGGTCCCTTTGCCCCAAAACTTGAATTTAGTTCAATAACATTTTGTAATATACAGCCCATATTCATATTTCCTTTATAGCTTAAAAAAAAAAAAAAAAGCACCCAATCAACAGCTCATTGCATTTGGTTTTAATGCCTCTTTAGTTCCTTTTAATCTATCGAAGTCCCTTTACCCTTTTGGGAATGGGAGTCGCTGATGTTTATGTCGTCTTTTTCTTAAGAGTTTTATTGAGCTATAATTCAGATACTATACAATTCATTCACTGAAAGGTCAGTGGCTTTTATTATACTCAGCGGGTTGTACATTACCACATTCTGTACATCACCACAATCAGTTTTGAACATTTCCATCACTCTTCCCCGCCTTAAACCCTAAATTTCTTAGTGGTCACCCCATCTCCCCCAACCCCTGGCAGCCCATAATCTTCTTTGTTCTTATGAATTTGCGTATGTATTCTGGACATTTCCTGTAAATGGAGTCAGACAGTAGGTGATCTTTTGCATCTTGCTGCTTTCACGCAGCAGCATGTTTTCAAGGTTCATCCATTTTGAAGCTTTTGTCAGTATTTCCTTCCTTCTTAGAGTTTTCTTCTGATCCATTTATCAGTTAATGGTCATTTGGGTTGTTTTCACTTTTTGGCTGCTATGAATGGTGCTGCTCTGAACATCCATGTGCAAGTTTTTCCACGAATATATGTTTACTTTGGAATATGTACCTAGGCATGGAATTTCTGGGCTTCTCTGGTGGCTCAGACGGTAAAAAATCTGCCTGCCATGCGGGAGACCTGGGTTCCATCCCTGAGTTGGGAAGATCCCCTGGAGGAGGGCATGGCAACCCACTCCAGTATTCTTGCCTGGAGAATTCCATGGATAGTCCATGGGGTCGCAAAGAGTTGGACAACTGAGTTGCTAAACACAGCACAGCACGTGGCAGCTTGGCCATCTCAAGGAGTTTCTGTTCAGCTGGACCATTTGGCGTTCCCATCAGCAGTATATAAGGATTCCAGTTTCTCCCCATCCTCACCAACATAAGTTCATATCTTCTCCACCACCCCTTGGATATATTTAATTAAGTTTATTTTTAACTGAAATATAGTTGATTTATAATATTATACTAGATTCAGGTGTACAACCCGATGATTCGATATCTTTGGACTATATACCATTTATAGCTATTATAATAGGATATCAGCTATATTCCCTGTGCTATGCAGTATGTCCTTGTGACTTACTTTATGCATAGTAGTTGCATCTCTTAGACCTCTACCCCTATCTTGTCCTTCCCCCTTCTTCCCTTTCCCTGCGGGTAGCCGCTAGATTGTTCTCTGTATCTGTGAGTCTGCCTCTTTTTTGTTATATTTTTTTAGATTTCCCCCAAAGTGTTATCATACAGTATTTGTCTTTCTTTTTGGCCTTGCCTCGAAGCATGTCAGATCCTAGTTCCCCAATCGGGACCTGCAGCCCGTGCAGTGGAAGCACAGAACTGTGACCACTGAACCGCCAGGGACGTCTCATTATTTGTCTTTGACTTATTTAACTAAGCAGAGTACCCTCCAGGTCCATCCAAGTTGTTGCAAATGGCACAATTTCATTCTTTTTTTTATGACTGAGTAGTATTCCGGTTTGTGTGTGTGTTTGTATATATCACATCTTTCTCCATTCACCTGCTGATGGTTGTCTGTCTTTTTGAGTGTAACCATTCTAGTGGGACTCACATGGTTTCTCCCTGTGGTTTATCTTACTTTTTGGCCTCACCATATATATCACATGGTACCTTAGTTACCCAGCCAGGGATCGAACCCCTGCCTCCTGCCTTGGAAGCATGGAGTCTTAACCACTGGACCACCAGAAAAGTCCCTCTCCCTGTGGTTTTGACACCCAGTTGGTTTTTCAGTTGTCCCATGATGTGTCTAATCTGTTTCCTCAGGGTTAGATTGAGGACCTACCATTCCAGTAAGAATTCTATCTGAGGGCCTTGTGTCTTTAAGAGGGCAGCAAGTCAGGACATATGGTGTCATCTTGTCCCATTGCTTTGACCCACCCTCCCAGAGGTGCCTTTTCCCCTTTATAATTCATTCCTGATCCTCCTGTGTGTTTCTGCACTTCAGTTCCCATTAACTTTGTCTTACTTCCTGTTCCTCAGATCCTTAGGCAACCTCTAAACTGCTCCTTTGCTGCTTTTCTTATGAAAATGCTTGGGGGCCAGTTTAAATGTGCTTGGGGATAATGGGGGTGAAGAGAGCTTAGGACGCCCTCCACATTTAGGATGGGGAGATGAAATGCTGAGCTGGAGTAATTGTGTCTTCTCCCTTGGACTGGCTGTGGCCGCGGGCCTCCTGAATTGGCTCATTTCAATCTTTTTAATTTTAGCGTTTCATCCTGAATATTACCCAGGAGACACAAAGGGAGAAAGAATCATATGATGAACCTCTACACTCTTCACCCAGTTTTGACATTCTTGTATCTCTTCCCCCATCAAAAAAATGTTAGAAGCCTGGCATAATGTTTTAAAACTAATCCAAGACATATTGGTTCACTTTTGAATATTTCAGTCTCCGTCTTTAACAGGTAAACATTTTGCAAAAATGTTTTGCACAATACCATCATTACAGCTCCTGACAATTTTTTAATAACCATCCCAAGTCCATTTTTCTATTTCCCCGACCAACTTAAAACATCTTTATGCAGAAGTGCTTCATTTGAATTGGGATCCAGTTTCCTGACCAGGGATCGAACCTAGGCCACCGTGGTGAAAGTCCACATCCTAACCACTAGACCACCAGGGAATGCCCAAGTTTTGTTTGTTTTGTTTTGTTTTGTTTAATTCTATTATTACATTTTTGAATTGAGGTATAGTTGGTGTACAGTAGTATATGATTGTACAGTGCTGTTCAGTCTTGAGTTCCTGGTGTACAACATTCACACTTTTTATAGGTTATGCTTCATTTATAGTTACTATAAAATATTGGCTATATTTTATAGGTTGTAGGAAAAACATGCAACCTGTGCCGTTGGTTTGGCTTTTCACCTATTTCTGTGAACTGCTTCAGGCTCTGGGCTTCACTGAACCCCACCTTAGTCTGCAGGGCTGCCCTGAGGAAGGGCCCCAGTCTGGCTGGCTCACTCAGAAATATCGTCTGGAAGCTAGAAACCTGAGATCAAGGTGTAAACCAGGCTGCTGCTTTCTGAGGCCTCTCTCCATGGCTCACGGATGGCTGTCTTCTCCCTGTGTCCTCACGTGATCTTTTCTCTGTGCATGTCTGTGTCCCCATTTTCTTTTTCCTTTCCCCAAATTTTTTATTGGCATATGGTTGATTTACAATGTTGGGTTACTTTCAGGTGTACAGCAGAGATTCAGTTAAACATGGGCATGGTGGTGCCTGACTCTTTGCAACCCCTTGGACTGTAGCTCACCAGGCCTCTTTGTCCATGGGATTTCCCGGGCAGGAATACTGGAGTGGGTTCATTTTCTTTCTTTTTTTAAAATTTTTAAATTTTGTTTTCCATCCAAAGCAGTGTTAACTTTTTTTCTGCCNAGGCCTGGCGTGCTGCGATTCATGGGGTCGCAAAGAGTCGGACGCGACTGAGCGACTGAACTGAACTGAGTGTCTTGGAAATCTAGTCTGTATTTGGCCCAGCACATCTCAGTTCACACTAGCCGTGTTACCCGGGCTCAACGTCCACCGTAATGACAGCACAGTTAGCTCCACCCTTGATCTCCTGGCTGAAGACACTTTTCTGGGAAATAGCATCCAGAGTCAGAAGGAAGGATTTGAGTCTCCCATCTTCAAGTTGTTGACTTTCTCTGAAGCCTTGGAGCCCTTGTGACAAAACTGGGGAAGTAGGGATTCCTCTTGGAGGCTGCCTCAGGACAGGGCAGGGACTGGGTGCCTCTGTCTGCCAGGCTCTACCTCGAAATACCAGCTCCACTCTGCTGTAGGTGTGCGACTGAAAAAGGTTCCTGGACCAAATGCCAAAGTGTGTGTGTGTGTGGGTAGGCTTCCCCCCACGAGCTAGCAGTGTGCCGATGCCATGGGGTAACAGAGAATTCAACTCAGTTCTGACACTGCCTACCTAGAGGCAGAATCAGACCCCACAGGGAAAGGGCTCAGTCCCACAAGACCACCCTCCACTTTGGATGCCCATCGTGAGTCCAGGTCATCACCCGTGCTTCCGAGCAACTGGCTGCAAACTAGAAGTCCCCATGACCTCCTTCTCCTGCTCAGTTAATTTGCTAGAGCAGGGACTTCCTTGGTGGTCCAGTGGCTAAGAGTATGCACTTTCTCTGCAGGGGGCAAGGGTTCAATCCCTGGTCAGGGAACTAGATCCCACATGCTGCAACTAAGAGTTTGTCTGCCACAACTAAAGATCTTGCACGCCTCAGTGAAAATCGGAGATTCCCTGTGCCACAGCTAAGACATGGTGCAGGCAGATAAGTAAATAAAAATATTTTTTTTAAAAAACATGGAGCTTAAAACAGTATAGTTGTAGCATAGAAACAGACACATAGACCAACAGAGCTGAGAAATAAAGTCATGCACATACGGTTAGCTAGTATTTGACAAAGCTAAGCATGCTTAATGGAGGAAAGACAATCTCTTCAATAGTGGTGCTGGGAAAACATTCACATGTAAGAGAATGGAATTAGATCTCTATTTCATACCACTCACAAAAATTAACTCGAAACGGATTAAAGACTTAAATGCGAGACCAGAAACCATAAAACTCCTGGAAGAAAAGAAGCAGTCAGCTCTTTGACCTTGTCCTTGGCAGTGATTTTCTGGATTTGATACCAAAAGCAAAAATAAACAAGCAGGACTACATCAAGTAGAGAGTTTCTGTACATCCAGAGAAACGATCAACAAAATGAACTTACAGAATGGAAAAATATTTGCAAACANCCATAAAACTCCTGGAAGAAAAGAAGCAGTCAGCTCTTTGACCTTGTCCTTGGCAGTGATTTTCTGGATTTGATACCAAAAGCAAAAATAAACAAGCAGGACTACATCAAGTAGAGAGTTTCTGTACATCCAGAGAAACGATCAACAAAATGAACTTACAGAATGGAAAAATATTTGCAAACATATCTGTTAAGGAGTTTATATCCAAAATAGATAAAGAACTCACACAACTCAATAGCAAAAAAAAAAAAGAAAAAAATGGACAAAAGGCAATTCCCAGATGGTCTGGCAGTTAGGACTCTGAGCTTTCACTGCTGAGAGTGCGGGTTCAGTCCTTGATCGGGGAACTGAGATCTCGCGTGCTTCATGGTACAGCCAGGAAAAAAAGGCTCGGGGGATGACAAGAGACCTAGATAAACATTGTTTCTAAAAAAAGGAAACATGAATGTTTTCATATTTATGAAAAAAAGGAAACATATTCCTTCTATATGAATGGTCACCAGGTACATGAAAAGGTACTGTCTTACCAGTAATTCAGCATTGCTAGTCATTAGGGAAATGCAAATCAAAACCACAGTGAAATGTTTGGTTATTGGAATGACTGTTACCAAAAAGACAGGAGAGGACAAACGTTGCTGAGGATGTGGAGAAGTTGGAACCCTTGGGCACTGTTGGTGGGAATGTAAATTAGTCCACCACTATGGAAAACAGTATGGCGGTTCCTCTTAAAAGCAGAGAACTTCCCTGGTGGTGCAGTGGATAAGTATCTGCCTGCCAGTGCAGGGGACACAGATTACATCCCTGGTCCGCAAAGATTCCACATGCCTTGGAAGATTCCACATGCCTCGGAGCAACTAAGCCAGTGGGCCACAACTGCTAAAGCCCACATGCCCTGTAGCCTGTGCTTTGCAACAAGAGAAGGCACCACAATGAAAAGCCCACACACTGCAACCCAGGAGTAGTCCCCACTCGCCACAACTAAAGAAGGCCTGCATGCAGCATCCAAGATCCAGCACAGCCAAAAATAAATCAATAAAATTTAAAAAATAAAAGTAGAACTACCATACGATTCAGCAATTCTACTTCTGGGACTATATCTGAAGGAAACAAAAACACTACATCAAAGAAATAACTGCACCATCACTGCCAACCCCCACCCCGCCCTGTCACTGGTCAGGTACATTGCTGCATTACTTAGAATAGCTGAGACCTGGAAGCAACCTAAGTGTTCACTGACAGGTAAATGGATAAAGAAATTTTGGTGTGTATATATACGATGGAGTATTCTTCAGCCATAAAACAGGAAATCCTACCATTTGCAACCACATTTGAGGGCATTAAACTAAGTGAAATAAGTCAGAGAAAAGTAGATACTGTATAATCTCACTTATATATAGAATCTTAAAAAAAAAAAAAAAAAAACTCATAAATTGAGAGATCAGATTTGTGGTTGCCAGAGACAGTGAATGGAAAATAGGGGAATTGGAGGAAGATGGTTAAGAGGTACAAACTGCAGTTATAGGATAAATGAGTCCTGGGAGTGTAATGTGTAACGTGAAGACTGTATTTAACCCTGCTGTGCAGTATAGTTGGAAGTTATTAGAGTTAGGAGATCCTCAAAGTTCTCGGAAAAAGGAAAACTTTTTTTTTTTTCTATCTATGAGGTGATGGACATTTTTTGTTTTGCTTATGTATTTTTAATTGTAACACATTTGGTTTACACTATTGTGGAGATGATGGATATTAACGAAACTTATTTTCATCATTTCACAATGTAAGTCAAGTCATTCTGTATACCGTGAACTTAAATAGTGCTGTATATCAATTATGTCTCAATAAACGTGGGAGAGAAAGTTGCATGCTGAAGTATGATGTGTGCCTTTTTCGAATGGTTTGGTTAAAAAAGGGGGGGGGATATGTGACAAGAGATGGAGTAACATGTTAACCATTGTTAAACCTAGATGATTTTGATAGGAGTATTTATATTACCATCCTTTTAACTTTTGTGTTTGAAAATTTTCTTAAGTCGGGCACACAGAAGATGCACGTCCTCCATTTCACTCCATTCTTAAGATGGAACTTCATGTGTGGGTGCCAGTTACAATTAGGTTTGGCTGTGAGTAACAGAGACCCCAAAATTACAGCAGCTTATACAAGATGGAAGCTTATATTTCTCTTATGTGAAAAGTTCACAGGTAGGTGGCTTTGCAGCACATTCTCCTCAGGTCCGAGGCCCCTTCCATCTTATTACTCCCCAATAGGTGACTTCCTTTCCCTCATGACCCAAGACAGCTGCTCCTCTACCAGCCATCGCATCCACATTCCAACAAGCAGAAGAAGAAGAGGTAAAGGGCCTATTCCCACTACTTTTAGGAAGCCATCCCAAAACATTTCTGCCCACCTCTCCTTGACCAAAACTTAGTTATGTAGCTAGCTTCAAGGGAGGCTGTGAAAAACCCTTCTCCTAGGCAGCTGTGCACCCAGCCTAATGCTGGGTATGGAAAACAGGAAGGAAGGCAGCTGGAGGCCAGTGTGCAGGCTCTGCCCTACCTGAAAGGTGTTTTAAACCCATGATAGAACAGTGTTGCCCTGTCTTCTCCCAGGGTTCTATACCCAGGCAGCCAGCTTTAGTTTCTCAGGGTGTGGAAGAGGCCCAGCCAGTGAGTTGAGCCACCTAGCCCAACTCGCACAGAAGCCCTGTGACTCCCTGTAACAGGCTGCTGTCCCTCTGTTCTGTCCTGCAGTCTCGAACCTGTCCCAGTACTTCAACCCCAGCTCGGTGGCCAGCAGCCCCGCCCGGGCCCTCCTGCTGGTGGGCGTCGTTCTCCTGGCCTACTGGTTCCTGTCTCTGGCCCTGGGCTTCACCTTCAGCGCCCTGCACGTGGTGTTTGGCCGCTTCTTCTGGGTGGCGCGGGTCGTTCTGTTCTCCATGTCCTGTGTGTACATCCTGCACAAGTACGAGGGCGAGCCTGAGAATGCCGTGCTGCCCTTGTGTTTCGTGGTGGCCATCTACTTCATGACCGGGCCCATGGGCTTCTACTGGCGAGGTAGCCCCAGTGGCCCCAGCGTGGAGGAGAAGCTGGAACAACTGGAGAACCAGGTCAGACTGCTCAACATCCGCCTCACCCGTGTGCTGGAGAGTCTTGACCGCCCCAACAGCAAGTGACA
The DNA here is from genome assembly GCA_006410615.1 of Neotragus moschatus. Classification (NCBI taxonomy): domain Eukaryota; kingdom Metazoa; phylum Chordata; class Mammalia; order Artiodactyla; family Bovidae; genus Neotragus; species Neotragus moschatus. The sequence goes on from SJYA01002444.1 coordinate 1,925,099, forward strand.
ACCAGCCAGCCGGCCGGCTGCCCCCCCACCAGCGCCCTCTCTCCGGAAACAAAAAAGAAGAAGGAAAAAAAGAACGCCAAACCCCAAACAATAAACAAGCCTGAGCAAGAGAGGGGCGCTTTGTGAGGGTGTTTCCGGCCACGTGTCAACTCTTAGGACATCTTCCAGGAGGAATTGACAAGATCGTTGATGTAGGACTACCCACCAAGTGTCATTAGTGGAAAAAAATATTTTTTAAACAAAGGATATAACCATATTAGCTGTACAGTAAGAGAAGTTTATCTGTGCATAGAGCATAAAGTTAATTTTTTCAAGCATTTAAATACATCTTTTGTAAGGTTTTTTAATAAAGGCAGATTGAGTTGAGTTTATTAAAACTTTACACAGAGGGGAAGAAATTGCTAATTGGATCTTTTGGGAAAGTTTCAAGGCAAGTGTTTGCTTTTGTAACACAGGGATTGGTGGGTGAGGTCTGAGTGCGTTCTTTTCATGTTCCAAAGCTGTGACCTTCATTTCATGTTGTTTTTGGTTGATATTGATTGGATGAATTGTGTCGCTTCTGAATGTGGACTGTTGGGTTTCAAGGTTGAGACTCAATGTCTTTGAGATTCTAGATGATTCAGCCAAGCCCCCGTCAATCAGATTTCTGAATGAAGTCATTATTTGTAGAAAACCTAAGATTCCCTCTCCTTTCTGTACTTTGATGTGTTTTAACCTCCACATTTTCTAAAGGAAAATTCAAGAACCAGACAAAGAAATATCACTGGAGTTTGATACCAAGAACTGCCTGAGCATCGAAGCTCATTCAGGTGTCTAATTTGAGTCCTAATTTTACCATTGGCCAGCTAGGGGGATATAGGAAAGCTACACTCTCTAGGGGTTTTTGTATACTTATTTCATTTTGGTTTTTGGTTGACTCAGGACCTTAGAAGGAAAACCAACCATAGCAGCTAATAACCTTTCAAGTCTGTTGCTGCTTATAAAGCATTCTCAGGAACAATAAGCAGAGACCCACCAGACTTGGAGAAGATTTATTTTATCTGAAATTTTTACAATATATGTGTTAGGTGCTTTTGGTTTGGAATCTGTGGTGGCTTCATTTTAGGTGGTCTCTAGTGGTGAAGAGAAGTACATGGGGGGCAGACAGCTGTGGGGGTCCTGAACAAAGGGGGCTTTGCAAGGCCTGGATCAGGGGCTAGTGGAGATGCCCCTTTCTGGGTACCAAACAAGCACAGGAAATCAAGGAAAGGATTTGACCCAGGTTTTGCTACTAGGCTTCATGACTGTCTTCATCGGCGTTCCTTGCTCACCTGCGTGTCCTGGCAGCCCTCTCACAGAGCCCCTGTACACAGGTTTGCAGAGACCCCTGGCAGATAGGGTAGAATCAAGACTTTCTGGGCCAAGTATCCTTTCAGAGAAAACTCAGCTGCCTGCCAGCTCTTCCTGTGCTGCTTTATTTGAGGTTGCAAGTCCCTGGAAAAGAGAAGCAGGTGTTTTTCAAGAATGTTTATGAAACTTCTGTTTTTAAGGTGCACATTAACGGGACCCAAATTCGCTTGCATTTGCAGCTCACTTGAAATTATGTACGTGTCCTCTAGAATTTGCTTGGGCAAATCTTTATCCATGGGCATTGGAAACCCCTTGGTTTCTGCGTTGAAGCCGTTCCAGTTTTGTCAGTGGCACCCCACTCCAGTCCTCTTGCCTGGAAAATCCCATGGATGGAGGGGCCTGGTAGGCTGCAGTCCATGGGGTCGCTGAGAGTCGGGCACGACTGAGCGACTTCACTTTCACTTTTCACTTTCATGCGTTAGTGAAGGAAATGGCAACACACTCCAGTATTCTTGCCTGGAGAATCCCAGGGATGGGGGAGCCAGGTGGGCTGCCATCTGTGGGGTCACACAGAGTTGGCCACGACTGAATTGACTTAGCAGCAGCAGCAGCAGATACTTGGAGACAGATCTGTTTTCACACAGGGTATAGAGAACATGGAGGTCATGTTTGCTTTCTTTCCCCTTGTGCATTTGGCTTCTTTGTTTCTGGCATGTTTGGGTGTTTGCTTTGCTCAGGTTAGGCAGGGGGATAATTGACATTCTCTGCACAAAGATTTTAAGTTTTAAATTACTGTGTGGGTACAATATCCACCCTTCTCTCGCCCACCCTCACACCTGGAAACCTGATGGAACTGCTGTCTTGAGACCCTGGCAGAAAAATCATTTTAACTTCTAGTAAATTGAGGAAGGCTCATATGTCTGGGTACTGGTAGACTGAGGCCTCATCATCAACTGGAAATTATTGTTAAGAATATATACACCTTGGGATTTCCCTGTGGCCCAGGGGTTAAGAATCTGCCTGGCCAATGCAAGGACATGGGTTCAGTCACTGGTCCAGGAAGATTCCACATGCTGTGAGGCGACTAAGCCCATGTGCCGTAACTAAGACCCAATGCAACCAAATATGTGAATAAATAAATATTTAAAATAACATGCACCTTGTTTTCTGGATTGGCTAGTGTAGGCTATGAAGCCAGTTGAACAATCTGATACACCCAAATGAAAGATGTCTTTGTTTTTAACAAAAGTTAATTAGTTCATTAAGAGTATCACTTCAGGGTAGATTAGTCCTTGAAATTCTGATGGAAGTCACGGAGGTTCGATATGCCTAACTCCTGTCTTTTAATGTGCAAATTTGACTTTTGCTTGGGTGTCCTCTTATCCTCAGATAGTTTGGGTTTTTTTTCCCCTTCTTTCCATGGAAGCTTGTAGGATAATTGACCTCCCCCAGTACCCCTCATCTCCTTTTTTCTCTCTTTTTGTACATGAGAAATGTATTTTTGTATCATATCTCATACCTTGAAGAGAAATTTTTTTATATCTTCAGGGCTATAGAATATACTAGTGTAACATATCATTCAGTGTGATATGAAAACATCCTGACGAAAACTACTGTGAATCTCTCTTATAGTTAAAACTCAGTTTTTTAGATATCTTCAAGTTCATCAGTGTTAATTTCCCAATGCTTCAATATCACAGTAAATACCAAGAGCAGAAAAGAGCCCAGAAAAGAAAAAGGATTTGTTATCTCCAACTTGCTGGATTTCCGTGGATATTTAGGGATCAATGTTTGGAGCAATCTCTTCCTTGACATCCTGGCAAAGATGCTTTTGTGGCACATCAGCCTTTCATATTTTCCAATACCAATCAGCATTACTTGCCTTCTGGGGTTTTGTTTGTTTGTTTGCTTGCTTGCCCCCTTTTTTTTTTAAAACCCCCTATTGTCTCTTGTACCAAAATGCAACAATAGAATTTCCTGAAAGCTGGCCTTGTGAATTGTGCTAGGGTCTTTAATTTATGAAGGGGACCGAGTGACATCATGGAGAGAGGTTAGTGCCTTTGAAAGAGATTTTAAATACCCACAGTTGCCTGGAGACGACAGGCATACCATGCCTCTCAAGACCCCAGGAAGCCTGTCACACGTGGGCTCAAGAAGCAGACAGGAGAGCAGGATCTATGCCTGCTGACTGGCAGGGAGTAGCTAGTTGGAGACGTTGCCTGTTGGCACTAAGGGTGAACATGCAGGGTGGCGTCAGTACTTGGGAGGGTTGTGAAAGGACTTTTGTACACCCACCCACCAAGGCTGGCTTGTGGGTAAGATGCAAGCCACCTTGGTGGTGTTTCAGTAGCCTTCTAGAGAGGTTAGGAACACCATGTCAGATGTCCAGTGCAGAATCTAAAACATGGACAAGGCACCTTCTCACTATCGGGAATCTTGCTTTATTTCATCCTCTTGCTTCCTGCTACATTTTGTTTTTCCTTTTTTTTCCAGCTGCACCACATAGCTCATGGAACCTTAGTTTCCCAATCAGTGAAAGTATGGCATCCTAACCACTGGACTGCCAAAGAATTCCCTCTGCTACTTCTTAAGATGCTTTTGAGGAAGGCTATCTGCCTTATAGGTTGATACCTGATCACTTCTCCAGTGGGTTTTGAATTGACTGACTGAACCAAAAAGCCAGCTCTTGCCATCACTTCTCGGCCTTTTGGCTAAGACCAAGTGTAGTATGGGGGCTTCCCTAGTGGCTTAGTGGTAAAGACTCCTCTTGCTAGTGCAGGAGATGCAAGAGTTGCAGGTTTGATCCCTGGTTCAGCAAGATCCTCTGGAATAGGAAATGCAACCCACTCCAGTACACTTGCCTGGAAAATCCCATGGACAGAGAAGCCTGGTAGGCTACAGTCCATGGGGTCACAAAGGGGACACAACTGAGCACACACAGCCATCCATCTAGCTCACCTTAACAGGAATTTCTGGGAACTTCCCTGGCAGTCCAGTGGTTGAGACTCCATGCTTCCAATGTAGGGGACATGGGTTCAATCCCTGATGGGGGAAGTAACATGGCCAAAAAAAACAGAAGGAATTTCCAAGACCTAAAGGTGTCACCTGCCTCCCTCAACTTTTTTTTGGATAATATATCACCATTCTTCAACATTTTTGTTGATGGCCATTTGAGTATTTCAACCTTTGCTCCTTATTGTGAATAATAGAAGCATATACTTTTGCAGGATCTCACACAGTAGCCTTCAAATTAGACTTGGACAACCATCAATGTGATAAATAGGATCTGGAATAAACAAAGCTTGTCCAGCCTACTGAAATCTGCACGCTGCTCTTCACTGATTCCTTGATAAGTAGGAGATACACCAGGACCAGTGTTTCCCTGGTGGAGGTATGAAATCTGATTACCCTTTGCACCATCTACTGAAAATCTGTGGCAGCTAGTGGTGTTACCAACCATATGTTCTAATGTCTTTTTGCAGATTTAAAGATTTTATTGTAGTGTCAATTTAATATCCGCATGTGTGTTAACTCTTTGGATACTGTAATTAAATTGATTTCTTTGTGATGGTGGTGGTGATTAGCGCTCACTTAAAATCCAGCTTAGCACTTACTCCCTCTTCTCAACTGGAAATCATATTTGTGAGGTATGGTACCCATGATCCGCAGTGTATTCATGAGTCAACTTCACATTTTGTGTATCTGATGATACATTTTACATGGCATTTAATTTGATACTCTGAATCCATCTGATTTTAATATAGTGGTGTGTGCGTGTGCCTATGTGGCGTGTGCTCACTTTAGTTTCATGAGCTTGGGAAACTGATTCTACAAATATCATAAATAGGTGTAAATGTATAAGGCTTATTTTTTTGGCAAAGCAATCCGTACATTTCTCTTATTTATTAAATCACTGGCTTTGGTGTTGCGTAGAGATATTTGTAGACCAATTTCAGAACAGAATTAAAATATTGTAAAAATTACATCTTAATAAATGTTTATTGTAATTTTGGTGTACAGACTTCTTAAATATATTTCATTACTTCCAACCAAGGCTGTGTGCAGTTTCTGACTGATCCCAGTCATGCTGATTCCATGATCCTGTTCCCCAATCTGAAGAGTGGCCATACCATCTTGAATTTAATTGTTTAACTGGAGGTAGAATTGCCAGATAAAATACAAGATACCTGTCTATTTGTCAGATAGACAACAAATACTTTTTTAGTATGTGTGTGTGCTCTGCAGTATTTAGGACACACAACAAAGGGGGAAAAAAAAAAGAGCTGTTGCTTACCTGAAATTCAAATTCAATGGGGGTGTCCTTTATTTTTATTCGCTAACTCAGGCAATGCTAGCAGGGTATAGCAACTGATGTATGGCTCTCCACCCCACCCTGAACTGAGATGCTTTCATGGGTGCTAGAAATTATTTCCTTAGTATTAGCCAACATTCAGGAACAAATGTTCCCACAGTTAAGACCCGCAGTTCCCCAGAGACAACAGGCATACCATGCCATGTGAGACCACAGGTGACATTAAATGCACTTACCAATGGAGAGTATTGCTCCTGGGAATATTTATATTGCAAAGAAAATCTCACAGTGGTCTCCAGAAGACAGTTTGAGGCTAGTCATTGTGACATTATCTGGAGGCCCACTGGCTGGCCTAACTGGGAGAGAGAACGAGAGAACAAGTCAAAAGCTGGGATTCCACATCCTGAAGACAATGTAGCCAGGAGCCGCAGCATCAGTGCTGGGTGAGAAAGTAGGGACCAGAAGGAGAAATGATAGCATCACTCATTTGAGTGCGTTACTATGTGTGGTTCATCATTTGCAAGAGCACACATCTTTTAAAAATAAAGATCCATGCACCCCAATATTCATAGTAGCACTGGTCACAGTAGCCAAGACATGGAAGCAACCTGAGTGTCCATTGACAGATGAATGGATAAAAAAGATATGGTACATATACACAATGGGATATTACTCCATCATAAAAAAGAACAAAACCATACCAATTGCAGCAACAGGGATAAAACTAGAGATTATCACCCTGACTGAAGTAAGAGAAAGACCAATATATGGTATCACATATATGTGGAATCTAATATTAAAAATTATATAAATGAAGTTATTTACAAAATAGAAACAGACTCACAGATTTCAAAATCAAATTTATGGTTACCAGAGGGGAAGTATGGGGGGAAGTGATAAATCAGAAGATTGGGATAACATATGCTCACTATTATATATAAAATAGATAGGGACTTAGTTCTCTGGTGGTCTAGTGGTTAGTTTTTAGTTTTTTCACTGCTGTGGCCAAGGTTCAACCCCTGGTTAGGGAACTGAGATCCCACAAGCTGTGAGGTGCGGCCAAGAAATAAAATAGATAACTAGTAAGGACCTCGGAGAAGGCAATGGGATCCCACTTCAGTACTCTTGCCTGGAAAATCCCATTGACGGAGGAGCCTGGTAGGCTGCAGTCCATGGGGTCGCTGAGTCAGATACGACTGAGCACCTTCACTTTCACTTTTCACTTTCATGCATTGGAGAAAGAAATGGTAACCCACTCCAGTGTTCTTGCCTGGAGAATCCCAGGGACAGAGGAGCCTCATGGGCTGCCGTCTATGGGGTCGCACAGAGTCGGACATGACTGAAGTGACTTAGCAGCAGCAGCCCTAGGACCTACTGTATGGCACAGGGAACCCTACTCAATATTCTGTAATAACCTATATGGGAAAAGAATCTGGAAAAGGATGTATGTGAGTATTTGAACAGCTGATTCACTTTGCTGTGCACCTGAAACTAACACGACATTGTGAAGCAACTATATTCCAATAAAAAAATTTTTAATGTAGCTACTAAAGTATTTAAATAGGCCACATGGCATGTGGGATCTTACGTCCCCTGACCAGGAAGCCTGCAGAAGCCTGCAGTGGAAGTGTGTAGAGTCTTAACCACTGGACCATCAGGGAAGTCCCTACCTGGAAATTTAAATTGCACATGTGGCTTGCATTTGTGGCTTTCATTATATTGAATTATATCATTGAATTATATTAATATAAATAATGCCAGAATACGGCCAGCATGAATCACTCAGGTTCTTGTGCTCATGATATTGAAGCATCTTGGTAGTAATGCCTGGCTCTGTGAACTTATGTGGTCCCCAGGGAGGGAAGAAATGTGAGCTTAGGGATCTTTATGCAAGACACGGGCTTCTCCAGTGGCTCAGACTGAAGAATCTGCCTACAAAGCAGGAGACCTGGGTTTGATCCCAGGGTCAGGAAGATGCCCTGGAGAAGGAAATGACAACTCACGCCCGTATTCTTGCCTGGAGAATTCCATGGACAGAGGAGCCTGGTAAGCTACAGTCCATAGGGTCACAGACAGTTTGACACTACTTAGCAAGTTAAAACAGAGGTTCAGTGCCAGACATAGAGCCTCAAGTCATATTTGTTGGGAAACAAATGAATCTCATAATTCAGAACAGTATTTCATCTGCACAGTTCAAACTACACTTGAGTCTGTGTCTAGAAATGGTCTCATTGTGGGATAATCTACCCTGATAACAAGACAATTAAACACACCATCAGATTTTCCAGCTTGATAGTAGTCCTCTGTTCTGCAAACCACTGTCGAATGGCTAGAGGATCAGATAAAGATGAGGCTGCAGGATTTCCAATTATAGAGTTAGAATTAGACAAATGCAGGTGTGCATGGCAGGGGAGGGTGGCCCTAGGGAGTGATGATGTGATAGTATCAGTTCAGTTCAGTCACTCAGTTGTGTCCAACTCTGTGCAAGCCCATAGACAGCAGCCCACCAGGCTCCTCCGTCCATAGGATTTTCCAGGCAAGAGTACTGGAATGGGTTGCCATTGCCTTTTCTGACCAACTCCCGGAGCTTGCTCAAACTCATGTCCATCAAGTAGATGATGCCATCCAACCATCTCATCCTCTGTCGTCCCCTTCTTCTGCCTTCAATCTTACGCAGTCTCAGGGCTTTTTTCCAGTGAGTCAGTTCTTCACATCAGGTGGCCAAAGTATTGGAGCTTCAGCTTCAACATCAGTCTTTCTAATGAATATTTAGGACTGACCTCCTTTAGAATGAACTGGTTGGATCTCCTTGCAGTCCAAGGGACTCTCAAGAGTATTGTCCAACACCACAGTTCAAAAGCATAAATTCTTTGGTGCTCAACTTTCTTTATAGTCCAACTCTTACATCTATACATGACTACTGGAAAAACCGTAGCTTTGACTATACAGACCTTTGTTGGCAAAGTAGTGTCTCTGCTTTTTAATATGCTGTCTAGGTTGGTCACAGCTTCTCTTCCAAGGAGCAAGCATCCTGTAATTTCATGGCTGCAGTCACCATCTGCAGAACTGTATGCAGCCTGCCAGGCTTCTCTGTCCAAGGGATTCTCCAGGCAAAGTACTGGAGTGGGTTGCCATTCCCTTCTCCAGGGTACATTCCCAACCCAGGGACTGAACTCAGGTTTCCCGAATTGCAGGTGGGTTCCTTAATTGTCTGAGCCACCAGGGAAGCCTGGTGTGATAGTACAGTATGTATTTGGTCTTCATGTCTGGCACAGAGTTCCTAAAATCTTTGAAATTTTTTTAGTGATAATGGTGAAGGGAGTGTCCCTTGTTATTCATATCAAATCCCTTTCAACCTTACGGGAAAAGAAAGTGAAAGTGAAAATTGTTCTGTCCCATCTGACTCTTTGTGACCCCATGGACTATACAGTCCATGGAATTCTCTAGGCCAGAATACTGGAGCGGGTAGCCTTTCCCTTCTCCGGGGGATCTTCCCAACCCAGGGGTTTATGCTAATAAAGCACCCATCCTTTGAAGGAACCAGTGGTATCATTAGAGGCTTAAAATTTCCACTGCATCACCCAGGTTTATTTCTTGGGCTCTTTATTTTCTTGGGCTCCAAAATCACTGCAGATGGTAACTGCAGCCATGAAATTAAAAGACGCTTGCTCCTTGGAAGAAAAACTGTGACCAACCTAGACAGCATATTACAAAACAGAGACATTACTTTGCCAACAAATGTTCATATAGTCAAAGCTATGGCTTTTCCAGTAGTCACGTATGAATGTGAGAGTTGGACCATAAAGACGGCTGAGCACCAAAGAATTGATGGTTTTGAACTGTGGTGTTGGAGACTTGAGAGTCCCTTGGACTGCAAGGAGATGTCAGTCCTAAAGGAAATCAATCCTGAATATTCATTTGAAGGACTGATGCTGAACTTCAAGCTCCAATCCTTTGGCCACCTGATGTGAAGAGCTGACTCATTAGAAAAGACCCTGATGCTGGGAAAGATTGAAGGCAGGAGAAGAAGGGCATGACAGAGGGTAAGATGGTGGGATGGCATCACCAACTTGATGGACATGAGTTCGAGCAAGCTCCAGGAAACGGTGAACAACAGGATGCCTGGCATGCTACAGTTCATGGAGTCACAAAGAGTAGGACACGACTGAGCAACTGAACAACAGCAACCCCCAATTTGGGGGAGGCATTCTTGTACCGGGAGGATGTTGTCCATCTCTGCAGGGACAGAGCCTCCTATATTTAGGACCCTTGCAGACCCCACCCTACCCTAGGTACTGCTGTCACTGGCTGTTCATCTGCATCCTTTATCACATCCTCCATAATAAACTAGTAATAGTAAATAAAAGTGTTTCCCTGAGTACTGTGGGCCAAACTAGCAAATTATTGAACCCAAGGAGGGGGACATGGAAACTGATCTGTAGCCAGGTTGGACAGAAGTGTGGGTAACCTGGGGCACTCATTGCTTTAGTTTAAAATTTTTCTTTCCTCCAGGATAGATCACATCCTGGGCCATAAATCTAATCTTGATAAATTCAAAAAAATCAAAATCATCATCCTGGGCCATAAATCTAATCTTGATAAATTCAAAAAAATCAAAATCATTCCATTTTCTGACCATAATGCATTAAGATTAGATCTCAATTACAGGAGAAAAACTATTAAAAAATTCCAACATATGGAGGCTGAACAACACGCTTCTAAATAACCAACAAATCACAGAAGAAATCAAAATATGCATAGAAACAAATGAAAATGAAAACACANTCTCCATCTTTGGCTGCAAAGAATATAATCAGTCTGATTTCGGTGTTGACCATCTGGTGATGTCCACGTGTAGAGTCTTCTTTTGTGTTGTTGGAAGAGGGCGTTTGCTATGACTAGTGCGTTCTCTTGGCAAAACTCTATTGGCCTTTGCCCTGTTTCATTCCGTACTCCAAGGCCAAATTTGCTTGCTACCCCAGGTGTTTCTTGACTTTCTACTTTTGCATTTCAGTCTCCTATAATGAAAAGGACATCTTTTTTGGGTGTTAGTTCTAGGAGGTCTTGTAGGTCTTCATAGAACTGTTCAACATCAGCTTCTTCAGCATTACTAGTGAGGGCATAGACTTGGATTACTGTGATATTGAATGTATTACTATTGAGTGTATTACTATTTAAAGAAGAAATGCTCCATAAATGTTGAAATAATGAATTCCTTTAAGGTGAAGCAGGAATCAAATCATTTTTCTAAGGTGTTGTCCTGGNATCAGCTTCTTCAGCATTACTAGTGAGGGCATAGACTTGGATTACTGTGATATTGAATGTATTACTATTGAGTGTATTACTATTTAAAGAAGAAATGCTCCATAAATGTTGAAATAATGAATTCCTTTAAGGTGAAGCAGGAATCAAATCATTTTTCTAAGGTGTTGTCCTGGGGGCTTTGTGGCATTCTGCAGTGAAGGTCTCCAACAAGATACAGTGTTGCTTTGAATTGTCATGTCTTGGGATCCCACCACAATCACCTCCACAAGATCTCACAGATCCTCAGACCTCACCGCAAGGCAGCAGAACCTAAGGAATGGACCGGCCACACACATATCATGGTCCTGCACTGAAGAAACAAATTGATAGCTTCTCACAACCAAGTCTTCAGGAGAGGTAATGAATCTGGTGAGACCAACTGAGGCAGTTGTTGTTCAGTCTCTCAATTGTGTCCGACTCTTTGTGACCCGATGGACTGCAGCATACCAGGCTTCCCTGTCCTTCATCATCTCCCAGAGCTTGTTCAAACTCATGTCCATTGAGTTGGCAATGCCATCAACCATCTCATCCTGTCATCCCCTTCTCCTTCTGCCCTAAATCCTTCCCAGCATCAGGATCTTTTCTAATGAGTCAGCTCTTCACATCAGGTGGCCAGAGTATTGAAGCTTGAGCTTCAGCATCAGTCCTTCCAATGAATATTCAGAATTGATTTCCTTTAGGATTGACTGGTTTGATCTCCTTGCATTCCAAGGGACTCTCAAGTGTCTTCTCCAACACCACAGTTCAAAAGGATCAATTCTTTGGCACTCAGCCTTCTTTATGGTCCAACTGTCATATCCATACATGACTATCGGTAAAACCATAGCCTTGACTAGACGGACCTTTGTCGCCAAACTAATGTCTCTCCTTTTTAATACGCCAAGGCAAGGAGAACGTGAAATCTCCTTGTAGGCACCTGTGTTTGTGGAATCCAGCCTTCATGTCCCATACCTGTGCTTGCCCCATAGCCAAGTAGAGGGGATGGTTGAAAAGGTGCCTCCTGGTAAAGATTACAAAGCTCCAATACTTTGGCCACCTGATGCGAAGAACCGACTCATTGGAAAAGACCCTGATACTGGGAAAGACTGAGGGCAGGAAAAGGGGACGACAGAGGATGAGATGGTTGGATGGCATCACTGACTCAAAGGACATGAATTTGAGCAAGCTCCGGGAGATAGCGAAGGACAAAGAAGCCTGGCGAACTGCAGGCCATGGGGTCGCAGAGTTGGACACGACTGAGCAATTGAACAACAAGGATCACAACTGTAATTCTAAAGAATCCAAATGTTAACTCAGGCCATGTCCACATCAAAAGTAGCCCCCTGCTCGCCTCCGCCCTCAGCCACTCTCTTGTTCTGTGACTTTATTATATTTGGACATTTCTCACTAACTTGAGTTACCTGATGAATTTGTTCACTTTCTTCCCTCCCGACTTGGTCGGGTTCCCTCTGATTCCCCAAGTGCATTGAGTCTCGCAAATATTAGGAGCCCTCTATAAGCATCTGCAAGTCTACGTGAAAGAATAAGTGTGTCCCAGACAGTTTAGAAGCAAACCCTTCCTTTAGCCCCACAGGTGTCGAGCTCGAGGCTGTGACTCAGTGAGGTCAACGGTGAATATTTCGGAACTGAGGGAGACAGTTGGTGCAGGGTGACCGGCAGGAGACAGGTTGTCAAGGTGACAGCACTCGGCCTTAGCGGTCAAGGATGACCCCGCCCCCCTGCCCAGCGCCAATTGGGCACGCCTTTTTCTGAATTCCCTTTACAATTGGCTGAGAGGCGTGGCCTCGATGCAACGGAACGTCTTGCGATTGGTTGAAGCTCAAGGCCCGCCTTTCTCAGTGAGACGGCCTGAGCTGATGTGAGACCAGCTCCCAAACAGCCAATCAGTGTGGGAGCTAAATGTCGTTCGTGCTTGCAGCCTGGATCGTTCCGCCGCCGCCGGCGCGGGCTCCTGGAAGGGCGGGTCCTGCTGGCCCAGGGTTAGTGGAACGTCACGGGGCGTGGAGGGGGAATCTGGTGAGGTTATCCTGGAAGAAGCCTACACGAACGCAGTCATGCCAAACGGAAAAAAAAGAGCAGAGCCGGACAGCTTTATCCAGGGTGTCCTTTCCCTCCTTCTAAGGACCCCCTCCATCAAACTCTTTCCTGGCATCCTAAAAATTTTAAAATCAAAACCAAAAGAATCTTGACTACATAAGTAAAAGATCGCTAATAAAAATAAATGAAAGATTTAAGTTGTCCGATATTGCCAAAGAAATGCCCAATAGAGACACAATATAGACAGACAAATTCTGAACCCTCAATTCTGAATCTCTCCCTAAGTGTTTCTTCCCAGAACCCATGGGCAAGAACCAAGTGCTGCTCTGGAGCTTGGTGAAGGCACACCAAGGACTTCCTTTCACAATGTGATTAGCGCTGTGGGTGGGAAAAATAACGGCCATGGGGTGGAGAATCTGGACAGTATTTTGAATTGTAACCACCAACAAGGAAATGGGGTAACGTGATGGGGGAAGGTTTCCCAGCAAAGGGCAGCCTACTGGAGGCCTTTTACTGTGCTCACAGGAGACTATAAAAAGGGAAGGGAAATCTGTGTGTGTGAAAATAAGATTGCTCTGCAAAACTAAAAATTTTTTAATATAAAAATAAATTTTAGAAGATTTCTCTCCATCTTTCACACCATCTAGCCCACTCCTTCAACATTTGCGGTGTTGGATACACTAGAGACTGTTTTTCATGAAATTTGGCCCTTTTCCTTGGAAGCCTGGTTTCTGAAGAATGAACTTTGCAAATACATAAGAAGCCAAATCAAGCCAGAAGGTGGAAAGTCACCTCATCTGGTCACCATTTCTTGCCCTGTTAAAAACAATCTAGAAAGGAAACCATAGGAAGTCTTGGATGACTTGTAGAGCTGGTCTAAATCTTGGGTTAAATGAGGCTTCTTCTTGTCAGAATACCTCTTTCACCAGAAGCACTCAGCTAATAAGGACTGAGACTGTCTTAAAACCCTTGTAGACAGTGAATCTCTGGGTTGTGGATGGTGTTGAGTGACTGAATGTTGTACAGAAAGCACAAGAAAGTGGCCCGTGTCCTCTGTTTGCCGTGAGCCTACAGTGGTAGAGATCAATGAGCTGTAAGGCACATTGGTGCTCATGTGGCACATTTCCTGCATGCCTGCCATGTGCCAACACAAGGAGAAAGCTCCCTGCTTTCAAGGAACCTCGTGGAAATGGGGGAAGAGAGAAGATAAAAAAGTAAAAAAATTAATAATCGGAATAAGGGACTTCCCTGGTGGTCCAGTGGTTAAGAATCCACCTTGCCATGCAAGGGATGCAGTTTTATTCCTGATCAGGGAACTAGGATCCCACAGGCCTCAAAGCAGCTAAGCCCCTGGGCTGCAACTAGAGAGTCCACGTGTCCGCAACAAAAGATCCCTTGTGATGCAACGAAGACCCCATGTGCCACAACTGAGACCCAACACAGCCAAATAAATAAATACTTAAAAAAAAATCAGAATGGTTTTGTTTTAGACTATGAAGAAAGCAGAATAAAATAATCTGTAGCTGGGCGAAGAGTGGGAGGAAGGTTTATTGAATTGTTGGCTGCCTGGGGAAGGCCTTTTGCAGGGAATGACATGTGAACTAATAACAAAAGTCTATGTCAAGTGATCCCAGGAGTGGTCCAATTCATCCAAAACCAATTTGCCAAAAACCAGTGTGCCAAATAAGCAGTTTACTGGATTTGCAGAAATGGCTAGATGCACCAATTTATCGGAAAACAGACTTTATGAAAAAGTCACTGATAAAATTTCATCCCATTCTCCTAGTCACACTTTTTCTAACCAGATAAGCCTTGCATCTTCCTAGGCTTCAGTGCATGCCTCTTGGAAATTTCCTGGTGGTCCAGTGGTTGAGACTCCATGCTTCTAGTGCAGAGGGACAGGTCTGATCCCTGGTCAGGGGAACGAGGATCCCACATGCTGCATGGCATGGCGTGGCAAAAAATAAAAACTTGTCATCTTTGTTTACCCGTCCATGATCTGGCTCCCCTTGACAATGTCAGCTCCACAAGGTCACATCAGAACAAATATCCACCCACTTTTCATTTCTTTTATATGTATTTGCCCTTCTTCAAGTCAGCTTAGTTCAGTTGCTCAGTCGTGTCTGACTCTGCGACCCCATGGACTGCAGCATGCCAGGTCTTCCTGTCCTTCACCAACTCCCGGAGCTTTCCCAAACTCATGTCCTTTGAGTCGGTGGTGCCATCCAACCATCTCATCCTCTTTCGTCCCCTTCTCCTCCTGCCTTCAGTCTTTCCCAGCATCAGGGTCTTCTCCATTGAGTCAATTCTTTACATAAGGTGGCCAAAGTATAGGACTTTCAGCTTCAGCATCAATCCTTCCAATGAATATTCAGGACTGATTTCTTTTAGGATGGACTGGTTGGATCTCCTTGCAGTAGAAGAGACTCTCAAGAGTCTTTTCCAACACCACAGTTCAAAAGCATCAATTCTTCGCTGCTCAACTTTCTTTATAGTCCAAGTCTCACATCCATACATGACTACTGGAAAACCATAGCCTTGACTAGATGGGCCTTTGTTGGCAAAGTAATGTCTCTGCTTTTTAATATGCTGTCTAGGTTGGTCATAGCTTTTCTTCCAAGGAGCAAGCATCTTTTAATTTCATGGCTGCAGTCACCATCTGCAGTGATTTTGGAGACCGCAAAAACAAAGTCTGTCACTGTTTCCACTGTTTCCTCGTCTATTTCCCATGAAGTGATGGGACCAGATGCCATGATCTTAGTTTTCTGAATGTTGAGCTTTAAGCTAGCTTTTTCACTCTCTTCTTTCACTTTCATCAAGAGTCTCTTTACTTCGTTTTCTGCCATAAGGGTGGTGTCATCTGTGTATATGAGGTTATTGATATTTCTGGCCATCTTGATTCCAGCTTGTGCTTCATCCAGCCCAACATTTCACATGATGTACTCTGCATATAAGTTAAATAATTAGGGTGACAATATACAGCTTTGACATACTCCTTTCCCGATTCTGAACCAGTCTGTTGTTCCTTGTCCAGTTCTAACTGTTCCTTCTTGACCTGCATACAGATTTCTCAGGAGGCAGGTAAGGTGGTCTGGTATTACCATCTCTTTCAGAATTTTCCAGTTTGTTGTGATACACACAGTAAAGGCTTTGGCGTAGTCTAAGCAGAAGTAGATGTTTTTCTGGAACTCTCTTACTTTCTTGATGATCCAACAGATGTTGGCAATTTGATCCCTAGCTCCTCTGCTTTTTCTAAATCCAGCTTGAACATGTGAAAGTTCACGGCTCATGTACTGTTGAAGTCTAGCTTGGAGAATTTTGAGCATTACTTTGCTAGTGTGTGAGATGAATGCACTTGTGCAGTAGTTTGAGCATTCTTTGGCATTGCTTTTCTTTGGGATTGGAATGAAAACTGACCATTTCCAACTCAGCCACTGCTGAGTTTTCCAGATTTGCTGGCATATTGAGTGCAGCCCTTTCACAGCATCATCTTTTAGGATTTGAAGTAGCTCAACTGGAATTCCATCACCTCCAATAGTGTTGCTCGTACTGATGCTTCCTAAGGCCCACTTGACTTCACATTCCAGGATGTCTAGCTCTAGGTGGGTGATCACACCATTGTGGTTATCTGGGTCGTGAAGATATTTTTTGTATAAGTTCTTCTGTGTATTCTTNGTAGCTCAACTGGAATTCCATCACCTCCAATAGTGTTGCTCGTACTGATGCTTCCTAAGGCCCACTTGACTTCACATTCCAGGATGTCTAGCTCTAGGTGGGTGATCACACCATTGTGGTTATCTGGGTCGTGAAGATATTTTTTGTATAAGTTCTTCTGTGTATTCTTGCCACCTCTTTTTAATACCCTCTGCTTCTGTTAGGTCTGTACCATTTCTGTCCTTTATTGTGCCCATCTTCACATGAAATGTTCCTTTAGTATCTCGAATTTTCTTGAAGAGATCGCTAGTCTTTTCCATTCTATTGTTTTCTTCTATTTCTTCTTCAAAATGTATGTCAAGTTCAACATCTCCATAAAAGCTTTCAGTTCTGAAGGAAATCATGAAAAAAGTGCTAACTTGGCACTTTTAATAAGGAAAATACTGCGAAATAATATTACCAATTTCTTAAAAATGTGTCCTTCATCTGATATTAGTCAGAGTTTCTGTGGTCACTTTCAGAATAGTGATTTATTCCAACTACAATGCAGTTTAATAAAAATATTTAGGAAAAAAATTTTAATTTAGGAATAGTTATGGAAGTTCCTAATAAATAGCAATGTATTATTTTTAAAATCAGTAATCACAGCAAATAATTATTCTTTGCATGCAGATTTAATTTTCTGGGAATGGAAAATTGTCATGAAAATTTGTAACCAATAAAAGGTAATCAAGATCTTAAAAAAATCAAACAAATTTTATGGCTTCATCTTCCTTTCCTAAAAAAATATTTGGCTGCACTAGGTCTTAGTTGAAGCATGCAGGATCTTTAGTTGTAGCACGTGGGTTCTAGTTTCCTGAGCAGAGGTTGAACCTAGGTCCCCAGCACTGGGAGTGAGAAGTCTTAGCCACTGGACCACCAGGGAAGGCCTGGTCTTCATCTTCTTGAATTAGCTTCATTGAGTAAGAATATAGTCTTCTGATTTTTCCTTGAATATAGAAAATATGCTTCAGAACATAGTTTCATTCAGTCTATGGAGGAACATCCAGCCAGAGCAACTTGAGTGTTAGCCTTGAGGTTCCTCATCTCATTCCAGCCCCTGACTCCTGTGTGTGGGGGCCAGGGGTATGCTGTGATTGCCCTGTTCAGTCTCTTAGCTCCTGGCCCATCCCATTCTGGGCTTTTGTGTGGGTCAAAACCAGTTTGTGGAAGACCAGATTCCATGTCCAGTTGTGCCAGTGGAAATCTTCCTTTCTAGGCTGTGGGAAAGAGAAGGCTTGAAGTGGAGAGTTCTGCACATGGATGGACATTTGGAATGGACATTTAGATACACTATGATCCTTCATATATTTATTCTGTGTATCTTTAAGCAGCATCCTCAGGGTGCTAGGTTATGATACTGAACAAATCTGACAAAGACCCTGACCTTGTGGAGCGAAGATTCTCAAGGGGAGCCAGATCATGGACGGGTAAACAAAGATGGTAAGGCTTTGTTTCCTTTTTTTTGCCACACCACGCAGCATGTGGAATCCTAGTTCCCTGACCAGGGATCAAACCCATGCCCCCTGCACTGGAAGTGTGGAGTCTCAATCACTGGACTTCCAGGGAATTTCCAAAGATGATACATTTTAACACTGCAAGCAATAACTGAATACATTCTCCCTATTAAAAGAGGAACACAGGAGACAAGATTACAGCGTCTTTCAACATCTCTTCTGTGGATCCCATCAGGTGACTTTCTCACCATTTACTTATTCCTTTTCTTAGTGAGGATCTTGGACTGTGGCCACATCTTCTTCTCTCCTCTCCCCTGGGTGCTGGAGAGGAGGTGGAGGGGTTGAACTTTGGGCGATCACTTAAGGCACATCTGGGTACCATTCACCTGATTTCCACAGTCCCATGGGTGGGCGGGGATGGTTGAGGCAATCACGCCATGGAGGCCTGAACAAGAACTCCCTTGGCCTGGTAAACTCAGCAAACTTGGCTGAGTCCCCGTTTGGAATCATGCCTTCACCCCTTTTCAGGACCAGTCTTGGAGGATCTGCTTTGCAGTCATCACTGGGAATGGAAATGTGCCAGCTTCTCAGGCCAGAAGGTTTTCTTTCTTCTTCTCTGAGTCTTATTTTCATGACGCCTTTGGTTAGGACTTCGGGAAAATCAGTTTCCTGTTAGCTTGTTTTCATCTTCTCTGGGCTCCAAGGACTGGGTTAATTTTTTTTTAATTGGAATTAAAGCTCTTAATGAGACGTATGGACCATCTTCTTTTATTTCTTTATGGCCACTTCACACAGCATGTGGGATCTTAGTTCCCCAGCCAGGGATCGAACCTGCACCCCCTTGCATTGGAGGCACAGACTCTTAACCACTGGACCTGCAAGGAAGTTCCCAAGGACTGCTATTCTAATGCAGCAACACATCCCCTTGGTTCTTCCAAAATAACTCTATGCATATATAGACATTTCAGTTCAGTTCAGTCACTCAGCTGTGTCCGACCCTTTGTGATCCCATGGACTGCAGCACGGCAGACCTCCCTGTCCATCATCAACTCCCAGAGTTTACTCAAACTCATGTCCTTTGAGTCGGTGATGCCCTCCAACCATCTCATCCTCTGTCGTCCTTGTGGAATCCTGAGACACAGGAGCTGTGACAGAGGGGATCCTGACTTGGGGATCTGACTTTCCTTAGTTATTGCTGATGGCTTCACATGTCTAGACTACGGGGTCCCCAACTTCTGGTGATCTGAGGTAGAACTTATGTAATAATAGAAATAAAGTACATAATATATGCAAAGTGCTTGAATCATCCTGTGGCCACTCCCTCGACATTTCACCATCCATGGAAAAATGGTCTTCCATGAAATCGGTCCCTGGTGCCGAAAAGGTTGGTGTCCCCTGGTCTAGACTATCGCACATGGGTGATGGAAGTACCAAAATGAACAGAAACCTTTCACGGTGAACAGTGAAAGTGATAAGAGAAACATGAAATTCATGTTTCAAAAACATATGCGCTTTCCTCTGATAATCTTGGCTCCTATGTCAAATGTGGATGCCACTTCTCTTCCAGATCATGGGAGTTTTTTTGCAAATACTCATGCCTTTCACATGAAACTGCTTTCAACATATTCCAGAGGACTCAGCACAACTTATTCTATCGGTTAAAGGTCAAACATTTAATAGTGAGAACTTTGAAACATGGAAAATCTATTTGAACACATTCCACAGTGGGAAAAATAAAAATGAACATAGGTGAACTTAAGGGGAAACATAGGGGAAATTCCAAAGCAGTGATGGAAGGTCAGCCCTCTGATAGTAAGATAAGTGCATTTTGTCTGGAAAATGTCTATATTCTTTCACTTTTTTTTTTGTTTTTGTTTTTTGGAAGCAGCTAGAATAGCCTGGAGAAGCACAGGTCAGGAGTGTGGTGTATAAATAGTGTCCATCTGAATCCTTAAATCAAACATAAGCAACGGATGGGACTTCCCTGATGGTCCAGTGTGGTTAAGAACTCACCTGCCAATGCAGAGGACACGGGTTGGATTCTTGGCCCAAAAAACTAAGATTCTACATGCTACTGGGCAACTAAACCCACGTGCAACTACTGAGCCTGAGACCTAGAGTCTTTGTTCTGCAGCAAGAGAAACCACCGCAATGAGATGTCCTCGCACCACAACTAGAAAGTAGGCCCTGCTCACCCAAATAGAGAAAGTCCACACATAGCAACCATGAGCCAATGCAGCCAAAAAAGAAACAAGAAAGCATCTGGTAAGATGGGGAAGATGGGAATTTCAGAGACCTAAGAGGGGTTACTCACAGCAAGTTTAAGATTTTTGGTAAAGGAAAGTCCTTCCAGCTCTGTTCCCATTTTATTTATTTTTTAACTTAATTTTTATTTTATATTGAAGTATAGCTGATTTACAATGTTGTGATTCAGCTAGTGGTTCAGTTATACATATACATATATTCCTTATTTTTCAGATTCTTTTCCCATATAGGTTGTTATCAAATATTGACAGAGTTCCCTGGGATCTACAATAGGTCCTTGTTAATTTTCTGTTTTCTATATAGTAGTGTGTATACGTTAATCTCAAATGCCTAATTCATCCCTCTCCTCGCTGTTCCCATTTTAGATGGGAAGAATGTTCTTGAATCTCTTCATTTCCCCTACTCCCTTCTAAGCTTGTTAAGAAGCTTCCCTGGCAGTTCAGTGGTTAAGGCCCTGTGCTTCCAATGCAGGGGAGCAGGGTCGATCTCTAGTAGGTGAACTAATCCCACATATGACAAGGTGTGGCCAAAAAATAAAAATATAAATAAATACATTTTAAAAATTCAAAAAAGAAGAGTATGAGGTAGCACGGAGGGGCCTGAAAAGGCACAACCAAGGTGTGTCTGGGAGACAGTCAAGGGGTGAGGACAAATAGCCAGTTATTTTGACGGTAGCTTACTTCTCCCTGGGCTTCCCCTGCAGGTCCTGGGCCTCTATGGGGTGGGGGTGGGGGTGGCTCTGAGCTGAAAGAAATAAGAATGAATCAAGTAACTGTCAGGTGTATTGATCCAGTCCCCTCTCTGGGTTCATGACAAATGGTCAACCTATGTGTTCAGTTCAGTTTAGCTGCTCAGTCGTGTCCGACTCTTTGCGACCCCATGAATTGCGGCACGCCAGGCCTCCCTGTCTATCACCAATTCCTGGAGTTCACCCAAACCCATGTCCATTGAGTTGGTGATGCCATCCAGCCATCTCATCCTCTGTCGTCCCCTTCTCCTCCTGCCCCCAATCCTTCCCAGCATCAGAGTCTTTTCCAATGAGTCAACTCTTCACATGAGGTGGCCAAAGTATTGGAATTTCAGCTTTANTGTCTGACTCAATGTGATGCTATGGACTGTAGCCCACCAGGCTCCTCTGTCCATGGGATTCTCCAGGCAGGAATAATGGAGTGGGTAGCCATCTCCTACTCTAGGGGATCTTCCCAACCCAGGGATTGAACCTGTATCTCTTATGTCTCCTTCATTGGCAGGCAGGTTCTTTACCACTAGCGCCATCTGGGAAACCCCCATAGGGCTGCTGCTGCTGCTGCTGCTAAGTTGCGTCAGTCGTGTCAGACTGTGTGTGACCTCACAGACGGCAGCCCACCAGGCTCCTCTATCCCTGGGATTCTCCAGGCAAGAATACTGGAGTGGGTTGCCGTTTTCTTCTCCAATGCATGAAAGGGAAAAGTGGAAGGGAAGTCACTCAGTCATGTCCGACTCTTCATGACCCCATGGACTGTAGCCCACCAGGCTCCTCTGTCCATGGGATTCTCCAGGCAAGAGTAGGGGAGTGGGTTGCCATTGCCTTCTCTGTCCATAAGGGCTAGGTCTATGCTTTACATAGTGACCCCCAACCCCCGCCCTTGGTAGCCAATACCAGTTACTTGCTGGACATTTCTGAATGAATGAATGAACATTTCTTAAGCTCCTACTATGGCTCAGGCTCTGGGGACCCTGTGGAGACCAGTTANATTGCCTTCTCTGTCCATAAGGGCTAGGTCTATGCTTTACATAGTGACCCCCAACCCCCGCCCTTGGTAGCCAATACCAGTTACTTGCTGGACATTTCTGAATGAATGAATGAACATTTCTTAAGCTCCTACTATGGCTCAGGCTCTGGGGACCCTGTGGAGACCAGTTAGACAGGGAGTTTGCTCCCATGGGATCTGCAGTCCAGTGTTAAAGGGATGAACATATAAATAAGAGTTCCTCCAAGATGAGCCTTCTGAGGTAAGATGGACTCCCATCTTTCTCTAGGCTTCCCTGCTGGCTCAGACGGTAAAGAATCCACCTGCAATATTGGAGACTTGGGTTCGATCCCTGGGTTGGGAAGATCCCCTGGAAAGGGGAATGGCAACCCACTGTAGTATTCTCGCCTGGGAAATCCCACGGACAGAGGTGGCTGGTGGGCTACAGTCTATAAGGTCACAAAGAGTTGGACATGACTCAAGTGACTTAGCACAGATGCAGCCGCTTTCACAAAGGAGGTGACTTGTGGACAGAGCTAGAATTGGCCCCAGAACTTGGAGGTCAGGGGAAGGGGAAATTCTGGAAGTTGTGTGAATGTAGTAAGCACTCTGTTCCAAGCTAGCACTTATGTTTATTTGTTGTGACTGGGAGATGGGAGCTATTTAAGATTAAGTGGTGGAGGGAGGAGGTTGCTCCCTAAAATGCCAGCACTGCAAAAAACTGTTGCTTGGGAGAAGCTGCCTGGGCTGCTGTCAGAACAAATAATGAGGAATATGGGAAGGTCCCCAGAACAGTGCCAAGGTGCAGTAAGAGTACACCAAATGAAACTCCAAAATAACTCCCATCGCAGGTTTCCCTGGTAGTCCAGTGGTTGAGGGCCCGCCTTGCAATGCAGGGGACATGAGTTCCAAAGCAGGTGGTGGTGGGAGGGCAGGATCCCACTATTGGGCCACTAGGCCTGTGCACCACAACTACTGAAGCCCACATGCCCTGGAGCCTGTGCTCCACAAGAGAGACCGCTGAAATGAGAAGATCGCATGCTAGAGAGAGCCCACAGGCAGCAGCGAAGGCCCAGGGCAGTCAAAAAAAAAAAAAAAAGAAAGATCCTATGGCAGTTAACTCTCCATCTCCATAGCAATCAGCATCTCTTGAAACATCACCTTAATCAGTCCTCCTGCTTATACCCTTGCTTCCTGAAGACTGTTCTCAATGCTGCAGCCAGAGCGACTCCTATGACAGAGTATGTCCTTCAGCTCACAACCTTGCAGTGGTCTCGTGACACCCAAGGTAAAAGCCAAAATCTTCATTGGTGTCCAGGAACCCACCTGAGCTTCCCCCTCTTCCTTCATTGACCTCGTCTTCTACTCTAGGTCTCAAATGAAAAGACACTGGGCTCTCAGCTAGCTCACTAACCACATCCAACACTCTCCTGCCTCAGGACCTTAGCACCTGCTGTTCCCTCCGCCCAGAAGCTTTCCTCCAGGTTACTAAGCAGCTTACTCCTACCTCAAGTTATTGATATGATAACCTTTTTTAATGGGACCTTCCCTGACAACCTTTTTCAAATAGAAACACTCCTCCCATGTTTTCTACCCTTCCCTGATTTTTCAAGCATTTATTACCTTTTATTACGTGAATATTATATTACTCTTTTTATGTATGATATTCATTGGTATAGTTTTTTTACTGTACGTATTATACTATGTATGACATTTATATAATGCATTTGTTGATTGACCCCGCTCCTCCCCACACCTGTCCCCCACTCCTTATCTCTTGTTGACTGACGGCAGGAATTACGCTTTGCTCGGTGATGTATCTGCAGAGCCTGCACAGTGTCCGGTACCCAGCAGGTGCTTGGTAAATACGGGTAGGACAAAAAAAAAGAAAAAAGAAAAAAAATCAATCGTGAACGAAAGAACACATGAACGAGCCTGCAGTCTCTACCTCGACTTCCGGCCCTGTTTAACCCCTTCGCGCTCCAGGTGAGGCTGGGGAGCCGAGCCCAACGCGCCTGCGCAGCACCACAGGGTGGGCGTGCGCAGGTTGTAGTCCCGGAGCAGTGGCAGCACTCCTTTTCGAGGCGCGGCGCCCGCGGAGGGTTACATTCGGGAGAGGCGGGGCCTTCGAAGGCCGGTGGCTTTGTGGGGCGGGGCTCGCTGGGAGTCCGGGCGGGGCGGCTGCTCCGCGTGCAGTTGCTCCACGTCCGCCTCGCCGCTCACCCGAGGTCCCGCTCCCCGGCCTCTGCCGCCGCCCCCGGCTCGGTCCCCGGCCTAGTCCCGGTCCCCCGCTCAGCCCCGGCCTTCCCGCCGGCCTCCCCCGCCGCAGCCATGTCCAAAGAACCGCGGGCCGGGCGGGAGGAGATCTTGGAATGCCAGGTGATGTGGGAGCCTGACAGCAAGAAGAACACGCAGATGGACCGCTTTCGGGCGGCCGTGGGCGCCGCCTGCGGCCTGGCACTGGGTGAGTGCGGGGTGCGCGTCCCGGGGGGCTCCCCGGCCACCTCTTGGCTGGACGAGGGGCTTTCAGAAATCGGGCTCCTTCCTTGGCCGTCCCAGGGACCACTTGGCAGAGAGACACTGCTCCTGGAGTCCCGGAAGCCCCCTTTTCCTGGACGTTGGGGGTCAGGGCCCATCTTAGTTGTTGGAGTGGTCTCCTGGTTTTCATCTTCCCGCCTCTGGGGGTTGGAGGAACCACTGGACAGGGGGCCCCCCTCACTAGGGGGTGGGTCCCCTCCTTAGGGGGTGGGACATCTGACTGTGGGGTTTTGCCCGCGTGTCTGTACGGGGTGTCACTTCCTCTCTTTTGGGGGGCCAGTCTCCTCTTCTCTGCAGTATCCATATCTCTGGTAGGGTAGCCCCTCTGGTCTTGGAACTCCTGTGGATGGAGAGATCCCTTGTTAGGCATTCCTACCTGTGAGAAGTGCTCCCTGGAGTCTTGCCCTCCCATCCCAGGGGCTTCTGTCTCTCTGACCCAGGTCTTCTTTGACCCTTAGCTCCTCCCTTCTGTTGGGGGATGGGTCACTTGGCAGCCATATTACCTGGTGCTGACCCCTCGCGGTGCGCCCCACCTCTGCCCCACCAGGCTGACCCTGCTAGAGGCCGCCCTGAATTCTGGGCATCGAGGAGATGGATGACGCTCAGGCAGGAGGCTGTCTCTGGGATTGGGGTGGAACTCCTTCCCCTTATGTGTTTACACTCCTAGCCCCAAACCGAACCTAGCCCAGTATCCCCCTTCCAGCTCCCTCCCTCCTCAGGAGCCACCTAGGTGAGATGGCCCTTTTCTGAGTGAGAAGCTTTCCCCCAGCTCTACCTGGCTGTCCACCTACTTCCTGCATCCTCCCTTTAGTGATTTTTCATCTCATTGTGACCCTTTCCCCCTCGTCTCGCCCCTCTATTGGCTACAGGGACTTCTGTGTTTCTGTTGGTGGCATCACTGTCCTCAGGGAGCCCCACAGGAATGGAGACTTGGGTTGTCTGCCTTCCAGCATGGTCCCTTTTCCACCCCAGTGCCCGCATCTCCCTGGGGGCCCTGGTTTCCTCTTTCCTGAACACTGGTTGGTTTTCCTCCTTCCTGCTTCTCTTCTCTTTAGTACCTGCTGCCTGCGGGCTTTGCCTGAGCAGCCTTGAAGCGAAGGTCTGGTTAGCCACACCTGGGCTCTGAGACTCACAATGGCTCCTTGTTGACCGTGGGTTTGCACATCCTGCCATCTGGCAGCTTCCATGTCTTCCACAGCACAATGGGCGTCATAGCTTCCACAGGTAGCCCCTTCCCTTGCTCACTCAGCTCCCTCCTTCTCCTGGCTGCCTGCTCCCTGGAGACAGGTGTGGCTTATTACTCCCTAGGCCTTTTTTTCAGGTAATAGTTGGTAAGTTAATGTGTGTTGGATTGGGGGGGTAGAGTTGTTTCTTTTTGGTTACACTGCCCGGCTTCTGGGATCTTAGATCCCCCACCAGGGATTGAACCTGGGCCCTCGGCAGTGAGAGCACAGAGTTCCAACCACTGGACTGCCAGGAAACTCCCTGGGGCACAGACTTGATTCTCACCAAGAGCCAGGAATGGAACCACATCCTTTTGTGTTTCTGTGCCTTGATTCCACGTCTCTTTTTCTTCTGCCAGCTGTTCTGACGCTTTACAAAAATGATTTCACAGAAGGGCAGTCCTGTAAGATGCGTGAGGCTGAACTGTCACCTGACTGTCGGGATTCTGAACTGGCTCTGCCACTTCCTAGCTGTGTGGTCAGAGGGAAGTCACCGGATTTCCTGAGCTTTGGTTTCCCTCATCTGTAAAATGGGCATAATGAGAGGACCGACATCATTGGGTGGGCGTGAGGGTGATCAGGCTGAGTGCTGTGCCACACCTGGCTGGTGGGGGTGGCTGAGCAGACACTGGCAGGCACCAGTAGCCCCCAGACTGTCTGCCCTTCAAGGCTGGGATTGGTGGCCTGCTGGCCAGGGTGAACCTGACAACTTAGTTTGAAGGCTTCTCACACTGAGTTGCAGTCTCTTTGAGAGACTGCATAGGAAAAGCAAGATTTCCAGCTTCTTTGGCAAACCCACTGGCCCATGATGATGGGTTCGTGTCTCCACAGGCGGCATCAGCTGAGCTGAGTGGGGCTTCTCTCTTAGTCTGGGAGTGCTTTAGACCTTGGTTTTTTTTCTCTTCCTCCTCTTCTACTCCTGATGGTTAACCCACCCTACTTCTCTCCTCTCCACAGGCCTGGCCCGGCACATTTTGGGCTTTGCTTTAGGAGCCAACTTAAATGCTGTCTTCTGTGATTATTCTCTTTGACCACTTTCTTTTTCTCTCTCCAATTGCATATAATTTGGACTTTTAACCTGTCTTGCCTTTTCGTTTAGTTGTGAGCATTTTGTTTTTTTGGTCTGTGAGGCATGTGGGATCTTCGTTTCTGGACCAGGAATTGAACCTGTGCCCCCTTCAGTGGAAGCATGGAGTCCTACCCACTGAACCATCAGGGAATCCCCTATTTGTGAGCCTTCTTATTTGCTTAAACACAGCACCCTTGAACTTGTGTTGTCTGTGCCATCAGTGGTGGCTGGTGTGTGGCTGGTGGGCAACACTGAGCAATGCTCTTGTCTGGATGTAGGGAGAGAGCAAGGGATGCGTCCTCACAGGCTGCCTCAGCCCTACTGCAACCTTGAGATGGGATGAGTCGGGGGGCATTCCCCAGCCCCCCCAAGACCAGTGTCAGCAGGAGGATTCTATCCTTGTGTTTTGGAGGGGCAGGGCCTCCCTGGAACTGTGCAGTCTCTTCCAGGACCAGAACCGTAGGTTGGTTGGCTCTTGTCATGGCTTCCAGCAGAGTTCGTCTGGGAATCCACAGCATGCCCACCTAGACCTTGGGGTCCTCTGGGTGCAGACCTTGGGGGTAGCCTGCAGCCCCAGCCCAGCGCATGTGCCTGTGACACTTGGCCTTGTTTGCAAGGCCCCAGGGGGCATACTACACGTACCAGCTCTCGGTCATTTTACTCTTTGCTTTTTATACACAGCCATTAAAAAAATATATATATATTTATTTGACTGNCAATGCTCTTGTCTGGATGTAGGGAGAGAGCAAGGGATGCGTCCTCACAGGCTGCCTCAGCCCTACTGCAACCTTGAGATGGGATGAGTCGGGGGGCATTCCCCAGCCCCCCCAAGACCAGTGTCAGCAGGAGGATTCTATCCTTGTGTTTTGGAGGGGCAGGGCCTCCCTGGAACTGTGCAGTCTCTTCCAGGACCAGAACCGTAGGTTGGTTGGCTCTTGTCATGGCTTCCAGCAGAGTTCGTCTGGGAATCCACAGCATGCCCACCTAGACCTTGGGGTCCTCTGGGTGCAGACCTTGGGGGTAGCCTGCAGCCCCAGCCCAGCGCATGTGCCTGTGACACTTGGCCTTGTTTGCAAGGCCCCAGGGGGCATACTACACGTACCAGCTCTCGGTCATTTTACTCTTTGCTTTTTATACACAGCCATTAAAAAAATATATATATATTTATTTGACTGTGCTAGGTCTTTTCGGAGAAGGCAATGGCACCCCACTCCAGTACTCTTGCCTGGAAAATCCCATGGACGGAGGAGCCTGGTAGGCTGCAGTCCATGGGGTCGCAAAGAGTCAGGCACGACTTCACTTTCACTTTCACTTTTCACTTTCATGCACTGGAGAAGGAAATGGCAACCCACTCCAGTATTCTTGCCTGGAGTATCCAGGGACAGAGGAGCCTAGTGGGCTGCCGTCTGTGGGGTCACACAGAGTTGGACACGACTGAAGTGACTGAGCAGCAGCAGCAGGTCTTTTAGCTGCAGCACGTGGGGTCTTTGTTCTGTGTTGCAGCATGTGGGATCTAGTCCCTGACCAGGGGTCGAACCCTGCCCCCTTGCATTGGGAGCCCAGAGCCTTAGCCACTGGACCACTAGGGAAGTCCCAGTACACGCTGTTCTGGAGGACCGGGCCAAGTGTCTTTACATCACAAACTGCAACTCATCTCTGCATGCCAGCATCTGGGGGAAAACTGGCCAACACAAAAAAGGCTTGGTCTCCATTCTCAAACAGCTCAAGGGTCCTTGTGGGGAGAAGGCTCTCACAAAGGTAGCAGCGCTGAGCAGCGGGTGTAGGGGAGTGTGCTGCACACCTTCTGAGCTCCAGGGCTATTAGGATGCTGCTAAAGGGGGCTGACAGGACCTTGAGCTGAGATGTGAAAGGTGTAGACGGGTCAGAATTCTCACAGGTGGGGAGGAAGAAGCCAGTGAAGCAGCCAGTTTGTAAGCAGGGCTTACAAACTCAGAGGCCTGCAGGGACCAGGTAGGTGATGAGATATTAGTTAACAGTGAATGTTTAGTGAGCCCTTCCTACACACCAGGCCTCATTTGGGAACTTTGCATGGATTAACTAACTTATTCCTCAGTAATCTGGCCAGATAGATGGGGTTTTCATGAAGGTTCCCAGCTGAGAAGCTGGAGGCTTAGAGTCTTGGCTGAGGTCTCGCAGCTGTGACCAGTAGGGCTGGAGTCAGTGCCCTGAGCTGCGGTATTAGGTTGCCTCCTACAAGTGTGTGAAGGGCTGGGAGGGGCGGCTATTACCTGCTTTAGCTGTTTGTCACTGTGTTGTGTGACTGCTGCCTGTTGCTTCATTGCAGATCACCCCAGGACTTAGTGACAGTAAATGACAGTAGACGTTTAGTATCTCTCAGTTTCCACGGGCCAGGCTTCTGGGAGGGGCTTAGCTGGACAGTTCTAGCTCTGGGTCTCCGAAGGCTGCGTCTGTCTGTTCTCATCTGAAGGCTGGACCGGGGCTGGCAGCCACAGTATTCAGGGGCTGGCCCATGTGGCAGTGAGTCATTGCTGGTTGTCCGCTACTTGCCACCTAGGACTGCTTGAGTGTCCTCCCAACGTGATCACTGGCTTCTTGCAGAGCAGGTGATCGTGACAGGAAGAACTGCAGTGCCCTTATGACTTTCTGACCCAGCCTCACAAGGCACTCGGTTGTTTCCGTAACACCTGGTTGGTTCGTTGGATCAGCCTGGCGCAGCTCGGGGCAGGGAGGGGACACCTGTTGGCCAGCTCCCACGATCAAGATGCCCGTCTTCTTGGGAGAAGTCAGAAATTCTGAATTTCATTTGGAAACCCAAATTTAGTATCAGCTGCTTCTGTTTCTTTCTGAGCATCGTGCAGACTGAACGAGACATGCCTGTGGTTGGTCACTCAGGTGTCCGGATCGTAGCCTCTGAGCCCAGGTTGGGGTTTATGTGTGCGAACAGAAGCCCCGGAGTCCCTGCTTGACTGGAGAGTTGTGGACAGTGGGAGAGTTTGGGCACAAACTCCACCCACTTCTCCATAGGTCATTGTGAAGTTGAGATGGTGTTGTGACCTCCAGCTCCTAGGTCAGCAGGCTGATTACATTCCTCCACCCTGCTAGATGCTGTTGGGGATGCAGTTTGTGATGGGCTATCAAGGTCTTCAGGGGAGGCCTGTGTTTCAATCTCCGGCTCCATCTCTTGTGTCAGCCTGGGCGGGAGGGGGGTGGTTGGTTTGATGCCAGAGCTCTTTGCAATTTGTGAGGACCAAGATGATTAAAAAAAAAAAAGCCTGGGAGAGGGAGGACCTGCAGGGCCTGTTTGTCTAGTGCGGTTTCCCCTTGGCCTTCCAGAGGCTCTGCTGCTGGAGAAGCGCCCTGGGCCTGGCACTGCCTCCCTTGATCGGGAACATGGCGGCAGGCTCCTACTAACACGTGCTTTTTCATCCCTGTCTCCTTGTCTGAGCTCTTGCGGTGCGGCCAGGAGGCCCATCATGTGTCACGAGTGATGCTCAGGGTAACAAGCTTGGGCCCTCCTCTCTGACAAGCACTGTTGTTAGTGCTTTCTGTGCTTTGACTCGTGCAGTCCTTGCAGTGACCCTACGTTGAGTACCATTATCTTACTTGGAAGAGACAGAGGCCCAGAGAAGATTAATGACTTGGGTGACATCAGCCAGTTTAAAGAGTGGCAGGACTTGCACCCGGATTGTCGGCCCTGAAGCCAGTGTCTGAGCGGTGTGCTCTCTGCAGTTGTCCCTGTATCACAGGTGCGGATGCTGAGGCTCAGAGAGGTGGAGCAGCCAGCCCAAGGTCGCTGTCTAGTAAGTGACAAGAGCTGAGGTTCGAAGCCAGTCATCCAGCCTGGCCCTGGGGGGCAGGTTAACCCTGCACTGTCATAGGAGGACCTGGGGCTGTCTCCAGCCGGTTTCCAGATGACACTCTGGAAAAACAGTCCCAGAGAGATAGCGTGGCCCGTCTGAGGTCCCCAAGCACTGTGCCAAGAGTCAGGGCTGGCTCCAGGCTCCCAGATGCAGCCAGCCCTGGCGTCTTTCCCTGTGAGCT
Source organism: Neotragus moschatus (assembly GCA_006410615.1). NCBI lineage: Eukaryota > Metazoa > Chordata > Mammalia > Artiodactyla > Bovidae > Neotragus > Neotragus moschatus. Next base: position 1,956,079 of record SJYA01002444.1, read on the forward strand.
TGATTGACCTGGACTGTGGCTCCTGGCTTGAGTAGATATAGGGCAGGGCTCGAGGGAGGTTCTCTTGTAGGGTCTGGAGGACAGGCAGGCATCATTGCTGGGACACCAGCTTCTCTTTCTTGAACTCAGAGCTCTAAGGCACCCCCCTTCCCCTCATCACAGCTATGCTGACTCTTCCCTCTTTGTTCTGATCTCTGCTGCCAGAGATGCCCCATGGCCTGGGCTCTTGGCTTCCTCCCTGGTCCTAGCCCCCTGCCCCTGCTGCCCTGGCTCTCAGCGGTTGCTCTCTTCCTCCGGCTCCCATGTCCAGCATGACTGAGAACAAATACTGGATGCTGGGACTTCCCTGGTGGTCCCGTGGCTAGGACTGAGCTTCCAATGCAGAAGCCTCAGGTTTGATCCCTGGTCAGGGTACTAGATCCCACATGCCATAACTAAGATTTGGTGCAGCCAAAAAAAAAAAAAAGAACTCTTTAAGAAAAAAATTTACTGGATGCCACATGGAGGAGGGACACTGCTAAGGGCAGGGATCACTATGTGGCATCCTCTGGATACACCCCCAGTGAGGATGATGAAAACTGTAGTTGAGTGATGCAGTGAGAGAACTTGACTTGTTGGTCAGCTTCCTGCTGAACTGTTATCATCCCTGGGGGCACCGGTGGATGAATTTTAAGTCCTGTTGAAAACAAAGTGAGATTAAAAAGGCCCAAAGAGGGGACAGGACTTGCCTATGGTTCCAGGATTAGAACCTGCTGAGAAGAACATGCCTCCATTTTTGTAAAAGTGGGAGGCAGAGGGGTGTATTTGCTGACACATAAAATCTGCAAGGTCACACACAAAAAAATCTCTTTCACTGGTTACCTCTGGACCAGAAAAGTTAGAGGGTTGTGGGGGTAAGAGAGAGGGAAGCTTTTTTTTTTTCTTTAACCATGTAATCTTTTATTTACTTTGTAATTTTGAATCCTGTGACTGTAGCACTTACTGAAAAATCAAAATAAGTAAATAATACAAAAAAATCCCCATAGCATTGTCTTGGCATGAAGAGTCATTGGCAAGCTTCCAGTACTGGACTGAATTTTCAAATCTATTTAGGTTTTCTGAGTTTGTAGGGTATAATAATGTGTTAAGTCACTTTAGTCATGTCCAGTTCTTTGTGACTGTATGGACTGCAGGCTGCCAGCTTCCTCTGTGCGTGGGATTCTCCAGGCAGGAATACTGGAGTGGGTTGCCATTCCCTCCTCCAGGAAATCTTCCCGACCCAGGGCTCGAATGGGCATCTCCAGCATTGGCAGGTAAATTCTTTACCACTAGTACCACCTGGGAAGCCCCTAAGTATTTTATACCCGGGCTCATTGAAATCCTCATATTTGCCCTGTGAAGCAGGTTGTTATTAATCATTTCCATTTCACAGATGGGGAAACAGAGACATAGGACTTAACAGAGCTTGCCTGAAGCCTCACAGCTAACAAATGGCCAAGCTGAGATTTGAACCCAGACCTTCTGGGTCCAGAGTCCATGGTCTCAGGCATGCTGGTTAAGATAAAAAATCAGCTGCCTTATTGCTTTGGTTCTTTTAGGGGACTAGCAGTGGTGGGTTTGCTTCAGCAAAGACTAAGGTGCCCTGCTCTCCCAAGATCCTTTCTCATCAGATGCCTTTGAAGCCTTCAGACACATGTAACTCCAACTGTCATTGAACTAAGTTTCCTCCTAAGATTTATCTGAGCTATATGTCTTTTTTTTTTTTCCAGAAAATTATGATGACTTGTATCATTGGTCAGTTGAGTCGTATTCAGACTTCTGGGCAGAATTCTGGAAATTCAGTGGAATTGTCTTCTCATGCATGTATGATGAGGTAAGTAGAGATTTCACTTACACATTCTTTTCTACATTGCAAAGTCATTAATTTGGGGGGGGATTGTGTTATGATTCAAGATGAAGTATTAATTTGGGGGAAGACTAAATCCTATCTTATTTTAAAATCCTCACAGTGGGAAAAAGTCATTGCCTCAGAGAATTGCTGGGGCATTGTTTTGGGGTCAAGGACCTCATGGGTACTCTGCAGACTTGGAGCCCCTCAGTGAGCATGGATCCCAGGCCCTGTCTTGCCACTCTGAGTGATCCTAAGAGTAGGGCATCACTTTGTTTTTATTTTAATAAAAATTGTTCAGTTCAGTTGCTCAGTCATGTCCAACTCATTGCGACCTCATGAATCGCAACATGCCAGGCCTCCCTGTCCATCACCAACTCCTGGAGTTCACTCAGACTCATGTCCATCAAGTCGGTGATGCCATCCAGCCATCTCATCCTCTGTCGTCCCCTTCTCCTCCTGCCCCCAACCCCTCCCAGCATCAGAGTCTTTTCCAATGAGTCAACTCTTTGCATGAGGTGGCCAAAGTACTGGAGTTTCAGTTTCAGCATCATTCCTTCCAAAGAAATCCCAGGGCCGATCTCCTTCAGAATGGACTGGTTGGATCTCCTTGCAGTCCAAGAGACTCTCAAGAGTCTTCTCCATACCACAGTTCAAAAACATCAATTCTTCAGTGCTCAGCCTTCTTCACCATCCAACTCTCACATCTATACATGACCACAGGAGAAACCATAGCCTTGTGGAAAAATACACATAACACAAAATTTACCATTTTATCCATTTTAAAGTATACATTCAATGATGCTACATGCATTTACATAATTGTTTTTTAAATTATCAGTTTTGTTGTTAACTTGGATTTTATTTTTGGCAGTGCAGCATATGGGATCTTAGTTCCCTGACCAGGGATCAAACCCGTCCTCGCCGCCCCCTGCAGTAGAAGCTCAGTCTTAACCACTGGACCACCAGGGAAGTTCCTAACCTGGATTTTAGAGGAAAAATCCCAGCTCTTTATGCTCAATAAATGTCTAGGGACTGGGAACTCTGTTATTCAAATAATCATTTGTTGTGTTGTTGGTTTCACTGTGAGGTGAGCCATTCTGAAAGGTTCATCTGCAGGCACTTGGGGAAGAAAACCAAGGTTCTAGCCCCTGAGGACAGAGGCAGGGATCCTGCTTTCTGAAAACTGTGGTGGGAGGGGCAGGTAGGCCTTGCACTTTGACCCCTTGGTTTCCGTGTTCCTGGTTACACCTGGACCACTGGGCGGCTGCCATGTCTGTTTTATTTACTTTCTCTCATCAGCATCTTTCATACAGTAGGAGCTTAATAATTGTTGACAGAGTAAATTAGTGGGGATGGTGTTTTCCGTTGGCATTAATTTTTTTTTAACATTAGCGAGGAATAATTGCTATGTATAATTATGTATTTCAAGTGTACATGTGATGACTTTATATATATATATATCTTGTGGAATGATTACCAAGATAATTGACACAGTCATCACCTCACACAGGTACCTTTTTTTTTTTTCCCTTGGTGAGAATGCTTAAGATCTATCAGCAGCTGTCAGGTACACTGTACCGGATTCATTTCTGTTTTCAGTTTCTAGACTGGGCCAGGTCCGCATTCCGTCCATAAAACGGTCAAGTGTCGCTTGGGCTGGTTGGTTAGTTGGCTTCCTGGGACGTGGAGTCCCTTGGGCACATCCTTGGTGTTGCCCTCTCGTGCATGTGTGTCTCGGGTTGCTGTTGTCCCTCTAGGTCGTGGACACTTCCAAAGGGATCGCCGACGTGCCTGAGTGGTTCAAAGGCAGTCGCCTCAACTACGCAGAAAACCTCCTGCAACACAAAGAAAACGACCGAGTGGCCCTTTATGTCGCACGTGAGTCCCAGCAGCTGCTCGGGTTTTCCTCTCTTAGTGTGTATTTTCTGTTTTAATTTTTTGGCTGCACCAGGTGACATTAGAGATCTTAGTTCTTAGACCAGGGGTCGAACCCTGGTCCTCTGCCCTGGAAGCGTGGAGTTCTAACCACGGGACTGGCAGGGAAGTCCGGTTCTGAAGCATTCAGAATCTGATATCTTATTTCCAAACAATATCTTGGGACCTTTGGGTTTTGTGTGTGTGTGTGTGTGTGTGTGTGTGTGCGTGTGCGTGTGTGTGTGTGTGTGTACACGTATGTGATGAGAACATAAAATAGTAACTTCACCATCTTAACCATTTTTTGTGCATCCAATTCAGTGGTGTTAAATATATTCACATTGGCATGAAGTAGATCTCTGGAACTTTCTCACTGAGACTCTGTACCCACTCAACATTGATTTTCCCCAGCCCTTGGAAAGTTATATATATTAAGAAATCACAACCAAATCAAAGAATTCTTCACTTTATAAAAGCATTGCCAATAGTAAAAGAAATTTTTTAATGGCAGATTCTGAGTATGTGTCTCAGAGGTGCCCTTCCCCACAGCTTTTCTTTTCCATAATGCTGGGTAAATCTGTATCTTGTTTTGCATTCTCTACATCTGTGTAACATCTCCCAGGCATGTTTTCTAACCTGCATTTGTACAGGTGTGAGTTTCATCCATGTCTGTGACTCAGAATCTCTCTCTCTTTTTTTGAAAAATTTATTTTGTTTTTTGGTTGTGTGCAGTGTGGGATCTTAGTTCCCTAAACAGGGATCATCCCCAAGCCCCCTGCAGTGGAAGCATGGAGCTCTAACCAGTGGACCACCAGGGAATTCCCTACAATCTTTTTTTGGTTTTTTAAACTAAAAAAAAATTTTTTTTTTTTACCATGTTGTGTTGATTTCTGCAATACGACAACACAAATCAGCCATGATTCTACATATACTCCCTCCCTCCTTCCCCTCCCCCCATCCCATCCCTCCAAGTCAGCACAGTGCCAGACTGGCCTCCCTGTGCTACACAGCCACTTCTCAGCAGCTGTCCATCTTACACTGTATATAAGTTGATGCTGCCTCCTCCATTCGTCTCATGTTCTTGCTTCCCCACTGTGTCTGCAAGTCCACTCTCTGCATCTGCATCTCCTTTCCTTCCCTGCCAATAGGTTCGTTGATACCATTTTTCTAGATTCCACATATAGGTATTAATATAGTACATTTGTTTTTCTTTTTCTGACTTAAATTTCACAATGTATAACAGGCTCTAGGTTCATCCACCTCACTGGAACTGACTCAAATTTGTTCTGTTTTATGGCAGAGTAATATTTCATTGTGTATACATACCACATCTTCTTTATACATTCACAAGTCAGTGAACATCTAGCTTGCTTCCATGTCGTGGCTATTGTAAATGGTGCTACTGTGTACATTGGGGAGCGTGTGTCTTTCTCAAAGATCAGAGCCTCTCTTTATAGGACAGTCCATGGATGACCTGTCCCTTTGCTCTTCCCAGGGGAAGGCAAGGAGGAGATCGTGAAGGTGACTTTTGAAGAGCTGCGGCAACAGGTGGCTTTGTTTGCAGCAGCGATGAGGAAGATGGGTGTGAGGAGAGGAGACCGGGTCGTTGGTGGGTATTTCTGGCTCCTGTCACTGTGGGGACAGGGGAGTGGCTGGAAAGAAATGCGGTGGAGTTGGGTTGGGTTGCCCATGGCCTTGTGTATACGTGTGCTGCACAAACTAGACCAGGAAGGATGATCATGGAAAGTGTGGCCTGGCGGGGGTGAGCTGGGCTGTGAGGGCCCTTGGCTCTCAGCCCCAGCGTGAGCGTGTCTTCGTGCTGAGTGGGAGCCAGTGTTCACAGCTGTGTATTTTCTTTTCAATGAAACATGGTCCTTTTTTAAAAAAATTTTTAAAATTTATTTATGGGACTGTGCCCACTCTTAGTTGTGACGCATAGGATCTTTAGTTGTGGCGTATAAACTCTTAGTTGTAGCGTGTGGAATCTAGTTCCCTAACCAGGGATTGAACCTGGGCCCCCTGCTTTGGGAGCACTGGACTGCCAAGGAGGTTCCAAAACGTAGTCCTTAAATCAAACACAAGCCAGAGAGTTCATCAGTTGCGTGCATGCTCAGTCATGTCTGACTCTCTGCAACCCCATGAACTGTAGCCCGCCAGGCTCCTCTCTCTATGGGATTCTCCAGGCAAAAATTTTGGAGTAGATTGCCATTTCGTTTTCCAGGGGATCTTCGTGACTCAGGGATCGAACCTGAGTCTCATGTGTCTCCTTCATTGGCAGTTGGGTTCTTTACCACTGACTCTTCCAAGGCCGGGAAAAGCTGGCTGCTACATTTTCTGCGTCTGCCCACCTCCAATGCACTGTTTTCTGGAGGAGTTTCGGAGGGTAGTTTCCATGCTGTGACTTCTGCTGCTTGTATTGACATGACTGTAGACTGATCCTGAAAACCCAGCAGAGGGGGTTTTATCAGTGGAAACTCACCTGACAGATTTCCTCCGCCGCACAGATGTCACGGATGGTGCCGCCAACCTGCTCGTTTCCCAGATGAAAAACCGAGGTCCAGGGGAGAAAATTCACCAATTCATTTTTTTTTAATGTGGAAAGAATTTCATTATAAAAAACTGGTTGTTGATTTAAATGAGGGGGGTTCCCAGGTTGTGCTAGTGGTAAAGAACTCGTCTGCCATTGTAGGAGATGCAGGAGACTCGGGTTTAATCCCCGGGAGAAGGAAACGGCAACCCACTCCAGTATTCTTGCCTGGAGAATCCCATGTACAGAGGGGCCTGGAGGGCTGTGCTATAGTCCATTAGCGTTGCAAAGAGTTGGACACAACCGAAGTGACTTAGCATGCATGCATGCAGACAGCTTCAGTTCACAAGGTTGTTGACATAAAGTATGTGAAAATACTTGGTCTCTGGAGATTATTTTAAATAAGAAGTTAACTTTTATTTTTTTATTTTTGGGCCATGTTGCTTGTGGGTTCTTAGATCCCTGACCAGGGCTTGAACTTGGGCCCTCAGCAGCAAAAGAGCGGAGTCCTAACTGCTAGACCGCCATGGAGGTCCCCGAGTTACTTAATAACGAGGCATGAAATTTCATGGCCAGGACATCTCATCACAGATCTGTTAAACAGTCAATTGTAACTGTTTGGTGCCATAGCATAGGAGCAGGACCGTTGGGCCCCAGCTTCCCCATGCCAGGCTGGTGGCCACACTGTCCCTGGGGATCCCCACCAGGGTTTTTTCACTCAGCGTGGCTTCTCCCATGCAGTCCTTCCTGGTGAGAATTTGTTTAGCAGCTTCCAGGGTGCCAGGCTCCCTGGTCAGGTGGCCTTCTTTTTGTACTTGGTGCTGCCTTTGGGCTTGTGGGTTTGAACGAGAACTTCCTCCTCCCCTGGACCTCGAGTTTCTTCATCTTTAAACAGGGCGGCAGAGAGGCTGACCTGACTGGTTGTACAGAGTGTCTTGTGGGTGGAGAAGTCAGGTGTGCCTTCTCAGTCCTGCCCATCCTCCAGCATCCCCGGTGGGGCCAGTAACAAGGAGGCGTCTAGGGACAATTTCCAGTCCACAGCCAGCTGGGGTTCTGTGTGCTTTTTGCTTTGATGCTGGGGTCAGCGTTTAAGTCGTTCCTTCCAAGATCGGACATCAGATCTCATTCTTAAACCAAAAGAGAGAACTTCTCTGTCCTCTGGCCACCCGGCTTTGCTCAAGGCACCAAGCCCTGTGGCATTGAGGGTGTCTGTCCCCTGCTCTGAAGCTCACTAGCTCCTGCTGCCGCCCAGGGGCAGGTCTACACAGGCCTTGCAGTCTTGCTTCCTTCCCTGCCTCCTGACACCCTCACCTTTCCTCAGTCCTTCCCCGACTCCTGTCCTCTGAAGTGTCCAGCAGATCCTTTGTGGGGAGCCGGCCTCCTCCCACTGGCCTGTAACTTTACCTGCAAATAGTGTCGCTCAGGGAAGCCTCCTGGTTGCCCCCGTTGGAGCCTCAGGAGTCACTCAGGGAAGCCCCTGGGTTGCCCCCGTTGGATCCTCTGTCGGCATCTCATCCTCTGTCTTCAGAGAATGTGTCATTGGTATTGGGTTGGCCAAACAGCTTACAGAAAATCCCGAATGAACTTTTTGGCCAACCCAAGTAATTTTCTGTTCGGTTTTTGTGATTATTTGATCGTTGGTCTCCTCTGTTTGGCTCTAAAGTCCACGAGGCCTGGGGGGTCCAGCTGTGAGTCTGCCCTCCCTGCCCCCAGGGGTCATGGGACCAGGACCACAGTCCAGGGTGTCAGCAGCAGAAGCCACTGGGCATGTTGGTATAACTGTTAGCCATCTCCCTTCTCCCGGGAGTCTCACTGAAAGTTGGCGCTTGGCGTGTGTTTGCAGAGAGGATGACCTTACTCTGGGGTAAGCCGTGTGAAAGGGCTGGACCCTGAGCTCCATCTCAGATGAGGGAGCCGGGTGTGCAGTGAACACTCACTAAGTGTTAGCTGACTGGACCTGTCGCAGCCCTGGATGGAATGTTCCCCTGTAGATCCAAGGATTCTCCCTGGTTCACTGAGGTCTCTACTCAGAGGCTGGCCCTGCCATCCTGTGCAGAAATCCATTGCCACTCTCTCTGCACCTCATTTACATTTGTCGCCTTACTGGCTTCTTGAAATCATGGGATTATCTGTATGTGTGTGCGTGCACATGTCTGTCTGTCGGTCCTCCAGGACTAGAAGACGCGGCTTTGTCTTCTGTTCATGGCCCCACCTCAGTCCACGGGGGGCCTGGCACACAGTAGTGTAGAATGAGTATTTTATTGGATGACTGCGTGAGAGTACTGGGTCAGAGCAGGCATTTTGTGGTTGAAACCACAATATCTTGGCTTTTTCTTGCTTTAGTTTAATCTGCCTAGAAAAGGAACTCAAGAGGCTCTTCTACCCTCCAGTGATTTTTCTTCCCTCCTATTTTTATTGTAAAAAAATCTCCCTTTGAAACAAACACTTCTGAGAAGGGGAAACAGAAAACAGGGTATATGGGGCACCTCTTGGCCATGCTTTTTTGGGGGACGGTGCTCTTGGCTCCTTAGCATCAGGCTGGTCCTGGGTGGCACCCCACCCCCCAGCCACCCCGCTTCTTGAGGGTCACAGCTAGAGTACTGATTGGACCTGATGACAGTCACCAGAACTGGGGACTGTGCTTCCCAGAAGCGAGTGTGAGGAAGCCTCAGTGCAGAGGGGCTTGAATGGGGAAACGCTTGGAGAGCTTTGCGGATGAAATTAGAGCTGCTCGTGACTCTTCCTCATCTGTGGATTGGGTATCTCCAGGCTATTTGTCAGAGCCAGCCGGGTCACACAACCTCCCTGGGTGGTGAGTCTCGCCCTGCCTCAGGCAATGGCATGGTGGAGACACTTCAGTTTCATTCACAGCCAGCTCTTTCCTCAGCAGCAGATGTCTCTCAGTGGTCCTGCCATGTGCCACGGCTGGGTGGAGCCTGGGTGCTGAGTGAGCGATGTAGGGATCATGTCCCCGGGACACCCAGCCTGGGAGATACGGTGAATGCATAGACATGGAAGTTCCCACCACTGTTGTCAAATAGGCAGTTCAGAGCTGCGGGAGGAGGAGCAGGAGGAGAGCTGTCCAGGGCGCCTGGGGTGCTAAAGCAGAGAGGGTTTTTGTGTAACCAGGGAGCCGTGCTCAGGGGAGGCCCTGGCCCTTCTGCTCCTGGCTGCCTTGTGCACAGATCCTTTCCTCTGGAGCATTTAAGACAATCTGTTTAATCGATCATAGTCTCTTTGGCTATAAAGGTTCTCTGCCTCTATTACTGTAGAAGCCTAGCCTCCTGCTTGAAGATGGGCCTGAGCCCTTTCAGGCTTGTATATGTCTCTGCTCTGTCTTCATTCCCCTACAGCCTCTCCTCTCCTCCCTTCATCCAAAGATCCACCCACCAGCTGGCCAGATGGCCTTGATCTGCAGGGTATGACAGAAAGCATTTGGTAAAGCAGAGAACAAAACAGTCAAAGTCCCAGCCCTCGCAAGAAAACCAGTTATAAGTTGCCAGTTATGATTTTCCTTAGGTGATTATTATGGTAAATCTGGTGAGGGAGAAATATGGCGTGCTTTGTGGGTGACTGGCCAGGGCACCTGGGTTCATGGAGTGCCCCTGGAGAAGGCTTACCTGAGGGAGTTTCATTTGCATTCAGTGCTGAAGGATGAGTGTGTGCCCAGTAGGGAAAGCTGGTGTGGGTGGGAGTGTCTAGACAGCTCATGCAACCTGTGCAAAGGCCCTGAGGCAGCAGGAGCTTCAAACAACTGAAGAACTAAAGGCAGGCTATTGTGACTGAGCCCAGAGTGAGTGCCAGAGCGGAGGGAGAAGAGGCCAGACCGGATCTTGTGGGGGTCACTGATCGGAGTGGGTTGGAGGGGGTGATGACAGGAAGCGGTCAGGCTGGCAGCAGGTGATTGCAGCATCTGAGCAGGAGCTGTCCAGGTGGGTGGGGTGGGCCTGGCCACACTCTGTGAGCCGTTCACAGCCAGCCCCTCTCCCCACTCCCGCCCTGGCTCTGGGAGGTGCTTTTGGAAGTCTGCATCCTCATACCCTGACCAAGCATTCTCCCTGTGTCCTCTCCACAGGCTACTTGCCCAACAGCGTGCATGCCGTGGAGGCCATGCTGGCGGCTGCGAGCATTGGGGCCATCTGGAGTTCCACGTCTCCAGACTTTGGTGTGAATGTGAGTTGGGGTCCCCCTCAAGTGCCCTGGGTGTGCTACCCCTGCAGGGGACCATTCCCTGTGATTTCTGCCTGATATCTTGGTCAGGGTGTGGGCAGCTGCAGGGTGGGACCAGCAAGATGGGGAGGAAAACAGCTTTACTATGACCTCCCGTCTCCCCAGCCAGTGACTTGTGATCCATGGGAGAGAAGGAGCCAGAAGGAGCTTAATGTTTCTTTGAATTAATTAGTTAACTTACTTTTGGCCGTGCTGGGTCTTCATTGCTGCTCTTGAGCTTTCTCTAGTTGTGGCGAGCAGTGGCTGCTCCTCTATTGGCAGTGCGCAGGTTTTTCATTGCAATAACTTCTCTTGTTGCGGAGTAGGGGCTCCAGGGTGTGTGGGCTCAATAGCTGAGGTGCATGAGCTAAGTTGCTCCGCAGCATGAGGGATCTTCCTGGGCCAGGGATTGAACCCGTGACCCCTGCATTAGCAGGTGGAGTCTTAACCACTGGGCCATCAGGAGAGTCCAGAGCCCAATCTTCTCTTAAGCCTACAAATAAATGATTCTTCCTTCCTTTATTTAATATTCCTCACGTCCAGCCATGTGTATTGGCTACATTAGTGTGTGTTACATGTGATGGGCAGTGTTCTGAGCACTGAGTAAGAAGTGCCCAACCACTGCTCTGGTTACTTCATGCCCACATGAAGTTTTCTGATGTTTATCCTCTGCAGACTGTTTTCTAGATTTGCTCACAGAAGTTCCTCCAAGGTCTCCAACATTGCCATTTCTGATCTGTTTTTAAAAAAGTATTTTAAAAATTATTTATTTATGTTTGACTGCGCTAGGTCTTCAATGCTACATAAGGGCTTTCTCTAGTTGCAGTGAGTGGAGGCTACTCTCTGTCGCTGTGAGCAGGCTTCTCATTTCGATGGCTCCTCTTGTTGTAGAGCATGGGCTCTAGGTGAGCAGGCTTAATGGTTGTGGGCACGTGGGCTTTGTCGGTCTGTGGTGTGGGGGATTTTCACAGACCAGGGAGCAAATCAGTGTCCCCTGCGTTACAAGGTGGATTCTTAACCACTGGGCTACCAGGGAAGCCCTCATCTCTTACTTTGAGTCTGAGCTTTGCACTCTATGTGAGAGCAGGTTGAGCCTTTTTATTTCCTTAAACCTGGAGGGTACCAGGGACCAAGGTGCACCAGCTGTACAGTGACCCAGGCAGGGGCAGGAAGCTGAGCCCCACATGGGAAAGGAAGAAACAGTAGGGCAGGACTTCTGGGACTCTCCACTTCCCGATCAGGGACCTCTTCTAGTTCCAGAGCCTTGGGGCTGAGGGACCCTCAGGAGCCACGAGCACAGTCCCCTGTTAGAGGACACAGTGGGCATCTCCCCAGACGGCTCTTCTTTTGCCCTGGGTATGGCCCCGGCTCTAGGCATCCGTCAGATCAGCCCAGGGGCCAAGGGCTGGCCTGGCTTTGCTGCCTGTGCGTCCCTGGGGGCGAGTTGTTTATTCTCATGTGTGAGGCAGGGGCAGTGGAAAGAGAGAGTCTCATGAAACAAGTGTAGACCGTGTGGGCCTGTGATTGGCGTGGGAGGGTTGATACACTTGAACTATAGATGCAGTGATGGAGCTTTTCCAGCCTCGCTCTGTGACCCGTGTGCCTGGTCCATGGGCCAGGCATTTTGGGTGTGAGCTTGACACCGATGTCTGTCCTGAGGCTCGCTCTTCTGGAAAAGATTTCACAGTATTTCTTATTTTCCCCTGCACCACGCAGAGGGGGAATGGATGTGGCTCTGTAACATGGAGGCCTGGAGCAGTGAATGATTGGCCGAGGCCAGTCCTGGCCGCACAGGGTGAGGACTGAGCCCTGCTGAGTTCAGGGAGAGGGTGGTCATCTCGGCCCTCATTGCTGGTGGCCGTGATTGTGTCTCCTGGGGCTTTGCTGGGCCTCTGCCAGATTGCCTCCCGCCAGGACTGACTTGAGATTGAAGCTCCGGGCTGACTTCTTGATCACCAAGGCCCTTTGTGAGGCCATGTGCTCTTGGGACCGGGCCATCCTTGTGGAGCCAGTCCCTGGGCACTGTTGTCCTTGGATCCCTGAGCAGCCCTTGAGCTGTGTTGCCCGGAAGTGGTGAAGGTGCCTCGGGGTTGGAGAAGGCATGTGGCGTGGAGGTTACCAGCAGGCAGGCTCCTGCCTGGGTTTGAGTCGGGCTCTGCTGCTTCTGGGTTCCCATCCCTGGGGGCACACCACAGAGGCTTGTGAGGATAGCAGCAGAACCCATCTAGGGTTGGGACAGCGCTTGACCCACCCTTGAGCTCAGTAAATGTCAGACTTTCTTGATGTGGGATCTGGTTCCTTGACCAGGGTTTGAACCCAGGCCCCCTGCATGATGAGCGCAGGGTCCTAGGCACTGGGCCTTCAGGAAAGTCCAGAGGGGTGAGTGTTTTTGAGTGAATTGGAACCTGTAAGCAGTTGTAAAGATGTTGGCAGAGCTCTGTGTGGCAGGAGGATGTGGCTGTGGCCTTCTAGAGCCTGACTGCAGCTTGTGCCTGAGGGCGTCACAAGCTTCAGAGAATAGAAGGCCTGAGCTGGCCTCTGGTGGCAGGCCTGAGCCACCAGGTGCAGGGCGGGGCAGCATTAGGGGACAGGCCACCTCCTACTTGTTTGTAGCATCAGCAGCTGGCCCTGACCCCGTACCTGTTCTCATGAGTCTGTCCTGTGCGGAATGTCACCACGCAGGCTACTCTGGCCCGAGGTCCTGTGGTGTAGAGGACGCAGCCCGTGGATGCCGCTGGAGGGCGTCCCAGGCGTTCCTTCCCTGGGTTGAGGCTGGTTTGGTTTTCTGACGTGGTGGCTGTCGTTGGACGCATGTGCGCACTAGATGGCAGCGTGGCTCTGCTCTGACCCCGACCTTCAGCGTATTTGATTCAGGGAAATCTTTGCCAGGCAACGGCCTGAGTCTGGGGAGAGCCCTCTGTTCCATCAGAAAATGACAGGGTCAAGTATCTTTCTACTAAGATGCTTCAGTTTGCCCTGAGTTCTGGGAGGTGGTCCTCATTTTGCTGAGCCCCTGGTGTAGAGCCAGAGGCAGATGGTCATGTGCACAGTTTTCAGAGTGGGTGCTGAGCAGCCAACAGTTCATGTATCAGCCTGGTGACTTCAGGGTCCCCCAGCTGCTGCTATTGCCTGTTAGCTCCCAAGGGTGAGCCCTGTGCCCAGGAAGCCCTGGTCCAAGTAACCTGGACCATAGCACTTGCTCATGTGGGCATTGATACCCGTGGGCTTCCCTAGTGGCTCAGACGGTAAAGAATCTACCTGTAATGCAGGAGACCTGGGTTCGATCCCTGGCTGGGTTGGGATGATCCTCTGGAGGAGGGCGTGGAGACCCACTCCAATATTCTTGCCTGGAGAGTCCCCATGGACAGAGGAGCTTGGTGGGTTACAGTCCATGGGGTTGCAAAGAGTTGGACACAACTGAGCAACTAAACACAACAAGGACCTGGTAGAAAGCAGTGACCCCAGAGCCTCAGGTATCTTCTCTGTTCTCTTCCAGTAGCTAAAACCTGCAGGAAACCTTGAGAGTTAATGATGAGATGGGGCCTGGGGTGGGAAAAGGGAGTCCTGTGGGCCTGCAATGGGCCTCTTCAGCAGTGTGCAAAATCTCTACTTAAAAAAGAGGCTCCTAGGGACTTCCCTGGTGGTCCAGTGGCTAAGACTGTGCTTCCAGGCCAGAGGGCCTGGGTTTTATCCCTGGGCAGTGGCAGCCCACTCCAGTACTCTTGCCTGGAAAATCCCATGGACGGAGGAGCCTGGAAGGCTGCAGTCCATGGGGTCGCTGAGGGTCGGGCACGACTGAGCGACTTCACTTTCACTTTTCACTTTCATGCATTGGAGAAGGAAATGGCAACCCATTCCAGTGTTCTTGCCTGGATAATCCCAGGGACGAGGGAGCCTGGTGGGCTGCCGTCTCTGGGGTCGCACAGAGTCGGACATGACTGAAGTGACTTAGCAGCAGCAGCAGCAACAGGGAACTAGATCCCACATGCTGTAACTAAAGAGCCTGCGTGTCTTAACTAAGACCGGTGTGGCCAAATAAATAAAAAAGAGGCTACTGTTCTCAATTTCTGGCATCACCATGTTTAGATGGTCCTCCCAGTGTCAGTAAAGGGTCCATTTCTGAAATTTGCAGTGAAGTACAAATGTCTTGCCTACTTTGACTCATTTTCTGTTGCAGATCACTGAAAATCCCTATAATAAAGGGGAAATTGGCACTCTCTTGCAAATGCTGATTTTAACTTTTTATTTCTGTGATGGGGTTACATTGTTAGTGACTATGAAGTAGTTTCTAGTCCTATGGCACACGTGTGGGGGATAGTTACTAGGCAGTTTACAGGTATGGGGGCAGAGTCTGCATACACGTGGACTCACCTGTTCATGGGTGAATTCTCCTTGCCTAGCCAGGCTGGTGATGACAGGACCCCCTCTGTTGCCAAGCTGCATGCCTGTCTGCGTGGGCTGTTCTGGGGCAGGGTGGGGATGCCGCTTTTGCTCAAGGATGCTGGGGGCCATTTCTCACTTCCCTTGACACCCCTTGGCTCAGGTCTGCCCTCCCCTCACCTGTCACCTCGCCCTTCCTCCCACCCTTTCCACTTCTCCTCCATCAGGAGCAGCGTATTTGCCATAGATTTCGGTGAGACACTGTTTGTCAGTGAGGAAGTGTCCAGTTTAGTAAAGCTTTTTGTCAGGAAGCTTTTAAGATAATCACAAGGTTTCCCCCCTTTTAATCTGTTAGTGTAGTCAGTTACATTGGTCTGTAATCTCTTTTTCTGTTTGCCTGTTCTCTGTCATTTCCTGTCTTCTGGAATGGTTTGTGTAAAGGGAATGTTCTAGCACTTAAGGATGGGGCGACACTTGCCTGCAGTTCTGTCCCCCCTGGTGTCTGTGTTCAGAGGTAGACCTTTGACTGCTTTTTCTCCCACGGTTATTGTCTGTTTGGTTGTTCTACTGCTTCTTGGATCATTTTTGATAAATTTATGTCTTCTTGGGGAGTCATCTACTTCATCTGGCTTTTGGCAATTTGTTAACAACACTGAACATAGTGCTTTGTCATTGATTAATCTTTCTGTAGTAAAGTGTGATTTCTGACTTTGGATGATTGTAGGCCTCAGTCTATCCATCTGTAATGTGGGGATAATAATGCTGTGTCAGAGCACTGAATGAGTGAATATTTTTAGTATAAAGTGCCCAGGATAGTGTCTGATACGTGATAAGTACCATGTAAGTGTTAGCTAGAAATATTATGTCTTCTTGATCACATTTGTCAAGAGGCTTATTTTATTGATCTTCTTGGATGAAAGACGTTGACTTTATTGATCAAATCCATCACTAATTTTTCCTTATGGCTATATCCTTCCTTCCTTCTCTTTTTTTGTTTTCCTGGCTACCTAAAGGATAAGCTTAGTTCACTGAAAGCAATTGGAAATTAGAAACAGTAACATTTAATTGCTCTGCTGCTTTCCCCCCAGATAGATTGTATGTTCTAAGGACAAGGAGCTCTGCTTGCCTGGCCCTGTGTCTTGAAAATGGATGACGTTGGAAATAGAGTCTCAGCCCTTCACTCTGTAGCCCAGAGGGTCACAAATTTTATCATGCGTTAGAATCATCTGAGGGGCTTGTGAAAAGCCCAGATTGCCAGGCCAACTCCACACTGTTGTCAGCAAGACCATTCCTAGGGGCCCTGGTTTCCCCTGGTCTTAAGCATGTGCTTTGTTGACTCCTGGGAAACTCTGAGAAGCAGCGCCTGGCCCACTCCAGGCCAGTTAATTAGTTACCTGGCGAGTTTAATTAATCGTCCTGCCACAGGTGGCCTGTATGCTGCAGCCAGAGGGGAGACCCTGTCCATCAGACCCTTACACAGAGGCTCTGACATCCCTGGAGTAGCCCCAGGCCTTGACCTTGAGCTGCTGCATTGGACTTACATGCAAGGGACCAGGAATGCTGGTCCAGGAGTCCGGAGTCCGGTGATGCCTTCCCAGATGCTGTTTTTGTGAATGAAGATGGCTCTGCCATAGTCTGAATTTGGCAGGTTGGAAGGGGAGCTGGAGGGGAGACTGAGAGCTTGTACCTGTCCCCTCAGGGCTGCGTGCAGGTTGTGTCAGTGTGTCTCGAGGCTACACCTGTCAGTTTTGTGTGTGCATGAGAGGTGTGCCTTCTCTCAGTGAGAAGGATATGTTTGAGGGGGATGGTGATTCCATGTGTAGTGTAAACAGACTGCTGGGTGTGGAGAGCCTGCTTTTTCAAATGGGCTGGCTTACGAGTGTACATGTTAATGGGTTTATTCATTTGCTTGGCAAAAAGTGTCATTTGGAGGATTCAGGTACCTCTGTCATTGAAGACCAAGAAGAACCAAACCGTGGGACCGCTTTGCATACAGAGCTTCCTTTTGAGGAGGTGAGCCTTCCCTTACATATGCCAGAGGAGCTGTGTTGGAAGGTTCTTTCTGTAAAGTGGGGAACCACTGTGGTGGTGCAAACCCCATGCTGTTTTCCCATTTGATAGACTCTGTGTGTGTCTTTGAGTCCATCTGGTGTTTCTTTGCATTGATGCTTTCTGTGAAGTGATGTCCTGTCTCAGGTGCGTGTCTGGTTTGCTTGGCTGTCTTTCTTGGCCTCCAGGTGACAGGAATGCAGGGACATGGCTGGCGTGGTGGTCATGCTCCGCATTTTCTTTCCCTGAAGATACAGTGGTCCCATGGGCTACTGGGAGATTTTGCCTTTTGGATGAGCAACAACGATGTTTCCTTGAGCAATAATGATGCTTCTTTTTGCAGGGGTGGGGTGGGGTAGGGGTTGTGCTACTCAGACTCAGAAGTTTGCAGCGGGTGGTCTTAGATGTCTCGAGGCAAGTGGGATCTTAGGTCATTAGTTCGGTTCAGTTCAGTTGCTGAGTCATGTCCACCTCTTTGCGACCCCATGGACTGCAGCACACCAGGTCTCCCTCTCCATCACCAACTCCCGGAGTTTACTCAAACTCATGTCCATTGAGTTGGTGATGCCATCCAACCATCTTATCCTCTGTCGTCCCCTTCTCATAACCAGGAACCATATCCGCCTCTCCTGCATTGGAGGGCGGATTCTGAACCCCTGGGCCTCTGCAACAATGGCTCTCTCCTCCTACTCCAGGGCGTTCTGGACCGGTTTTCTCAGATCCAGCCAAAGCTCATCTTCTCCGTGGAGGCCGTCGTGTACAACGGCAAAGAACACAGCCATATGGACAAGCTGCAGCGGGTCGTTAAGGGTGTGTGGGCTGGGTGGGGTGTGGGGTGCAGGGGCAAGAGACCTGCCCCAGGGCTCCCAAGAACCCCTGGTAGCTGTGAGCTACAAAAACTGAGCAGTCCCAGCCCTGTGTTGTTTACGTTTCATAAAAAAAGAGAAAGATCGGTGACTAAGTTTGTCGGGGTCTGTAAGGCTGTGTGTTCTTCTCCCCCTGCTTTTAGGACTACCAGACCTAAAAAAAGTGGTATTGATTCCTTACATCTCCTCCAGAGAGAAGATAGACATCTCCAAGATTCCAAATAGGTGAGCCAGCCACACGCTGATCAGTAATTGCTTATGGAACACAGTCAAGGGCCCACTGAGCAGCAGGTTCTGTGACTCTTTCCAGTTGCAGTGGGAGCGTCTTGGAGGTGCAGGGTATCTTTGTTAAATGTCATTCCATAGAGACTTCTCTGGTGGTCCAGGGGTTAAGAATCCACCCTACAGTGCTGGGGACTTGAGTTCAATCCCTGATCTGGGAACTAAGATCCCATATGCTGCGAAGCAAATAAGCCCGCGAGCCAGAACTGGAGAGTCCGTGCACCACGAGGAAAGATCCCGAGTGCTGCAACTGAGACCTGATGCAGCCAAAAAAAAAATCAGCATTCTATAGATGGGCCCTGGAGGGCCCAGAGGGAGTCCCTTGGGGCCACATGGTGACTTAGTGGCAGAACTGAGTCTGTCCCAGGCATCCTCACCCTTCCAGTCTCTTGTCCCTCAGAAGTGGTGGTGGGCTTGGATGGGGCCAGGCCATTTGGCCACAGCAATTCTGAATAGTGTCTAAAGTGTATGCATGTGTGCATACGTGTGTAGATGTATGTGTTTACACACACGTGTGCACTTTTGTGTATATGTCTATGGTGTCTGTGTATGTATATGTGTATGCACATGTATATATGTGCATATGTACAAAGGAAAGGTGGTGGTGGTGGTAGTCACTTAGTCGTGTCTGACTCTTTGGGACACCATGGACCCCACCAGGCTCCTTTGTGCATGGGATTCTCAGGCAAGAATACTAGAGTGGGTTGCCACTCACATGCTGAATACATTTTTTTCCATTTTAGAACCTGTTTTTTGTCCCCCTTGTTAATGGAGTCTTCCTTGCTTCTTCTAACATTCATAAACTAATAGACTTCAGGCCTTGAGCACTGAATAAAATGGTGAGCACCTTAATTCTGAATAGGCACCAATAAAATGGATTATGATTTGCTCCAAGTAGTGGTTCTTCCTGAAGGTCTTATTGTCCACCTTTTGTCTCTCTTAAAGAGGTCACTGAAGAGAGGTAGGTGTTTTGGGGACACGCTTCTTGGCTTGTGGGATCTCAGTGCCAGGTCAGGGACCTAACCCTTCCCCCTGCAGTAGAGGTGCAGAGTCCTAACCTTTGGATTGCCAGGAAAGTCCCAAAGAGAGACTTCTGAGATCAGACGTGTTCACCTGCACAGGTAAACCTGTCCGTTTAGCCTTGTGTCTAGGCTGTGGGCAAGAGTCTCTGAGCAGCCTCAGAGCCACAGGTGGGGTTCTGGTGTGTGCTATGTGCAGGGAGCGAGGGGGTGTGGAGGCCTTGCTCTTGGGTGGACATGGGTGAGTGGTTCTACCCAGGCACCTCCTCGGGCACTGAGCAGGATAAAGCTCATGTATCGTCCTCAAGTTTACAGTCAAGCTCAGGGGTAAGGCACACCTGCAGGAAGGGTGATCTGTGACCACTGATCCCAGAAGACACAGCCGTGCTTGCTGAGTCAGGGGACAGGCAGTGCCCAGCAAGTGAGACATGAGCACAGTTGCTTCTTCGTGGGGTGGGGAGGCGACACCTGAAGTGACCTTGCGAGGTGGCCCAGACAGCTGCAGGTACCAGGATTCTAGAGGCTGAAAGGAGCTGCAGCAAAGTGACTATTCCCTGAAGGCTGTGGCCTCCAGCCAGACTGCTCTGGGTCACATGTCAGCTGTGTGGCCCTGGGCCAGCGATCAACCTTGCTGTGCCTGAGTTTCCCCATCTGTAAAATGGGGATAATAGTACTTTCCTCTCAGGTTTAGCAGTGTGCACAAAGTTAGCTGTCAGTAATGTTGTCTGTCATTAAGAGCAGGTGACAGCCCAGTCAGGAGTGAGCTGTGTCTTCTGGAACACTCGGGTCAGGACGGATAGGTCCTTAACAGGCCAGCCCTGGGGCATGGGCTTGTCCCCGAGACTGTGGGAATCCTGCCGACCTTGATAAATTACACCCGGCCTTAGCTCCCTTTTTAAAACACTTATTATTTTTAACTGAAGGATAATTGCTTTATGATATTGTGTTGGTTTCTTTTATACATCAACAGGAATCAGCCACAGATACGTCCCCTCCCTCTCGAACCTCCCTCCCGCCTCCCTCCCCTCCTTGGCTTTATCGATGGGGCCATAACGCACAGAGGCCAGGAGGAACACAGAATGGGTTGCTGGCCCCACAATGGCCCGGCTTTTATTTTTCTTTATGTGTTTATCGGTGATTGATGTAAAATGAGAGCATTCAGGAGAATCCACCACTTCATTTAGCTCCAGACAATGTAGAGAGTCCCCCCTCCCCGCTGGTCCACCCTGGGAATTGGGCCCTGTTGCTGTCCAGCTTTTAGTTGCTGGGCGCCATTGATAAACTGAAAGCATGTCTGCGCCTGTGTCCAGATATCTATAACAGGACCGCCCTTTTGGCTTTTCATTTTTAGAAGAAACAACAAAAGTAATCACTATTTACTGAGATTTATAGACTAGTGGAAAGGAGAGGTTTTTCTCTGTGTGAAGCATCTGATTAGGTCGGGCTCTTTATA
>SJYA01002444.1:1976804-2057623 GCA_006410615.1 Neotragus moschatus
GTCGGGCTCTTTATATAAGTGGGGTTCGGGTGGGAGGTGGGGGCTTTCATTGGCTGGAGGGGTCCACGGTGAATAATTTTCTTGATGCTCTGGAGAGGAGGACTCTGCTTATTTACTGCTCAGAATTGAATTATTTGGGGTGCCCTTTTCAAATGGCCGCGCCTCCCCCAGGAGACAGGCTCATCTTTAAGCATGCCTTCCCATGTGAGGCAGCACACCTCTTCACTCTAGTGTGCATGCGTTTGTAAATATTTCAGAGTAATCATCGTTGGCAATTTGTTGCCAGCCAAATTGAACTGAGTTCTCCCCTTTCTTTGAAAGCAAGTTCCATTTGTCAAGACGGTAGCTTTGTTTGTTTTCTTCTCTCTCTCCTCTCTCCCTTCTAAACCAGTGGAGCAACAGGGCTGGGGTTCAGGGACTGATTTTTTTTCCTACTGATCTCAAAAGAGAGAAATCACCTGTCTCCCAGTGTGGCTTTGCAGCTTCCGCTGTCCTGTTTCTGCTCAGGAAACAGCCTTTTCAGTGGCCCTTGATCACACGCAGTGAGGCTTTGAGTCAGCTTTGGGGGCACAATTGAGGGCAGGCTGTTTAGGCCAGAGCCGACAGCTGGGCTGACTCTTACTTGTTCCTGGACAGATGTTTGTATCTGGCCATTGTAAACCTCAGAATACAGGGGATCAGTGAGAATAGGATCATTCTCTGGCAGGATTTCTGTCATAGAAACTCTTGTGTGGGACCTTGATCCCACTTTCTTGCTGTGACCTTCACGTGTCAGAAGAGATCTCTAAACCTGTTGCCTCCTTCTCTCCCTTCTTCTGGGGGCTGAGGAGATGGGGGTTGGGGGACGGAAGGATTCAGGCCCACTTGGTTCTCACTTCTCCTTGGGGGCCCTGGGGAACAAGGCATTTGCTAATCAGATGGTGAGTAGTGAATGGGAGGCACCTGGGTTCTGAGGACTCCAGCATCAGTTCAGACCCCCTTCTCTGCAGAATTTGCACATAAACAGCGGTGTATTAATTACAAGTGATCCCCCTCTGCTGTGTTTAATATTAAAGTGCTTAGACTCTCGGGAGAAAAGCCCTTAGTCCCTGTCAGTGGCACTAATAAAGCAAAAATTTCACTGAGTTTTCCTTCAGTTCACGTAGTCTGTGAGCCCTGACTCTCCCTTCCCTCACAAAAGCTTTCAGACAGGTGGGTCCTGGAGTCCATGCTGTTATCCAGGTAGACATGGAGGGGAATGAATGGGAGAACTCGGCAGATTGCCCCCCACCCCGCAATGTTCTAGAACCTTCACTGTTGTTCTCCTGTACCTTTCTGCCCACAGCGTGTTCCTGGAGGATTTCCTGGCCACCGGGCAAGGCGACCAAGCCCCTCAGCTGGAGTTTGAGCAGCTGCCCTTCAGCCACCCACTCTTCATCATGTTTTCGTCGGGCACGACAGGAGCACCCAAGTGCATGGTTCACTCGGCCGGGGTAGGTCTGCTCGGGGACTCCCTGCTGGTGAAGATGGCACCCCATCCCCGCTTTCCTGGTGGGGTGCCACACGGAGATCCATCCTTAAGCGAGACGAGGGAGGCCTGCTGGCCTTGCTGTTGTGACCCCATCACCGTGGGGTCAGGGGTTCTGCAGTGCCACCCTGGTCCCTCTGCACACAGTGATCCCTGAGGGGACTGTGAGCCCAAGGGATGGGTCTTGCCACATTTTAGGTAGAAGGAAACAGGATAGATGAGAAAAGGAAATATCAGCACATCACAGGTCTTAGGAGTGGTTGGTGTGGTTTCTCCACACTGTCATGTAAGTGCAGATATGGATGGGTAGGTGTAGGGCGGCATCGTAAAACTTCTGTCTGACAGTGGGTTGGGGTCAAAACATTTGAAAGACATGGGGTTGTTATCGAATCCGAGCTCGATCTGCTCACTGCGTAACAATCCAGTAATTGGGAGACGGGATGGTGAAGCAAGGAATAGTGACTTCATTCAGAGAGCCAGGCGTCTGAGCAGGTTAGGGCCCTAGAGCACCATGGTATCAGGGTCTGGATGCCAGTTTCTTTTACAGAACAGAAGGGGGAGGAGATGAGGAAGTAAAGTAAAAATTAGGCTGAAAATCTTGCAAAATATTTCCGGGCTTAGCCGGCCTTGGGGAAGGGATGTGTTAATTTTTTCTTTCCTGCAGCCATTCCCAGGTGGACTGGGTCAGAATGTCCTCCTGTGAGCTGAACAAAGGCTCTTTAGTTTAACATTCAGGCAGAGGGGGCAGGTTCCCCAAGACAGGCCTTTATGTATGCTCACAGTTACAGACAGCATCTTTTTAGTGATTATAGTAACGAAAGCAGTGGAGAGAAAACTTTAAGAGAAACAGATTCATATGGAGTCAGATTTTGTTCTTCCCTGTTAACAGATTACATTACAAAGTGAAACTAATTGAAGGATTTCCCAAGCTGCATTAGTCAGAAGTCCATGCTAGCAAAATAGCGCGGACCTGAGGAGCTTAAATGA
Source organism: Neotragus moschatus (assembly GCA_006410615.1). Classification (NCBI taxonomy): domain Eukaryota; kingdom Metazoa; phylum Chordata; class Mammalia; order Artiodactyla; family Bovidae; genus Neotragus; species Neotragus moschatus. The sequence continues at coordinate 1,979,299 of SJYA01002444.1, forward strand.
CAAAGATCTACGTCCTCCGTGCTCTAGAGGCTAGGGTGTCCAGGATCGGGGTGTGGGCAGGGTGACTTCCTTCTGAGCCTCTCTCCTTGGCTCACAGGTGGCTGCCTTCTCTCTGTGACCTCACAGTGTCTTTCCTCGGTGCATATACATCCCTGATGGATCTCTTTAAAAAATATTTGCTGTTTATTTATATGGCTGCAGCAAGCTTTAGTTGCGGCATGTGGGATTGAATCCGGGTACCCTGCACTGGGGGGACAGCAGCATAGCAACTGGATCACGGGGGAAATTGTTCCCCTGCCATCCCCAGTGTCTCTTGGGTATCTGCATTTCCTCTTTCTGTAAGAACATCAGTAACGGTGGATGATGGCCCACACTAACCGTCTCACTTCCTCCCCTCCTGGAGGCCCGAGGATTATCTGAGTGGAGAGACCTCACGTTCTCAAACAGCTTTCTAGTTTTGCTTGGTCAGATGGTGGTATTTGAAGATGAAATATAAAATTTCTCTTATCCTAGCTTATTTAGCTTTTACAGATGTTCTCTGCACCTAGAAGCTGTTTGAATCCCTGCCTTAGGAAGGAAACATTTACACTGGAATCACATTAACACCTTATACAGCTCTTTACACAGTGTTTTCATTAGAACATGAAAAGGAGTTAGCACATAACACAGCTTTGTTATTACCTGGATTTGGATCCATGGACGGTCTGATGGCAGGTTATGAATTATAAGTACCAGATGCACACAGCCTGTTCATATACAGTGGGCAACTTCCCAGAAGCCCTGGGGCAGGAGGGAAGGGATATCAGGGGCCAAAGGCTTGATTTCTGGAAGCAACACTGGCCAAGCCGAGTGGCCTCTAGGAGCGAGTTCTTCCTGTTGCTCAAACCATCCTGTTTCATCACACTGAGTCTGGAGTGCCCACTCTAAGGTGTGGCTGCTGGCATCGTGCTTCCCCTGGAGGGGGCGCCCCAGTCCACCTGGTCAGAAGCCTAATACCCAGCCAAAGAGATGAGGGTTTTTAGAAACCTTGCAGGCGAGGGTGGGCTGTATGTGGCAAAACAACACATCTTAGGAAAAACTGAAATGTCCACCTGTACTTTTAATTTTAGTGCTACTTGCCTAGTGAATGTCACTTTTTTAGGAGTAGAACATAAAAATATATTAGGTCTAATGTAGTTGGCTCATAAAAATCATCGTGCCTGGTATATTTAGAGTGTGGAAAAGTCAGGAAAAGTTATCTTAATTCTGGCTTTGCTGAGTTCTTGCACATCTAGAGAAGTGACTAAGCATCTTGCCTGTTTTCAAGAGTGAATCTGGAGAGGAAACTTGAAAACAGCAAGATGGGACTGCCAGCACTGACTTCCCCTAGGGCTGTTAGGGGTGTGTGGCCCTGGTTTGCTGGTCTGTGTTTTCTAAGCCCATGAAAGAGCGAGAAAACAGCTTCCTTCTCTTCCCTTTTAAAAATGAGTCTTCTTGCCTGAGTTCCAGGAAATCGTGTTGCTTGTATTTCCTGACCCTCAAGGAAAGTGTTCAGACTTGCCGTAAATATTTAAAAATTAAGAGAAGAACTATTAATTTGACTCATTAAGATTCATACTTTGGTCACCTAAGGCAAGGAGCCGACTTATTGGAAAACACCCTGATGCTGGTAAAGATTGAAGGCAGGAGAAGGGGATGAGATGGTTGGATGGCATCACTGACTCGATGGACGTGAGTTTGAGCAAACTCTGGGAGATAGTGAAGGACAAGAAAACTGGCATGCTGCATTCCATGGGGTTGCAAAGAGTCAGACCCAGCTTAGTGACTGAAAAACAACAACAAAAGGTTCATACAGAGAGAAGCTGAGGGTTTGGTGCTGTCTACACGGTGAGGGTATGGGACTTCCCTGGAGAGCCAGTGGTTAAGACTCCGAACTTCCATTGAAGGGGGCACAGGTTCAATTCCTGGTCAGGAAGCTAAGATACTGCAAGCTGCATGGCACAGTCAAAAACGAACAAACAAACAAAAATGGGAGTACTGAGCAAATGAACAACATGTGATGGGTTATGGATAGGCTGGGCTTATAAAGGCAGACCATCTGGGCAGAGATAAAGTTTAGATGCTGATTTAAGTACAAAGGGAAATGGGAAGGGGATTTGCCTCAGGTTTGTCTGATCTGGGAGCTCCAAGTCCTTTCCGAGAATTTGCCGTGTGAACAGTTGGTGTTCATCAGAAGAGTTCCTAAAATGTGTACTCACCCACTCTGAGTGAGAACAATGTTTATTGTGGGACTTTCCAAAGAAGCCTGTGACTGTCCTGGGTTGGGGCCCTGAGCCCACGATGCATGTGCGGTAAAGCTGACGAATCTCAGCTCTTGCAGACTGAGGGTGGCCTTGGAGAACCCTCCCAGCAACCTTTCTACCACCATCTACCCAACCCCCATGTGGCCCATCCCCAGGCAGGTTGCCCTGACTGCGGGCCTGGTGACAGGATGCTGTCCAGGACAGACTCTGGAATAGGGGCTCTGGCCTTGAATTAGAGAATTTTCTGGGCAGGATTGTTTCTTTTTTTTTTTTTAAGTAAGTCAATTTGTCTGCATCAGGTCTTAGTTGTCACCTGCAGGCTCTTCGTGCTTCATGTGGGATCTTTTTGATGCGGTGCACGGACTCTAGCTGTGGCATGCAGGTTCAGGAGTTGCGGCACATGGGCAAGTTGCTTCAAGTCACGTGTGATCTTAGATCCCTGACCAGGAATTGAACCCACGTCCCCTGCATTGCAAGGCAGATGCTTTACCACTGGGCCACAAGGGAAGTCCCTGGTGGGTAGGATTGTTTCTGTTGTGCCTTCAAAGGGGTCATCTCCTAATGGCTTGTTTTTTTATTTGTCTTGGGTCCAATGAAGATTGCAAGGCTCATTTTAATATGTGAGTCCCAAAGGTTCCTAAACATCCAGGACTACCATTGTTGTCGGCCAGCGGATGCTGTCTGTGGCCAGATTGAGTGCAGTGGTCCAGCCTTTTTGGGGGTTTTGGAGGGGTTGCGTCCCTGGTCTAGCTTTAGGATCTTGTGCGAGATCCCCTGGGTGCCTGGTCACCTGGCGCTCAGAGCCTGCAGGTCAGCAGGAGAGGGTCAGGGTTTCCTCTCATGTCCTCTGGGAGTCTCAGGGGTCATGTGACAGGGGGATGGGAGATTGCTCGTCCTGGCAAGGCTGTCAGAACTCTGCCTCTTCCTTGACCTCTCCTGCACTGGGGCCAAGCGTCTCTGCCGTGCGTGCCTTTGTGCCCTTGAGGAAGCTGTTTGGCTCACTTTCTTCTCCCCAGGGGACGCTCATCCAGCACCTGAAGGAACACATTCTTCATGGCAACATGACCAGCAGTGACATCATCTTGTATTACACCACGGTGAGTGGCTTCCCAAGGTGGGCTCTGGTTTACTCAGGTAGGGGGTCGTTTATCATTATTATTCTTTTCACTTCTCCCCTGTCGCATGCGTCAGTAGTCAGAAGTACAGCTCAAGCTGCAGGCTGCGTGCCCCAGACCCCAGACTGCATGCACGAGGCCCCAGGCTGTGTGCAACTGACCACAGACTGTGTGCTCGAGACCCCAGGCTGTGTCAGCTGACTCCAGGCTGTGTGCACGGACCCCAGGCTGCATGCACAAGTGGCCTTTGCTGTGGGATCCTTCCCTGTCGATCTCCGTCTCTCCCTCTGCCACTGCCTTTTCCCCTCAGGTGGCTGCCTCCTTGAATTGGCGCCAAGGTCCCTCCTTACCTTGGCCCGTCCTCCTGTGTTGACCTTGGCTGCCACTGGGAGACCTGGTGCCCTGGGGAATTCCAGAGAAACAAAGGAGACTGACTATTAGTTCAGTTTCTTGAGCCTGGAGAGGTGGGGAGGAGAGTCACGTGACTGAAATCTGTGGCTCAACTGGGGGCGGGGGGAGGAGGGGCAGGAACTTATCAGAGACCATGAGGCCAGTCAGTCCTTAGCCCTGTGGAACAGTAAAGGGACTCTGACTCATTCAAACGGAAAAGGAATTGATTGGAGGTTGTAGGGTGCTGCAGGTGCCAGGCACTGTTCCCCATGTCCGATGTGGATGGGCCACTTCAGCACCCAGTTCTTGGCTTGTGTACACCACATGACCACTGTCATCTCTGTGACCTTCAGTCCCTTTTGTCACCAGCGAGGCTGCAGGAGATGTTCTCCGACATGTCTTTGTGTACACGTGTATGTTGATCGATGCCGTCAACTCTTGATGGGCAATTGTTGGTTCAGGGCATCTCATATTTGGACAGGCAGTTTTTGGCAACTTTGGCTCAGCATCGGATGGTTTCTAGGGATGTGAGAGGCTGAGTGACAGGGCCGAGAGGAGCCCGCCCAGCACTCGGTTGACACGTGTTTCTTTCTGTCCACCCCAGGTCGGCTGGATGATGTGGAACTGGGTGGTGTCTGCTCTCGCCACGGGGGCTGCTGTGGTCCTGTACGACGGCTCCCCCCTGGTTCCAACACCCAACGTGCTCTGGGATCTGGTTGACAGGATCGGGTAAGTACCTGGGATGCTCAGATGCGGGGTGGCCACTGTGAGGGTCTGCTGCTATCTCTGGAATGCTTCACAACCCCCCTCCCGGCACCCTACCCCTGTCTGTCCACGTTCCCCTCTTGGTGGGGGCTGTGTGAGGACATGTAGGTGCTGAGGGCAGGTGAAGTTGTCAAGGAGGTGGGAAGGGGTGGGCACCCCAACAGGGACCGACCAGTCAGATCTGTGTAGTGAGGAGGGGGCTGCCCCCTCCCACCCCTGGCCCAGGGGTGAGCTCTGAAACCTCGGACCCAGGAAAGGGAATGTGGTCTTATTTCTGAAACTCTGGATTCTAAAAACTTACAGAGCAGCTCAGAAGAGAGGCAGAAGAAGGATTTACTAGAGCTGTGTTTTACACGGGGGTGAGATAGAGAGTGATCCAGGCTGAACCTACTAACCTGGTCAGGGGATGGTGTGGATCCTCTCATCCAGGGAAGGGCAGATCCGTTCCTGGAGAGTTCCCAGTGTTCGGCCTTCCCAGCCGCCTTGCTGCATGCCCTCAGGGCTGGCCAGTGCCTCGAGGGTCTCCTGGACTCAGCAGTATGCCCAGATCCCCTGCTGCCAGTGCTGCAGGCAGGCATCTCTGCCTCTGTAGTCCTGTTAACAGAGTGACAGGTGGGCATCCTGACGACAGGGGCAGAGCCAGCTAAAGTGGAACATCGGGGAAGGACAAAGTGGCCCCATTTATCCCCCAACCCCTCCCCATCGTCATTGCTAGAAACTGTCAGAAGACCCTGTTTCATTAGCACTTTGTTGGCTGATGAATTAATCATCACCAGCTGATGCATTTTTGTGGCTGTGGTTGGTGGTCACTGTTGGCCTGATGGTCATGTTTCCAGGAATGAGAACACGGCAGCTGGCAGAGCTCCTGGGGCCCGGAAGTCAGCCACACTCTGAAATGGTCTAATTACTTTACGTTTGAGTCTGCTCGCGCTGGGGAAACAGAATGAGCCACAAATGTTCTTAAGTCCTTGGCCATTAATATTTTAAATATAACTTTGGCCTGGGTAATATTTAAATTCTGACATTTGGCTCACGACATGAGCAAGGAAGGTTATTTCCTAATGAGATTGTTTCCAGCAAAAGGTTAATCGAATCCCTGGGAACTTAGGCGACTTGAAGATTTTTGCCCTTAATACCTATAAACCGGGTGCAGGTGGAGGCATTTCTGAAGTGTGTTTGTGGGTTACAGGAAGATTGGAGGGACAAATGTACCTCCACAGTGCTTAGAGCTGATGAAGTTGAAGGCTGAAGGACCCCAGGAGACCTAGCTTTGAGTGTGACTAAGTATATGTTTGTGTGCACATGTGGATGAGGAAATGTGTATATGTGCAGAAGTATGAGCATATGTGTTTAAGTATATGCAAGTGTGTGTATATCTGTACGTGTGTGAGCATATATGCACTTGAGTGTAAAAGTATGTATATGTGCACAAGTGTGATTCTTATGCGCTTGAGTGTGAAACTGTGTGTATATGTGCACAAGTGTGCCCCTGTATGCACTTGAGTGTGAAAGTGTGTATATGTGCACAGGTGTGAACATACATGCACGTGTGACAGTGTGTGAGCATGCATGTCCGTGAATGAGTATGTGTGTGCATCTGATTGTGTGCAGGTACGCATGTAAGTGCCTGTGTATATGCGTGTATGTGTACACCTGTGCCTAGGCAAGTGGGAGTGGGAGAGCACACAGGTCTGTGAGCGAGTATATGTGTGCTGGCATGTGATCGTGTGCAGGTGTGTACATGTGAGTGTGCATGTGTTCACAGCCCTGTGGACTGTTAGTAAGCACGTGCCGGGCCTCTGCCTTCCATCCTGGTTTGATCTGTGCCCTGGACACTGGCTGAGCTGTGGCCTCGGTGGTCCTCTGGGCCCCTCTGACCTGGCCTTTCTCCTGGCTGGGAGGGCTGACTTGCTGGGTTCAGTGAGGCAGGTGCCACCTGGCAACCTGTGAGGGGTGCGTGAAGGACACCCCAGTGCTCCGGCCACCTACATGGGCGAGAGGGGAGGAAATAATGTCCATACATTTAGAGGCAGAATCTTTGTTGATGATCATCATGGCAGCTCACAGGCTTACTAAAACGTTTCATAACTGAGCAATCATGGTGTAGATGTGAACACGACTCTTTTAAAGGACGGATTGTCCTCTTTGGGGTGTTTCTAGGCTCCCTGAATCTAGCCGAGGGAACATTCTGATTGGAGTTAGGGTAGAATTCTGAAGTCTTTGTCCTGGTTTTTAACTGAGCAGGCAGTTCACGTTTAGGACTGGGAGACCCATGTTCCAGGCTGAGGGAACAGCAAGTGCCAAGACCCCGAGGGCAGAAAGAAGGAACCAAGATGGGGGTGTTGGGGAGGCTGGAAGGAGGCCCTTGTGGTCTGGATATGGGAGGCAGGGTGGGAGGTGATGCACCGTGATGAGGGGTGATGAGGGGTGAGGGCGGGAGTCTGAGCCCCCAGGGCTTCCCGGGCTGTTCCTGCAGGGTGGGTTTTTTTCTGAGTGAAACGAGACACCACTGGAGCACTTGAGTTGCGGGAGCCACATGATCTCCCCAAAAACCATGGAGTTGAGGGTGCCTGAGAGGAGACAGGGCTCAGGTTGGCGGCACCTTGTCTGCGTATGGCTCCTTGCCGGGCTCTGGGGCTTGGATCCCAACCTTGCGAGCTGGGAGCTGCCTTGTTTCTCGTGGGGTGATTCCCAGCTTAACTAGTTAAAAATACAGTGTTGAGCACCCACGTAAGGGTGCCTGCGTTTTGTGAACTCTGTTTTTTAAGCTGTCTTATGCAAGCTCTGGAGACAGATGGGGAGGCCTCGCCGCTTCTTCAGATAAGCAGGCCTGTGAGCCAGCCCTGGGGACACTGTCTCAGTCTCTACACATAACCAGGGTCACAGTTTACAGGGACTCCTGTGAATTAAACATCTTTCATGACTACAGAGGGCCCTCGGTTTTTGGGCAAGGGGCAGATGGGGATGAGCTGAAATCTGTGTGTGGTTGGTGATTGGAGATCGCTGTACGTGTGGCTGGAGGTGGTCCCTGGTCTTCTGTTAAAATACAGATATTCCTGAACTAGCTGAGACCTTACTGAGGATTACTCAGGGGTGATCGGGAATTAGTCACACTATCTGAGTTTATGAAATTAGCTGGGGTGGGGGCCTGGGGATGGGCTTGAGTATGTTTCCTGCTCCCCACAACCTCACAGCTTCCAAATTAGCCATCATGAGGGCACAGCAACCCAGGAGGCATCTGAGGTTTTAGTGGCGGCAGGGTGTCCCCGAGAAGTGAAGAGAATAAGGGAGAGGAAGCGTGAAAGACAGTAGCTTTGAGACCCTCCTCACCTCCTCCCGCCCCCATGGATTCTGCACCACCCAGCCCAGTGAGTCCTGAGTCACCCAGCATTCTGTGTCTCTACCTCTGAACGTGAAACAGAGCATGGCTGTCTCCTTGGGATGAGTCTTGCCAGCCGAGTGTAAAGGGATAGGTTTTACTGCCCAGAGAGGAGAGGCGAGACCTAGTTTTTTTTTTTTTTTTGCCACACTGCATGGCATGTAGGATCTTAGTTCCCCTACCAGGGATTGAACTCTTGCCCCTTGTACTGGAAGCATGGAGTCTTATGGACTGTCAGGGAAGTCCTGGGACCTGGATTCTGTGGCCTCCTTTGGCCCCCAGGAGAAAACATCCTTTGCCTAGGAAGCTAGAGCTTTCATGTTGAGGGCTGCCTTGCTGGAAGGAAGCAGAACATTAAATAACAGTCTCTCCTTGAAAACACAATACTTACACTCGCACAATGTGTCATTCTCAGCAAAGAATAAAGGACTGTAGAATTGAAGCGTTCAAAAAGAAGGGGAGCAGTTTTGTAAGTTTCATACAAAGGTGAGCTGATTTAAGGAAAGAAGATGGGTCAGCAATTCCAAGCATGGCACCTCTTCTAACAAAAGCTCCTGTAGCCCTCTCCCCTTCCCTGGAAGATGATCTTGTGAGGTCAGAATCTGTGGGGTTTTGATTCTGTGGCTTCCTTTGGTCTCTGAAAGAGATCATCCTACAGTTAGGAAGAGAGGGATGTTTTATTTTTCAGGGTCTTGCAGCACATATGCTTCTCTAGTTGTGGAGTGCAGGCTTAGCTGCCCTGCAGTGTGTGGGGTCTGTTTCCTGACTGAGGATTGAACTCTTGTCCCCTGCACTGGAAGGCAGCTTCTTAACCATTAGACCACCAGGGGAGTATCCCCAAAGATAGTGGGTTCATGTACAAACAGTTGTTTTAAGTAGAGCCGAAGGTTAATGAGAGCCCGAGGGCTCTGTCACTGCTGGCCCCAGAGTAACACAGGTTTTGTGACTTGCTTTCAACTAAATATTAAGTATAAGTTTAGCCCAGAAAAATGATGTGTCTTAGATTTTGCAGCCTTGTTCTAAATGGGTCACTAATAGGAGAAAAGTGGTTACCTGCAGTATGAAAGAGCCTTGACGGGTGTCTGGTGTTTTCTTTCTGTCAGCATCACCATCCTTGGAACGGGTGCTAAGTGGCTGTCTGTGCTTGAAGAGAAAGACATGAGGCCAGGTAAGCATGTCTCCCTGCGCATCCATCCCTGGAAATGAAATCAGATCCGCTGTGTTACGCATTTCCTGCAAGCCAGCACGGGGCATCGGATTTGGCTCTAATCTCCTGATGCTTCTGGCTCTAGTGGAAACCCACAGTCTCCAGACACTGCACACGATCCTGTCCACCGGCTCCCCGCTGAAAGCCCAGAGCTACGACTATGTCTACAGGTACATCAAGAGCAGCGTCCTGCTGGGCTCCATCTCAGGTACAACCCCAGTGTGCGCCTGTGCCGTAGAGAGGGTTCTGGAAGGATCAGAGGACTTGGGGCCCATTCTTGGCCGCTCAGTGTGCTTACCCTCTGACCTAGCAAGCCCACCAGCTTGAATCTGTCAGGATAAACAGTCAGCAGGGTGTGCTTCCAGTGATGGTGGAGCCTGGTGGGCTGCTGTCTATGGGGTCACACAGAGTCGGACACGACTGAAGCGGCTTAGCAGCAGCAGCAGCAGCAGGGTGTGCTCAGTTGATGTTGCTGATTCTCGATAGTTAGGTTCCAGGGAGAAGCTGCAGACATGGAATTAGCAGTTCCTGAACCTTTGCCAGGGTGGGAAATATACACACGCACCTCACATCGGTTGTAACCTTAGACCCGAAATGACTGATTCTGGTAGAGCCTATTTTCTTTACAAAAGAGAAAACGATGTTTGGGCATGCTAAGTGACTGACCCAAGGCCACCTGCTAGCAAGGGTACAGAGTAGAATTTTAAAAAGCAAAAATTTATTCATTTGGCTGTGCTGGGTGCTAGTTGCAGCACATGCAAGGTCTAGCTCCCTGGCCTGTGATCGAACCTGGGGCCCCTGCATGGGGAGCGCAGAGTCATAGCCATTGAACCACCAGGGAAATCCCAGTGTGGGATTCAGACCTGGTTCTGTTGTCCCAGAGCCAGAGTTTCCCCACCATCCCCGTCCCATCCCCTGGTCCTCCCCATATCCTGCCTGGTGGCAGGGGTGTGGTGGTCATGTGGGCACAGGGTCATCTTCCCAGGCCAGCCCAGCCCATCTCGGGGCAGCACACCTGTTAGGATCTCAGTCTGTCCTCTGAGTCACCCCTGTCCAGTGAACTCAGCTCTGATCCTGAAGCAAGGGAAGCAACACTTCTGCTCACGCCCTTGTGCCTCCTTGGGGCCCGGGGAGCCGGTCCAACCTTGCTGGTCACTGCAGTGAACGCAATTCTCCGTTTTTGTGAGAAGCATCAGCCAGTGTCTGAATCGTCAAGTCTAGGAAGGGAGAGTTGGGGGCTCCTTGGGTGACCCCCACTCACACCCTCCCCACTTTCCTCCCTGGGCTGCCATCTGCCTCCACCGTGTACCTGGGTGGGCCCCTTGCATGTCTCTGCCCTCAGGACATCCTGCCCTGAATCACCTGGGGCCCTGCCCTCCCCAGGTGCCCGCCCTAGGGGATAGTTGTCAGGGGGGTGATTGTCCAGGTCTGGGGGTTAATGCCATTCCCTGATGGTACCTAGAGTCTGACTCCCTTTCAAGCTCCTTCCTGAAATCAGAGTGTTTCCCATCTGGCATGTTGTTTCTCACATGAGACTCGCCCTCCTGGGACCACAGGCTTTCTGCTTCTCGAGTGATTAAGTGAACATGAACCACAGCAAAGAGCCTTTGCACATGACCCATCTCCCGTGGCAGTGCCTGCGGGCGGATCTAACAGGCCACACTTCAATCTTCCACGAACCTCAGTCTCGGATTTCAGTGTGACCACGGGAGGTCATTCATTGGTTTCTCCTCCAGCAGTAAGTCTTGGTCAAAAATAAATGAATAAATAAACCACCCAGACCCAGGAGGTTTGTGCCAGTTTCTGAATAACTTCCCTGTTCTTTCCCTGAAAAGCAGCTCAACTGTCCGGAGACAGAGTTGGAGAGGTTGTCCTGCAGGCTCTTTTCTCCTGGAGGGTTTACCAGTGAAAAACGCGAGCAGTTGGTTTTGGTCTTGTAAATCCTGGATCTCCTTTCTCTGGCAGGTGGCACCGATATCGTCTCCTGCTTCATGGGCCAGAATCCATCCATTCCTGTGTACAAAGGGGAGATTCAGGCTCGGAACCTGGGCATGGCTGTGGAGGCATGGAATGAGCAAGGTGATGGCCCCAAACCCTTTGTGTCTTTGTGACAAGACAAGAGTGGTCACTCGGGTGCACTTGGATGTATAGCTTTGCTGGGGGACAGTTTTCCAAAACTGCCCCCTCTAAGGGTCTACCCCTCCCTACCAACACTTGCAGACTGCTGGCCTCCAAGCCTGGTTTAACCCCCACCGGCTCCATATCTGCCTTCAGCCTGAAGCAGAGGAATAGGTGTTGGTTTGGAGCATAGACGGAGGGCCATGTGCTTGGCACACAAGACGGGCATCTGAATTTTGGAAACACTGCTGAGGCTGCCCCACCAATGGCCTCACATCCTAACCTTGATGAGGACACGGGGTCAGATGCAGACACAAGGGGCAGTGTGCCGCCATCCGTGCAGAGTTTAGAAACACACAAAATGATATTATTCAGATGCATGTGGATGCAGTAAAAGTCTTAATACACGGGAATAATACAGTGTTCCAGTTGAGAGAGATTGGGGAGAGTTGTTTAGCATGGCTTTCGGTGATGTTGGAGGGATGGGCAAGGGGGTGGGACCAGCTCCGTAGCTTTGTGTGTGTCTGAAATACTGCGTAATAGTTTGTAGTTTTAAAAAAGAGAAAGAGAGCCAAGGTGTGGCTGTGGTGCATGCTCAGTGTACCTGTTGCCCCTCCCTGACCAGGAAAGGCTGTGTGGGGTGAGAGTGGTGAGCTGGTGTGCACCAAGCCACTCCCCTGCCAGCCCACGCACTTCTGGAATGACGAGAATGGCAGCAAGTACCGGAAGGCCTATTTCACCAAGTTCCCAGGTGGGTCGAGGATGCAGGCGGAGCCGCCCAGGTTCCCGCCCGGGCTGGGCCTTCAGGGTCTAATTCTGGATGTACCCTCTCCCTGCCAGCCCCCTCTCCCTGCTGAAACCTGGTGGGGCTGCTCCTGGCTCCTTCCGCCAGAGGGGTGATGATGAATTTTTGATTAGTATCTTGTCACTTTCATCTTGAAGCTATCATACGAAACTGTGATCTGGGTTTAGTGTGCTCTTAACATCCTCCGTGCCCACAGCCGCTTGGCCCTGAGCCCGGCACCTGGGAGCTGGCATGAGCTGCTTGTTTGCCTGTGTAGGGACAGGGCTGGGGGGGTTGGGGGGGCAGTGGTCGCTGCTTGCTTACCCAGACTTGTGTGCCTATTCAGGGAGAGATGCCTGTGCAGTAGGTATCTGGCTGGGGTCTCCGCTGTCTCACACCCCGTCATCCAGTCCTTATGGAGGTAATGGGAGAAGAGAGCTTTTGCAGTGGGATAATTAATTTCAGGCCCGTCACTCACTCAGGCTGCCCTCTTCGCTCATCTTTGGAGCAGTGCCCTGCCCCTGAGCTGGGAAGTCTCTTTATTTAAAGCTCTGATCCCTGCCTCCTCCTTATCTTATTTCATAAGCAACCTTGAGTTATTGCTGCTATATAATTCATAATTTAGCAAGCCTTCTGCTCCAGAGTTATTTATACCAAGTACTTGCTCTCTTCAGTGTCTAGAAAGGTGATTTGATTTCGTATAAACCACATGTGGACAATCAGAAAGTGGCAGGTGTCTGTCAGGGGTAGAATATGCCACCGATCCCTCTTATTTCTCTGTTCAGCCTTGTGTGTCCCCATGTAATGTCCCATCTGAAAGCCATTGTACCCAGCATAGCACCTCCCATGTGAGTTAGCAGGAACATCCCCCGCCCATGTGGCCTGGTCCTTATTGGATGCTTGCTGCGTTTTAAGCCCCACGTCAGATCCTGCCAGGGTGTAGCTGTTGTGACATACTAAGGCAGAATAGAGAGGGAGGGGGAGGGGGAGACGTGTTCCTCAAGTGATCCTGAGGAGTCAAAGGCTCCTGTCTAAGGGAAGGATTAGAACCTCAGCTTGAAGACTCATCTAAAAAATGACATCTCTTCATCTGCTCAGTACACTGCTCCTTGAAAACTGTCTTCGCTGTCACTTTTTCTTATGCATACAAGGGTTTACATGATAGATGTCTCTTCAGGATTAATTTCATAAAAAGCCTTTTTTTTTTTTTTTTCTTTTGGCCATGCCACCTGGTTTGTGGGATCTTAGTTCCCTGACCAGGGGTGGAACCTGTTCCCCTTCCAGTGGAAGCACAGAGTTTTAACCACTGGGCAGCCAGGAAAGTCCCAGAAAAATCCTTATTTTTGAAGCACTGATATTCCTTCTTGGAGAAAACGAAGACTCTGTGACTTGTGATATATCCATTTTTGCCTTGGCTGCCAGGAAGCTCAGAGCTGTCATCATTGCTTTGTTGGAGCCGTCCTCTCACCCCTGTGCAGTTTCTGATTCTTTCAATCATCCCATCATACAGTTGGTTTGATAGGTAGCTTCCTCAAATACTTTCTGGAAATAGGTGGGATATATGAATAAATATGAAGAAACAAGGGCAGATAAGATCATGAGATTTGAAGCTACTGGTCATGGTCAGGACGAACATAGGCTGAACTTAAGTCATTTCATCCAGTCTCGGGCTGATTGGGTTAGTGCTTAAGAGTCGAAAACTGTCCTAAGAATTGGGAAGGATGAGATGGTGTCCATGAAGGCCCTGAGCCAGTTTTATCTGCTGTTTTCTCTGTGGATCACAGGAACTCTGGGGCTTATTTCAGGAGGCCAGGCTGCTGCTTGCAAGTTGTGCAGAGCTAGTGGGGCCACGCTCTCAAATACACCTGGAGCAGCGCCTCTATTTGTAGGGCCGATCCTGGGCTGGCTGTGTTAGCCCAAGGAGGGAGGCCTCTTCTTGGCCGTTCCCACGTGAGGCTTGGCTTCTCTTTGACCAGCCCCCTTGGGTCTGTTCTTCTGCTGTGCCCAGGACGAGGGGCTCTCCTTGAACATCACCAGCCCAGGGCCCGGGTGTACACTGCTGGCCACCTGGTGTCAGTGTTCCCCTGTGCCTCTTCCGCCCTCCGGGCACCCTGGGCTTTCCTGCTGGTTAAGTCTCTGTCCACGTGGCTGGTGCCTTAGTTCAGGCTTCCGTTACTGGGACTGGTAGAGTAGCCTCCGCCCAGTCCTGCTGCTTCTCTTTGCTCTGTTCCGAGATGGGCCCTGACTCCTCCAGACCTGCTCCGTCAGCTGCCCCAGGCTACCCTCTCTTCCTACATTGGGGCTTGTACTTTCCCACCCTCTTCTCAGAGGCCCCCCTGAAGCTTCATTGACCGGCTCAGTGTGCCTTTTACATTCTCACGGCCGGCGTTGCCCTCAGCCTGTCAGTTCCTCGCTGGTGCCTGCAGGAGGGGCGTTCCTCACACACCGCTGCGTCTCAGAGCTGGGTGTAGGGCGGACCCACTAGGAGGCGTGCCTTTGGGGGTGAGAACTGTTAGTTCAGCTCTGCCCCAGCCCTCATCACACCTGTTTCTGGGCCTCGGCTCTGTCTGTTAATAAGAGTTACATTTCTGTCATACATACCTCAGGTGCCTGTCCACGCCTCCCTCAAGGTGACCACCCCCTCTGCCTCCCCGCAGGTGTCTGGGCGCACGGTGACTACTGCAGGATAAATCCCAAGACCGGGGGAGTCGTCATGCTGGGCCGAAGGTGAGGGGTCTGCAGACCTGGCTTCTGTCCCTTGCAGACCACCTAGGGAGTGGGGGGTGCTTCCTGCATCCTGGACTCCACTGGCTCAGTCTGGGAGTGGGCTGACTGTACCCCATCTGGGCGCTTCCTGTGTCAGCTCCCAGAGGGTGGGTCTGGCCTGATCCGCATTTCTGAGCCCAAAAATGGTGGATTGGGGGACTTTTCAGGGTGGGGACGAGGGCTTTGGCAGATGTATAGCCTGCATCTGTCTACAGTAGCTATGGCCCTTCCCAGAGTGGCAATGTGGAGGTGCTGGGCGTCCGCACCTGGGAGAGGGGCACTTGTACAGGTGGGAAGGGCAGGAGGTGGCGGATGCTCCCACACAAGGGGACCCTTTGATGTCTAGCTTTGAGTTTAGAGAGAGAAAGATTGGTCAGGATCAGAAGCTGGGGAGGCAGCTGGCAAGGACTTGAGTGGGCGTGGTGGTGTTGTGGGAAGAGGGTGACTGTCCTCCAGCCCCCACAACCGGCCTCACTCAGGAGCCACTGTGAGTTCACGACCTCGTCTTTCTTTGCAGTGATGGCACGCTCAACCCCAATGGAGTGCGATTCGGCAGCTCGGAAATCTATAACATTGGTGAGCATTTTCCTTTCTCCTGGAATAATTCTCAGGTCATCCAGGAGGGAAGGAAGGGGGGTTCTAGCAGGGATCCTGCTCTCCAAAGATCCCATCTTTTGGCATAAGTGGCCCATTTGCCTCTGGCTGTGAGAGTAGACATGTATGAGCTTGTCCTTCCTAGAACATGCCTCGTCCCTCACTGCCTGTAGCTTGTAAAACCTCAGGACGGGCTCCTTAAGATCCTATGGCCTGGCCCCATGCCATTATGTCTCAGCCTCATGGTGAGCTCTGTGGAGTTGGTCATTTGTGTCTACTCTTTATGGCTGAAGAAAGATGCACAGAGAGGTTGTGTGGTTGTTGAAGGTCACACAGCACTGTTCAGCACCAGATAAAGACAGTGCACAATAGAGTTACCCATGGGCCTTCAAAATGCCCCCACCAAAGCCACAGAATCTGCCTCCCAGGGAGGTGGCCTCGTAGGGATGTCAGAGCCCCAAAGTCACGTCAGGGCTGTGCAGCCAGGATGGAGTCTCGATCCCTGTGATTCCAGCCTTTCTTCCAGTGCTGGGGTCCCCACCAAGGTGCTTGCCTCCTTTTCTTTTTAAATTTGTAATTGAGGAAGTAAGCATGCACGGCTCCCTGTAAGATGTCAGCCCTTCCAGCATGAGCTCCGGCTCTCTGCTGGTGATGGGTGTCCTTCCACCTGTTCCCCAGAAGCTCTTCCCCAGGGTGGGGGCTGGAGGAAGCGATGGCAGTCCCTGTCAAGGTGAAATGGTGTGAGAGCAAGGCCCTGTCCCTCGCCCTGTCTCCGCAGTGGAAGCCTTCGAGGAGGTGCTGGACAGCCTATGTGTCCCCCAGTACAACAAGGATGGGGAGGAGAGGGTGATCCTCTTCCTGAAGATGGCTTCTGGCCACACCTTCCGGCCTGACCTGGTGAAGCGGATCCGTGAGGCCATCCGCCTCGGCCTGTCCGCCCGGCATGTGCCCAGCCTCATTCTGGAGACGCAGGGTATCCCGGTAGGGCCCCCAAGTGCCCCCCTGCTTCTGGAGCAGTTAGCTAGACGCTTGCTCCTGTTTTATATATAGTTGTTTCATGTTGCCTGGCAACTCCATCCCCATCCTTTTTTCTCTTCTGCCATCCCTCTCTCTCTCTTTTTTAACCCCTCATAAATTGCATGTAAGGCAACTTCTGCTAAACACTGGTTCTCAGAGGGTAAGCAGGCCCAGCCCAGCCTGACCGAACGGGTTTTTCCCCAGTGTGGTTTTAGGGTGTTCTCAAATTATTAATGCGAAAATTAATTTTAACTGTTTAAAGAGCCGCTAGGGTGCTGTTGCTCTTGCCTTTTAATTTTTAGTTCTGGCCTGCAGAAAGAAGATTTGAATCTATTTAGAGGTACATCTCCAGAAAGCAGCCCTCCTCCTGTGCCTTGTACTCTGTTTAGGCTCATTGGGGGAGGAGATCAGATCACAGCTTTAACTTGCCTTGCTTACAAAACCAATGCCTCTGTCAGCATAGAGGGCGACTGCCCTGTTTGTGTGCACACACCTGTATGCATGGGTGCACACACAGTGCATCAAGTGTACAGGTGAGCCACGCTTGTACTGTTCGTGGGTGTGGGGATGGGAGCAGGTTACCTGGGTCCCCAGGGGATGGAGTCTTCATTTTAGGAGTGGGGATGTGCTTGCTTGCTTGTGGGTGCTCACTTGTGTCCAACCTTGTGAGACCACATGGATTGTAGCCCGCCAGGCTCCTCTGTCCATGGGATTGTCCGGGCAAGAGTACTGGAGTGGGTTGGCATTTCCTCCTCTAGGGGATCTTCCCACGTCTCCTGCGTTGTAGGTGAATGGTTTACCCACTGAGCCATCCAGTGGGGATGTGAGGTACAGTTAGAACCAGGGCTTTTTATACCATCCACACAGTTATTCTCCACTTTGGTTATGTGTAGGAAGAGCCCAGTGACCTGGAAGTTCTCTGTTTCTCTCAGTGGGTGACTCTTTTCTCTCCTTAATATTTATTTTTATTATTTATTTATTTGGCTGCACCAGGTCTTAGTTGCAGCATGTAGGATCTAATTCCTTGACCAGAGATCAAACCCAGGCCCCCTGCACTGGAAGCATGGAGCCTTAGCCACTGGACCACCAGGAAAGTCCCTCAGAGGGTGACTCTTGGTGACCCAGTGGGGACAGTGGTTCTCAGGGAAAGAAGAGACTTCTTTTTTCTTTTTTTTTGGTTGCACCTTACATCATGTGGGATCTTAGTTCTCCGACAAGGGATCAAATCCCCACCCACTGCAGCCTTGCATTGGAAGCACAGAGCCCTAACCACTGGACCGGCCAGGAAATGAGAAGGGACTTCTTGAGTCAGTGTCACTTACTGACTTTCCCTGGCGAGGGTCTCAGGTATCCCTTCAGTGGATCAGGTTTTGTCTGCATCTGAAACACTTTGGGGAACTAGACTATGGTCGTCCCCTTGGCCTTTATTTTGTTGAGAACGAATCTGTCTCCTTTGCTGTCAGAATGGTGATTCCCAGTCTGTATCTGCTCATGCAGCCTTTAACTGTGTGGATCACAACAAACTGTGGAAAATTCGTAAAGAAATGGGAATACCAGACCACCCGACCTACCTCCTGAGAAATCTGTATGCAGGTCAAGAAGCAACAGTTAGAACTGGACATGGAACAACAGACTGGTTCCAAATTGGGAAGGGAGTACGTCAAGGCTGTATGTTGTCACCCTGCTTATTTAACTTATATGCAGAGTACATCATGTGAAATGCCAGGCTGGATGAAGCACAAGCTGGAATCAAGATGGTAGGGGGGAATATTAATAACCTCAGATATGCAGATGAAACCACTCTTATAGCAGAAAGCGAAGAACTAAAGAGCCTCTTGATGAAAGTGAAAGAGAAGAGTGGAAAAGTTGGCTTAAAACTCAACATTCAAAAAACTAAGATCATGGCATCTGGCCCCGTCACTTCATGACAAATAGATGGGGAAACAATGAAAACAGTGAGACTTTATTTTTGGGGGCCTCCAAAATCACTGTAGATGGTGACTGTAGCCATGAAATTAAAAGACACTTGCTCCTTGGAAGAAAAACTATGAGCAACCTAGATAGCATATTAAAAAGCAGAGACATTTTTACTTTGCCAATAAAGGTCTGTCTAGTCAGAGCTACGGTTTTTCCAGTAGTTATGTATGGATGTGAGAGTTGGACTATAAAGAAAGCTGAGAGCTGAAGAATTGATCCTTTTGAACTGTGGTGTTGGAGAAGAACTTGAGAGTCCCTTGGACTGCAAGGAGATCCAACCAGTCCATCCTAAAGGAAGTCAGTCCTAAATATTCATTGGAAGGACTGATGCTGAAGCTGAAACTCCAATACTTGTGGCCACCTGATGCTTAGAACTGATTCATTTGAAAAGACTGTGATGCTGGGAAAGATTGAAGACAGGAGGAGAAGGGGACGACAAAGGATGAGATGGTTAGATGGCATCACTAACTCGATGGGCATGAGTTTGAGTAAACTCCAGGAGCTGATGATGGACAGGGAGGCCTGGTGTGCTGTAGTCCATGAGGTCAAAGAGTCGGACACAACTGAGCAATTGAACTGAACTCAGCTGATCTGCTCATGAGACTAGTGGAGCAACTTATTGGAAATGGAGGCAGACTCCAGCCTATTTTTCCGTCCTCAGCCGAGCTCGTCTGCTTACTCTCAGGCACCCAGCTCAGTTCTCTCCTCCTCTGTCTTCCTGTGGGGTCGTGACTCCTGGCCTATGAGGTCATGTCTAGGGTCCCTGGAGAGTTTACAGGCACCCTCATATTCTCAGATCTCCACAGTCCGAACTAACGAAGCACTTAGGAGAAGATTCACCCTGTGTCACTGGGCTGGTGTAGAGGGTCTTGCTGGGCCGTGGTGCTTGGGGCTGGCCATGGCCAAGGTCCCAGCCGGGGATCTGGTCTCACCTAGGGGAATGTAAGTGGGCATCTGAAGACCTGTCTGGCTGGAAGGGCCAGTGGCCACAACTGCTCTGGCCCCAGCAGGTCTTCATCCCTGGTCACGGCTGATGTACTGGTCCATCCTGACTGGGGGCTCTGACTTACCTCCTGCGTGGGGAAGAGGAGTTCCAGCAGGAGCTGGGGGAATTTCTGCTTCCCCCCACCCTTCTCACCAGGAAGCAGCAGAATTTCTTCTAAAGTAACACCTTGTTTGTCAGCCAATGGAAGATGTAAGTTGTTAGCTCCCATGAGCCGTTATTGGGTCTTTAGTGCTTAGAAGCACAGAAAGTGCATGAGAAACTTGCATTTCTGGGCAAGAGGGACTGACGGCACCCCAGTGACAGACAGTCCCTCGTAAGCTTGCACTCAGATCCGTAATTAGTTCACACGTTGACAGAGGTTTTCAGTGAATAAATTTTAATTACATATCAGGTTAAAAAGAAGAAAAAGTGCCAGTGCAGGGAGAGATCAGAGCACTGGCAGCTTTATTAAAGAACTGTATTTGTTCCAGAATTTTCCTGGCCCCTAAACATGCCAGCATGGCTGCCAAATGCCCATTGGAGTTAATGATGAAACACACATACTGTGAATTTCAGAGGGAGCTTTGAACATTTCGAGAGAGTCCGATTATAGGAAAAGCAGTGTCCCATTCATTCAGATGATGGTTTTGGGGGAGGATGGGCTGGAAGGTTCGAGAGGCTCTTGGGTGACACTCATATTTTAGTGATTGGGAATGGAATCACAGGAAGCCAGTCCAGTCCTGGAATAAGCTAGCCTTTCTATTATAATACAGTATAAGAAAGTAAATATAAATAATGAAAATGCAGTGTAATAGTGAGTCACACCCAAGAGCCATGTGCGGGTTAACTCACAGACTTGGGGTGGGTGCTGTGGTCCCATTTTCTATTTGAGGAGATAAACTTGGGTTAAGGAACTTGCCTGCAGTTACCCACTAAGAAAGACTTGCTCTCTGAGTCCCAGGTCATGGTCTTTTTGGCTTGGATGCACCCAGATATCAGAGCTAAGGAATTTTTTTTCCCTTTTGGGTTTTCTTTTTTTTTCCTTTTAAGAGTTTTTGATGTGGAGCATTCTTAAAGTCTTTATTGCAGTTGTTACAATATTGCTTCTGTTTGATATTTTGCTCTTTGGGGGGCCTGAGGCATGTGGGGTCCTAGCTCCCTGACTAGGGATTGAACCCACACACCTTGCACTGGAAGGTGAAGTCTTAACCACTGCACCACCAAGGATGTTCTGGGAATTTTTTTTTAATATTTATTTTTAATTGATTTATTCAGCTGTGTTGGGTCTTAGTTACGGTATGTGGGATCTAGTTCCCTGACCAGGGATCAAACCTGGGTCCCCTGCATTGAAAGTGCAGAGTCTTAGCCACTGGACTGCCAGGGAAGTCCCTCCTCTTTGGGTCTAAACAGTCTTTCTGTTTGCTCCCCCTGCCTACCCGCCACCGGCAGTACACCCTCAACGGCAAGAAGGTGGAAGTGGCCGTGAAACAGATCATCGCTGGGAAGACGGTGGAGCACCGGGGGGCCTTCTCGAATCCCGAGACCCTGGATTTGTACCGGGACATCCCTCAGCTGCAGGACTTTTGAGCCGAGCTGGCCAGCATGTCCCTCAGCCACACGCGCCTGTACTGTCATTTCTGTACATTCAAGAAATTACTTAGAAGCCTACGGCTTTTTGGAAAGGGGTTCAAGCCAAGTCCGTAGGCCCAGGGAAGAACCATTCTCTGGCCCGCAGGTTCCTTTGGTGGGTTTCCGAGTCTTCCACCCACCATTGCGGGATCCTGACCCTCAGTGATCTGGAGGGTGTGTGTTTTTGGTACTTGCAGAGATGAGCTGGGGTCACCTGTGTGTGCGCCATTACGGCTGATGCCCGGCCCCTGTCCAGGGCCGGTAGGCATCCTGTGTCAGCTCAGCTCTGGGGATCAACCAGCTCGCAGCCTTATGCTGCGGTCCATTTTGATCTCTTTCTCCTCTTTATCTTCTCCCAGCTCTGGCTGCCGTCCTTCAGGGCCCGTCTGGCTACTGTGGTGTGTTGTCCATTATGGGACCCGTCCCAGGCTGACTTTACAGCATCTCACCACAGATCGTCAGCACCTGGGCCGATCGCTGTCCCGTCTGTGTCACAGATGGAATCCGGGCAGCTCCTGGGGCAGCCGTGTGTTACCCTAGCCCTGGCACCCCTCAGCAGACAGAGCGAGCTCCAGTTGCCTTTAGAGAATGACTGGGTTTCATGTTTTAATAGGATCTCTTTATTTCGTGGATTTTTGAGTGGTTTAAAATTTTTTTAATGTTAAGTGTGTGGTATGTGGGCGTTTGAAGGTGTGGGTAATGTCCACCCCGGGAGGGGTGTCACTCAGGAATGTGGGCAAGCAAGGTGGTGGGCACCCAGATCCTGCCGAGGCAGAGCTGCTGGGCTTTGGGGGACATGGTTTCGCTGCACAGCCCCGCCGAGGGCCCAGGACCCGCACACCAGCAGCCAGATGTACTTTTGAATGTACTTGTCAGTTCAGACTCTTAGCGCTCTCCTGTCGTCATAATGTTCATTTTTGTATTTTTTAAAACTGAGCACAGTGGAAAACTTTGTTGAGTCCTTTTTTCTCTTGTGGATTATAAAAACAGGGCAGGTTGCCACGAGGCATTTAATGCAATAAACATCTATGTATATATGCACACGCAGGCGTGCTCGTGTGGTCTCTGCAGCGGGTGCTGGATCTGAGGGTGTCAAGCTGGAGTTGATGGGCCAGCAAGATGTTTGGTCCAGATGGTGGGAGCATGTCCTGGGCCCCTGGTACGTAGTGGACCTGCCTGGTGATCAAATGGCCCCAGAGCCCTTCACAGCATGAGGTCACACCCCAGAGGGGAGGACATGCTCACCCTGGACTCTCCTGGAGCTCAGAGCGCTGGGGTTCTGGTTGGCCCTCCTTCACCATTGCAAGACCACACGTGTGTCCCTTGGATGGTGTCTGGCTCTGTGTCATAGCATCCAGGCAGGGCCCAGCAGAGCTTATTTTTCTCACGTTATGGGAGGTTGGAAGCAGGCTGTTCTTGAGTGGGTGTAGGGGCTGAAGGGGCCCAGCTCCTCCATCTCCTGGGCTCCACTGCCCTCCCATGGGCTGCCCACCTCCAGCCTCCCATCCGTGTCCCAGGCAAGATGAGGACTGGGTGAGAGGCAAAAAGTCTGTCCCTTTTCAGCTTTTATCATCAAAACAATGGTTTTTCTGGAAACCCCACCCAGTGCACACCTGCTTGTGCCTCAGGGGCCAGAACTGGCCACAGGCTACCTCTTGCTGTGGGGGAAGGGAGTGTTGCACTGGGGAGGTGGGGTAGAGTCTGAAGAGTTTTTAAGTGAGGCCTATTACATTTGTGTACAGACCTCTTTTTTTTCCAAGGCTTTTTTTTTTTTTTTTCTTTTGACCATTTTTAAACTATTAAACTTGTTACAATTTTGCTTCTGTTGTATGTTTTGGTTTTTTTGGCCACAAGGCATGTGGGATCTTAGCTCCCCGACGACGGGGGATCGAACCCATACCCCCTGCATGGGAGGCGAAGTCCCAACAATTGGACCACCAGGGAGATCCCTGTAGACCTCCTTTTATTGTAAGCTGTTTTATTGTGCTTCGAAGATACTTTTTTTTTTTTTTAAACAGATTGAAGGTTTGTGACAACCCTACATTAAGCAAATCTGTTGGGTCCTGTTTGCTCACTTCGTGTCTCTGTGTCACGTTTTGGTAATTCTCCCAGTACTTCAGACCCTCCACCAGCAAAAGAGATGACAACTTGCTGAAGGCTCAGACAGTTAGCATTTTTTAGCCATAAGTATTTTTTGGTTAAGGTACATGGATTATTTTTTAGACATAATGCTATCACACAGTTTAATAGACTACGGTACAGTGAAAACATAACCCTTGTTCGAGGGCTTCCCTGATGGTTCAGCCAGTAAAGAATCTGCCTGCAATGCAGAAGACAAAGGAGACATGGGTTTGATCCCTGGGTCAGGAAGATCCCCTGGAAGAGGAAATGGCAACCCATTCCAGTATTCTTGCCTGGAGAATCCCATGGACAGAGGAGCCTGGTGGGCTACAGTCCATGGGGTCACAAAGAGACACGACTGAGCATGAATCTTTATTCACGCTGGAAAATCAGCTTCATGTGACTCACTTTATTGCAGTAGTCTGGGCAGAACTGGCCATATCTCCCAAGAATGCCTGTTTTAGTTGCCTCTCGCTGTTGGAACAAATTACCACACACTTAAAATAGCACAAATTTATAGTTTTGGGGATCTGAAGGCAGGTCTCACTGGGCTGCAATCAGTGTCAGCAGGCGCTGTTCCTTCTGGAGGCACTAGGAGATGCCCTTGCCTTCCAGCTTCTGGAGGTGCCTGCCTCCTGGGTGGGGGGCTCCTCATCCTCAAAGTCTGCAGTGTAGGGCACCCCTGCCGCCCTCTTCCACTTCTGTGAGGACACTGGGCTCCCTTGAATAATCCATAATACTGCGCCTATTTTAACATCTACTGGTTGTTGTTTAGACGCTAAGTCGTGTCCGACTCTTTTTCAACCCTATGGACTGTAGCCTGCCAGGCTCCTCTGTCCATGGGATTTCCCAGGCAAGAAAATCTGAGCTGGTTTTCATTTCCTTCTCCAGGGAATCTTTTCAACCCAGGGATCTAACCTGCCTCTCCTGCGTTGGCAGGCAGATTCTTTACTACTGAGCCACCTGGGAACCCCAACATCTACTGATTAGCAAGCTTAATTCCAGCTGAAGCCTTCAACCCCTGCTGGCCATGTAACCTAATGTTTTCACAGGTTCTGGGAATTGGCATGTAGGTACCCTTCGCTGGGGTTGGTGGCTGGGGGAGGCAATTATTCTGCCTACCTGGCTTTGCAAACTCAGCGAGGGTGCTGTGGGGGAGGAAGGAGGGCAAGTGGTCATCAGGAAGGCAAACTGTGAGCCCTGAGTTGGGAGAGTGAGCAGTCGGGACCCCTGGTTGCTGACCACCCCCATATGACTAGTCTGCCGACCTGCCAGCCTCCCTCCCAGGGCTCAGGTAAGGCCTGGGACACCTCAGCCCTCTCCTTTGGCCCACTCCTTGGAACCCATTCACACTGACTGTGTCTGAGGAGTCGTTAAAGCTTAATTGCCATGCCCTTTAGTTCTAGCAAGATGTCCCAGGCTGGCTGAGCCCACGCGTCCTTATTAATAAGCCATGCCGGACAACTTCATTAACGAGAGACAGATGGTCTGGAACAACAGTCACTCCATTGCCTGCCGTGCCGGCTCTCCTGTGGAGTGCCTTGGCCCCAGCATCGCTCTTCAAAACCCCAGCTCCTGCCGGCCAGCTGCACTGAGCCTTCCTCCCGGCTCCTGTCCTTCCAGCTCCCAGCACACGTGTCCCGGCAGCAGCTCCAAGGGAGCGTTAGGACCTACAGTGCAGCCTGGCAGGGCTGCCATGTTCTGTGCCCCTGGTCACCTCCCACGAGTGACAGAAGAGAGAAGGGAAGGAGAAAATTGGCAAGCTCATTTCTGGAGAGGTCTTTCATCCGCCCAGCAACCTATCCCCACCACCCCTGCCAGGTGAGCAAAAGGAACCGCCCTTCTCCCGCCCCCCGCACCACCCTGTCACCCCAAGCATCACTCGTGCACAGATCACAAGAATGCTTTGCTTCACGAAGCAAATAGATGTTGAACACACAGCCAGGGTGATGGGGAGCCAGCTGGATTCAGCCAGGACGAGCCGAGGCTCTTTCTGAGCCACAACTGCCACGGACATCAGCACAAACTCCTTCTAAACACCTGCTGCCATCTTGTCCCCAGACCTTGAAGGCTGTCACAAGCGGAAAACCAAAAGCCCGTTTAGACGTTATTTAAAACACATTATGAGCTAAGCACTGGCTCCTTGTCACGGCTGATCATCTTGGAGTGCGCTCTTGGCCATCACAGCGGTAAGTGGATGGTCTCATAATTTCATTAGATGACTTCCAGGGGAGAAGCAGTTGTTAGTCAATTCATTATGCCCTGGAACAATTTCCAGGCTTCTTCATCTCAAGATGCCCTCCCTGTGCTTCCTCCTACTCTCTCTTTCCTTAACTCGAACTGTAAATCACGAGTCAAGCTGGGTTTGGAGAGAGGGAAAGGCACCGCTTGGACCCAGTTTTTCATTTTCTGGGTTTTGAGCTTGCTGGTCTCACCATTCATACTCACCACTTACCTGCTTAGTGGGTTCTCATTCTTTTTGGCATCCGCTTGCTTTTTTCAATCACAACTCAGGATTTTCCTGGCTACAAGTAACAGAAACTCTGATCGGAACTGGCTGAAGTGCAAAACGGGTATTATTGGCTCACAGTTTTGAAACCTCAAGTGCTGGGACTAGCTTCAGGTAAGGCTGGATCCAGGGGCTCCATGATGTCATCAGTGTCCTCTGCCTGCATATCAGCCCTACTTTCCTCTGTGTTGACCACATTCTCAGGTGGCTTCTCCTCTCACGGGGACAGATAAATACTTACAGCTCCAGGCTTATGTCCTCATAGGGCCAAGAGAGGAGAAACATTTTCCCCCCCTATAGTAGTTCCATCGTGAATTCTTGTGTTGAAACTCATTGGACTATTTGGATCACATGCCCAAATCTGAGCCAATCACTGTGGCCAGAAGGAGAAAATATGCTGATTGGCTAGGCCTGGGTCACATGACTAGCCAGCCCGCGTGGAACTAGCTGCTCCCAGTAACCGGGACTGAGCGTGAGGGAGATGTGTCCTGAAGGAGCATGTGGCTTTCCTTTAAGAAGCAGCAGCACCCAGCCCTTCTGTTTCTTTTCATCTTTCCTCAGGGGCCAGTCCTTCCCTTCTTCCTCCCTGCTTCCTCCTTTCTCCAGGAGAGTCTCACTAACCTCCCTTGTCTCTCTCCCTGTTCCCAGAGTCCTCCTCTGTACCACAGAATTTCAGGTTGCTCAGAAAACAAGTTGGGTCCTGGTGACATAGGTTTCCAGATTAAGCAAATGGGAGTGTGGTGGGCAGGCATGTACTCTTTTTCCATAACATAAATCCTGCAAAGTAAAGCTCTGAAATCTAGTGTTTGTTCTTAAAGTTCTGGGAGATGCTGGATTGACATTTAGATGCCCCCCTCTGAGCCCTCTGCAGCCTGGGGGAGGCTGAAGCTATGTGGGCTGGTGGGCTCAGCCCTCCTGGGGGCTGGCACACTGCCACTCTTCCTCCAGCCCTCACCTGGGGTCCCTGCTCCCCGTCCCTCCCCTCCTGTCCTTTCTCTCTTTCCCATTCACCTCTTCCTCCTCTCCTTACCCGCTCCGACCACTTGACGTCACACCAGTCACTTCCCTTTTCTGAGCCTCAGTTTCCTCACCCAAGACAGGGGATAAAGAGAAACAACCACCTGCTGTGGCTCGGGGAGGCAGGAGTGAGGCTGGAGGCAGAAATCAGGAAAGCTCCAGTGAACAAAGGCGCTGGAACTGCTCAGGTCAAATCTTCTCTCACCTCCCTGAGAGAGAACTCCCTGGGGAGTCAAATCTTCACTCCCCAAATGCCCACACCCCCTCTCCTTGGAAGCCTGTCCTGCTGTGCCAATCTGGACCTCCGTCTGTAGTATACACATCCTACAGTGACCCCATAATTCAGCTGGGTCATGTGACCGCCCCTGTAGCCGGAGTGTGGAGCCAGCCCAACGGGGACCACCTGGGATGAGAGTGGGGAAGGCGAGGTCCCTCCTGGGAGAATCAGTGCTGATGGTAGAGGGGGCAGTGAATATGGGTTCCTGATGATGCTAACACCCCTACTCAGTGCAGTTACGGGGCATCTGTGAAATGGCAGGATTCATGGTCAGAGAGAAGAGCTGTTGCTGGATTTCAAGCTTAAGGTCCTGCCTCCTTCTCAGCTGAACTAGCCATGCCCATGGTGGTCATTCCACAGATGAAGGTGGGTGGACGTGAGGGCATTATTATAGGAAGGCTAGAGAATTAAAGAATTACCTGGATCTTGGCTGGAAGAGTTCCCAAATAGACTTTCAATGAAAAAAAATTTGTTTCTCTGGTTCTGAATGTTCGTGTGTAATGAACACAAATGAGACTTATTTGCGCAGACCGCAAACACTAAAATTGGGTTTTGAGCATCAGCCAGATTTAAAGCGAGGCAGGTCACCTTTGGGAGAGGCAACTCTGTCTGGGATAAATCCATCTTATGAAATTGCAATATTCTTGGAGCTAGCATTTCCTTTAGGAAGAGAGGGCTCTCAGGAGTTGTGGTAGTTCAAGAAAAATGGTAGAATACTTTTTGACACTTCTCCCACGCTGGTGGAGAAATCTGATGACCTCAAGGTCATCACTCCAGGGAAGCCACATGGAGGCGCTCTGGCCAAAAATTCCAGCAGAACCCAGTGTTACTGCCATCCCTGCCAAGGCACCGGGCACATGAGTGGTGCCAGCCTTGACCTCTGTACCAGCCCTCTGCCACATGAATGTCATCAAGTGACCTCAGTTGACACCACATGGAACAGAAGAATCACCCAGTGAAGCCCTGCCTGAATTCCTGACCCATGGAATCCATGATGCATAGCAAAATTCATTTTGTTCTACGCTACTAAGTTTTGGGTAATTATATAGCAGTAGTAATCAGAACTTGCTTATTTATTATTCTTTAAAATTTTTATTTATTTGGCCACTCCAGGTCTTAGTTGTGGCATGTGAGATCCAGTTCCCTGACCAGGATGGAGCAAGGACCCCCCTGCATTGGGAGCACCGAGTCTCAGCCACTGGACCACCAGAGAACTCCCCAGAGCTCCTTTGAAGTAGAGCCAAAGCTGGTGATGGGAATGCAAGAAGAGGGTCGGATGCAGCCCGAGGGAAGCTGGGGACAGCAGGAGCCTGCTCTGTCTTATGGTGACAGCCATCAGTAGGAAGCACAGGAATAAAAGGACTGGCTTTGGAGCCAGCTGTCTGGGTTCAAGTCCTGGCTGGGCCAGCTGGGTCATACTGGGAAAGCTTCTCAACCATCCTAGGCCTCAGCCTTTCCACCCATAACAACATGAGACTATCGTTCTAAACTTGGCAACAAGGAACAGAAATCTCCAGCCAATGGCCGAGGGCTTAGATCTAGGCTACAGATGTGTCTTGTTCGACTCTCATGTTTTGTTTGGTTTTTTAATTAAAAAAAGAAGACTGGCTGTGCTGAGACTTTGCTGCTGTGTGCGGGCTTCTCTAGTTGCGTCAAGGGGCCTTCTCTAGTTGCAGTGCATGGGTTTCTCATTGCAGTGGTTTCTCTTGTTACAGGGCATGGGCTCTGGGGCACATGGGCTCAGTAGTTGTGATACATGGACTTAGTCACCCCACAGCATGTGGGATCTTCCTGGATCAGGGATCGAACCTTTGTCCCCTGCACTGGCAGGTATTCTTAACCACTGGATCACCAGGGAAGTCCTCATATATTATTCTTTATCTAATTTAGAAATTGGGAGATTTCCCAGCTTCTCTGGAAATCAAGTGGTCATATTGCTCACACAGACGGACCATCTAGCATGGACGGGCAGGACAGCATTCTAAGGGTTTGACATCCATTCATTTGACCCCAAGCAGCCCTCCAAGGTCTGTAAAATCACCATCCCAGGCTCTCCCAGAGGTGATCCAGGGAGCCAGGAAGCCACTTCAGCATGTACCATGGTGGCAGGAGATGCTGATGAGAAAATGTTCCCTTCTTGCCTTCCTGGGGCCAGACACACTCCTGCCCAGAGTTGTGCATGACCCTGGGGAGAGGAGAACTCCCACATGTGGCTGAGATTAATTTGATGTCCTTAGGGGTGTGGGGGTTCATGAAAGCAATTCATTTGGTTTATTGAGAACTAGGCTAGATTTCTACAAACTCCAGCGTGTACGCTGAACACTAAAAAAAAAAAAAAAAAACACACACACACACACAAAAACCAAAAAACACTCATACAACAAACCTTTGCGTGCTTAGGTGATCAAAGTATCAGCCCCATCAATCCTCACGACTACCCCATAAAGAAGATGTTTTTATGACCCCTGTTTCCTCAGAATGGAGACTAAAGTGCCGAGGCTAACTTGCCTGAGGTTATTAAGCTAGTAGGGGATAGAATTGGGGTTTGACTCTAGGCAGCTTGGCGGTAGGCTCCCTAAACTGTGCATCCAGAGCCCCTTTCCTGGCAATATTTCCTAGGAGAGCTGACGATGCCCTCTGTGACCCAGTCAGTGGTCCCCATGTAGGTCCTCAGCATGTAGTGATGCTTATGGGCCACTGGTGGTAATGGGGAACTGAGAAAAGGCATGCAGGAGGAAGTGGCTGGTGTTCCTTTCCCACTCAGGCTGAGCTGGAAGGGGCTGATGAATGTCACACCGCATCAAGCAGACGGTGCGCCTGCAGCTTTGATAATGACCGCCTGGGTCCCCTCTGTGTACTGACGGCCGAACCCGGTGCCAGTTGCCAAAGGCAATGAGCTTGTTTCTCATCAGTCTGGGCAGTCCTGGTGGCCAAGGGCTGTGACTCCTGCTGGGCGATCTGTCCCACTGTCCTTCTTCAATGGACAGGATTCAGGACCACGGTTTCAGGAGCTGGAGCCATTTATCTGAGCCTTAGGCTGGCTGATGCTAATAACAGCCAACATTGCTATGGTTCTTACAATGTGCCGGGCATTGTTCCAAGGGCATGATCCTGACTACGAGTCTGGAAGGTTGATAGCATCATTATCCCCATTTTGCAGATGGGGAATAAGGCACCAAGTTCAAGGAACTTGCCCAAGGTCGCACAGGCAGACTGGCTTCTAATGCTGGTCCCTACCTTCTGGCTGAACCTTTCGGAAAGGACTCCCCAAAGAATAGGGAGAATCCCTCTTTCGATAATCAAAACCTCGTTATGTGGTCCTTTTTTTGGGTAGTTATTTTTTTGGGAGGGGTGGTTCCTGACTGTCTAGATTGATTTAAAAAAAAAAAAATCACACTCCAGTGAAAAAGATCAATTGCCATGTACAGTTCCAAGTCACTTTGACGCCATCAGAAACCCTCTCATATGCTTGAGCCTCTAATGAGATTTGGAGGAGAATCAATTCGTGTGTCATGAAATTTTAAAAGACAGCGTTCTGTGAATGGTCTTTCCCATTATTCCAGCTTGATTGAAATTGTGGGTTTTTCAGAGGTTGCTATATTTATACTCTTAAGACAATGGAGCTTTCAAAAGAATTCCGACTCTTAGGTCTTCATGTGTGATTTCTGGAGAAGTGGAAATTTTCAAATTTTCTTAATGTGTTTTTAATGGCTTTTTCTGCTAGTTCTTTCTTTAAAACAAACAAACAAACAAAAAAAACCCCAAAACTCTCTGACTCCACAGTGTCTCTCTCCCTCTGATGAGGACTTCAGGTTCTTGCCAAAGTATGTATCACATAATTGCTTTCATGTTCAGACCCGGCAAGAGCATGTTGTAAATGACTGCGACGCAGATGTGACAATTCTATTAGGCCTGGGTTCTTGCATGGTTGACCTTGCAAATTGAATTCGAGGAGGTCAGCCCTCATGCCTGGTTGCTAGATTTCACGTTTGCAGTTTGGGCAGAGAGGTCTGGAGAGGTGCGGGTGGCAATTTCCGTGCTGGGGCGTGGACAGCCGGGCATCCATTCCATCGTGTCCTGAATCCCATCTGTATTCTCCTTTGCGTCCCAGAGTCTTCCTCAGCTCCCCAGCGGAAGGCAGCAGCCTGTGATCGATGGGCTTCTGCCCGCCATGGCGTTATTAGCCACTCTGTCAAGGTGACAATGTCATTTTTAATATTCCATCTTCAGACCTGAGGTTTATTTTTAGGTAGGGAATCAGCCAGCCTTCCCAGAGAGCGAGTTTCGAGGACTTGCAGGTATGGTTGTCAGCCCTGGCTACTGTGGAGCGTTTTACCAATATGCGTGCCCACAAGGGTGGCCTCTGGGGTGCAGGAAATGTTCTGTGTCCTGATTTGTGTGGTTTTCACTTGAGTTTATCTATGTGTGTACAAAAATTGAGCTTTGGTGAGGATGTGGAAAAATCAGAACCCCATGCGTTGCTGTGGGAATATAAAATGTCTATTGGAAAACAGTTTGGCATTTCATTAAAAAGTTAAATATAGTTACCATGTGAAAGTAAAAATATTAGTCACTCAGTCATGTCTGACTCTGCCACCCCATGGACTGTAGCCCACCAGGCTCCTCTGTCCATGGAATTCTCCAGGCAAGGATACTAGAGTGGGTTGCTATGCCCTTCTCCAAAGAATCTTCCTGACCCAGGGATCGAACCAGGGTCTCCTGCATGAGAGGTAGATTCTTTACCATTTGAGCCACCTGGGAAGCCATAGAGTTACTGTATGACCCAGAAATTCTGCTCCTAGATATGTTCCCTAAAGAATTGAATGCAGAGATTCAAATGGGTATTTGTACACCAATGTTCATAGGAAATTTTTCTTAAGGAAGGATTTCTTTTTCCTTTTTAAAAAATTTATTTATTTTTATTTGGCTGTGCTGGGTCTTAGTTGTGGCATGCAGGATCTAGTTCCCTGACCAGGGATTGAACCCAGGCCTGCTCAGAGCAGAGTCTTAGCACAGAGTCTTAGCCGCTGGACCACCAGGGAAGTCCTGGTCATAGCAACGTTACTCCCAACAGCCAAAAGATAGAAACGATCCAAACGTCCATCAACAAAGGAATGCAGGGAGTCCCCTGGTGGCCTAGTGGTTAGAATTCTCAACTTTTGCTGCTGTGGCCCGGGTTCAACCCCTGATTAGGCACTGAGATCCTACAAGTGGGATGCTATAGCCAAAAAAAAAAAACAAAACACCACCCCAGAGATGAATGGATAAATAAAATGTGGCCAATCCATGCAGTGGAATATTATTTAGCTATAAAAGGGAATACTCTTCTGATACTTGCTACAACATGGATAAACAATGAAAATGTTATACAGAGCGATCCCTTAGCTGAAGCAAGGGTCTGCCAGGGTTCTTCACTACTGAATTCCCCCATGAGGCCCCATAAGACACAGACGGTAGGAAAAAGAAGATTGAAATCATGCCATTGGCAGCAACATGGATGGACCTAGAGATGATCACTCTAAGCAGAGAACCGAGAATATCATGTGATACCACTTAGATGTGGAATCTACAATCTGATACAAATGAACTAATTTACAAAACAGAAACAGACTCACAGATTTAGAAAACAAACGTCTGATTACCAAAGGGGAAAGGTGTGGGGAAGAGGGGTAAATTAGGAGGTTGGGATCGACATATACATACTACTATCTATAAAACAATCAACAAGGGCCTACTCTAAAGCCTAGGGTACTCTACTCAACGTACTCTACTCAATGTGCTATCATAACCTATATGGGTAAAGAACCAGAGAAAGACTAGATATATGTCTATGTGTAACAGAATCATGTTGCTGTACACCTAAAACAAAGAGAGCATTGTAAATACACTATACTCCAGAGTAAAATAAAAATTGGAAAAAAAACCCCATAGAGAGCAAGAGATGACATTGTTTACCCTTCACTGACCTTCCTGCTAGCGGGATAGAAGGAACTAATATTTCTTGTACACTTACTGTGTGTCATGCCTTGGGCTAGACACTCATATTCACTATCTCATTTAAATTAGCCTCTCAATGTCAGACAATGCTTTGGGGGCACTTTCTTCATTACAAACCAGAGAAAGCATCCATAGCTTTCTCTGATTTCTGAATCTGCCTCACCTCACTTGAGTACTGTTTTTTTTCTTAAGCATCTGAAATATTTTCCATATCAAGTGTTTCAAGGACCTAATTATGAACTTCATTATAATTGTTCATTAGTTATATTTTGTTCAATTACTTTAACAAGTTGCCAAATAGAACACAAAGCCGGCAAATAGCATTATGTAATTGTAATGAGATGCTCAAATTGGGTTACAGAGCTTTGTCTTTGCTTGCATATTTTTTCCTCACAGGAAGACAAACAGAAGGTGGTGGCGGCCCCTTGGTCTGCTCCCTCCAAGCCGTGGGGGGTGGGGAGCAGCCTTTGTTTCTGAACCAAGGTCTAATCTGGGAAAACGGAAAACATTTAAGGGTGATGTTAAGAACATTTTAGATGGTGCTGTTTATATGTAACACTCATTACATGGCAGTCACTATCCTAGGCACATTTACAGGCAGTAACTCATCTAACTTCCTGCCAGGTCCCTGGGGTGGATGCTATCGTGTCCCCCATTTTACAGATGAAGAAATACAGGCGCAAAGTCTAGGTGACTTGCCCAAGGTCATGCAGCCAGAAAGTGCTGGAGCTGAGCTCAAACCCAGGTGGGTGGTGTCTATGGCCCCTACTCTTAGCCACTACTTTCAATTGATTTATTGAATCTCAAAGAAAAATGTATACATATATATATTTAAAAATCTATTGTTGGCTGTGCTGGGTTTTCGTTGCTGCGTGGGCTTTGCTCTAGTTGCAGAGAGCGCAGATCACTCTCTACACGTGGTGTGAGGGCTTCTCATTGCAGTGGCTCCTCTCCTTGTAGAGCACAGGCTTTAGGGCCCACGTGGTTTCAGTAGTTGCGGCTCCCAGGCTCTAGAGCACGGGCTCAATAGTTGTGGCTCAATAGTTGCTCCATGGCACGTGGGATCTTCCTGATTCAGGGATTGAACTCATGTCTCCTGCACTGGCAGGTGGATTCTTCACCACTGAGCCACTAGAGAAGCCCCAAACTGTATACTTTGAAAAATGTAATTATCCACTTCCTAAAGAGACCATCAATGAGGAAAAAAAATTGGCATTGCATTTTAACCACTTAATTGTTAATTTCTGAAAATGTTTTAGAGATAGGACTGTGAATGCAATTTCCTAAAATTTGTAGAGCTCGATCATAACAGCCTCTGTGGCGATCCTTGACATAATCACTAGGGCTGAGGGGATAGAACATGTTGACCCAACAGCTATGGTCTCCAGCTC
Source organism: Neotragus moschatus (assembly GCA_006410615.1). NCBI lineage: Eukaryota > Metazoa > Chordata > Mammalia > Artiodactyla > Bovidae > Neotragus > Neotragus moschatus. The sequence continues at coordinate 2,013,619 of SJYA01002444.1, forward strand.
AGACAGTTTGATCTGTGAAGATGTTTCAATGGGATTCTGTTAACTGAGATATTCACTTGTTGAACTTAAAGAAGCTGCCTTGACTAAGAACGTTAGTCTTGGAGTGCAAGTGACAGAACTCTGGCAGATCTGAAAAGGGAAGACTTTATTGTTTAATGCAGCTGAAAAGCCCAAGGATGGATTTCAAGCATGGCTGCATCCAGGAACTCAAACAATGTCCTCAATGCTCTCCCTGCATCTCACCTAGGGCCTGCTGTCCTCTGCGCTGGAGTCACTGTTGGGCAAGAAGTCCACCCGCAGTTTCATGTGTCCCCACTAGGAGGCGTGCTATAGATCTCCTTTCAAGGAGGAGGCTGCCATCAGCACCACGAGTGCAGCTAGCTGACAGCCCCCAGATGTGGCTCCCTCAAGGTCTGCCGAGCTTTTGAGAACAGGCCTTGCTGATCCCTGGTGGTCCCACCCAGTGGTGGTAAGGTTAGGGCTCAGTCATTTCTTCCCAGTGCTTATGCTATTGCACTGTGTGGTCAGATCTCCATGAGGGTCTGAAAGCTTCTTTCCACTCCTGCTTCCCGTCGCATCTGTCTTTCACAGGGGTGACTGCCAATAAATCTCTTTCTCTCCTAACCTCATCTGAGCGTCTGCTTCCTAAACTACTCAACCAATACACCAGGGTTATTTTTTAACAGGTTGGACTTCCCAGGGCCAAGAAATACAACGTTCCCAAAAGTTCCAGCAAAATTCCCAAGTCTGACTCCCATTGGTTGAAACTGGGTTACATGCTTATCCTGGAACCCTCCCTGTGAAACTGATTGGCCAGACTCGGGTCATATGGCCACTTGTGGGCGGGGTCATCCATGTCTAAATATCTTGTCCCAAAGAAGAGAGCTATAGTTCACCAAAGGAAAATCTGGGTTCTCCTCTCAAAAGATAAAGGGCATCATTACTGATCATGCATAAAGAGCAGGTCTACCTAGAAGGCAATGAAATCAGAAGGCCTGGCCTTAAGCCAGCTTGTCACATCACTTCTTCTGGGACTCAGTGTCCAACCTCCATGCAATGAGCAAATGGCAAGTGGATCCCGCTCTGTTTCTCTTCCTCACTCTCTGTCTCTGTCTGTCACTTTGCTTCTCTTTCTCGCTCTGCCATTCCCTCCTTCTCAGCTGATCTCTGCTCACAACTCTGCTAACAAATCCATCTGGGCCCCATGCTGTTTGCAGAAGCCCCTTCCAGATGGTGGGATGGATTTGAGTCAATAGCTTGGTGTGCTAATGACAGAACTAATTTTTAATAATGATGAACTGTGATTAAAAAAAATCCTCATCTGGATCAGCTCAAGATACCGAGTCCAAACCAGACTATCCTCTGCAGTCCTGGCCGCTGTCCCCAGAACAGGTGTGGTTATTCCATAGCCAGGGTTTACCTTGCAGCCTCAGTCTCTTCCTGGAATGGCCTCCAAATTTGGAAAGCCAGGGCCATCTGAATCTGCAATGGGTGAGTCGCAAAGACCAGAAATCTCTTTCAAAGAAGCTCAAGTCTGGAGGGAGCTTACTGTAAATGCAGCAACCACGGAGCACAGGTGTGCATCAAACAAAGCCGTACCCGTCGGGGTACCTGGATGTGAGCTGCAGAGACAGAGTCTAGCTGCTTCAAGCTGAAAAGGAATTTACTGACACAATGCCAACGATGCTCACAGAGTTGTTGAGAAGCTGCAAAAATATACTCCCCAAATGAGTGAGGATGTCCAGACAGAGAGAAGTGTGCTGCAGCATCAGCCTGATGAGGCCAGCATTGCTGGACTCTGATGCTCTGGACACTGGCTGCTGCTGCCACCACCAGGAGCGCTTCTTCCTGTCGCCACTTCTTCAGGTCCGGAGTTCTCAACTCAAAGTCTAGTTGGTCAAGGGCCTTCCCTGGCGGTCCCGTGGTTAAGACCTTGCCTTCCAATGCAGGGGTTGTGGGTTCAATCGCTGGCTGGGGAGCTAAGATCCCACATGCCTTGCATGCCCAAAGCCAAAAGATCAAACAGGAGCAATATTGTAACAAATTCAATAAAAACTTTAAAAATGGTCCTCAGTAAAACAACAACAACAACAACAACAACAACAAAACCTCACAAAGACTGTTGATCAAGCTCTGTCACACTCTCACACCCTTGCTGGAAGGTAGGCAAGGCATTAGGCACACAGGCGCGGGAGCCAGACTGTTCAGTCGCTCAGTTGTGTCCAGTTCTTTGCCACCCCATGGACTGCAGCATACCAGGCTTCCCTGTCCTTCAGCATTCCCCAGAGCTTGCTTACATTCATGTCCATTGAGTCAGTGATGCCATCCAACCATCTCATTCTCTACCATCCCCTTCTCCTCCTGACTTCTATCTTTCCCAGCATCAGGGTCTTTTCCAATGAGTCTGCTCTTCACATCAGGTGGGCAATGTACTGGAGCTTCAGCTTCAGCATAATTTCCAATGAATAGTCAGGGTTGATGTCCTTTAGGATTGATTGGTTTGATCCCCATGCTGTCCAGGGGACTCTCAAAAGTCTTCTCCAGCACCACACTTCAAAGGCATCAATTCTTTGGCTCTCAGTTTAAGTGGGTCCAAATCCAGGCTCTGTCACTTATGATCTGGGCACCCCTGGGCACCATGTGTGCCTCAGTTTGCTTATCTGTAAAATGGGGATGATAATTATGCCTGTTCCCCTAGAGGTGTGTGAATTAAATGACAATATATGTGAAGTTTGTTGAAGAAATAACAAGCATTCAGAGTTTTAGTTTAAATTCTTTAAAAATTATCAATTGGCACTGACGAGGTGAGGTAGCTGCTGTTTCTTATGAAGACTCAGATTGTGGGAATTCCCCAAATGCAGAAAGGAAGATCCAGGTGACAGGCATCTCCCACAGTAATTCCCTTTCCTTTCTCTACTGCTCAAATTTATTTCTATTTTGAGCCTTGATTCCCTTATGCTTTTCTGAAGTCTCAGTTAATCTGGGGACACACCTACCTGTTCCCCAGGATTGCTCCTTAACAATGAAGTCTAGGGAGTTCCCTGGTAGTCTAATGGTTATGAATCCACCTGTCAATGCGGGGGACACAGGTTCAATCCCTGGCCTGGGAACATCCCACATGCTGCTGCATAACTAAGCTATTCTATGAAGAGTAGCCCCTGGTTGCCGCAACTAGAGAAAGCCTGGGTGCAGCAACAGGGAGTCGCAAAGAATCAGACATGACTTAGTGCCTGAACAACAAAATGTGCAGCAACAAAGACCCAAAAAGCCAAAAATAAATATAATAATAAAATTAAAAAAAACAGTGAAAGCTGAATGCCATTAAGCAAATCGTGACTCCTCCAGTTTACAGCAGTACCTACCACTCCCTACTGGCCTGCACCTACCCTGTTTAACTCATTTATTTTACTTAGCTTGGTTCATGTGGGCATTTGAGTTTATGGTCCTAGAACCAAAGAACTGGGAGTTTGGGAAGACAAAAAGATAAAACCTGAAGGCTTTTGTATCTGCTTTCATGGGAGTCACATCCCTACCTGAAGTAATGTCTGGATCTGCGATCTTGCGAGGGGGAAAGGATAAAACAAGTACACAGCCCAAAATATGTGTACAGGCTTCCCTGGGGCTCCGCGGTAAAGAAGCCACCTGCCAATTCAGGAGATGTGGGTTCAATCTCTGGGTCAGGAAGATCCCAGAAAGAGGAAGAGGGGTCAATCTCTGGGTCAGGAAGAGGAGGAGGAAATGGCAACTCACTCCAGTATTCTTGCCTGGGAAATCCCATGGGCAGAGGAGCCTGGCAGGCTACAGTCCATGGGCTCACAAGAGAGTCAGATTTGACTTCAGTTCAGTTCAGTCGCTCAGTCGTGTCCAACTCTTTGCGATCCCATGAACCGCAGCACACTAGGTCTCCCTGTCCATCACCAACTCCCGGAGTCCACCCAAACCCATGTCCATTGAGTCGCTGATGCCATCCAACCATCTCATCCTCTATCATCCCCTTCTCCTCCTGCCCTCAATCTTTCCCAGCATCAGGGTCTTTTCAAATGAGTCAGTTCTTCGCATCAGATGGCCAAAGTATTGGAGTTTCAGACTTGACTTAGAGACTAAATAACGATATGGGTGTATATATTGCACATTGCCAACATGTCTTGCACTGCCCACAACCCCAAGGACATGACCAGCATAATCTCAGAAACCCATCTTTCAGGTTCTGTGTCCTGGAATCATCTCCACAGCTAGTTCTGTTTCAAAGTCCAAGCAGAAAACAGAAATGTCATCAGTCATTTGAACTGCGAATGTTGACTACAAAGAATCATTAACCAGGAAGAGGGGATTAACAAACTAAAGGGATAAAAGAAGGGGCTTCCTTGTCAGTCCAGTGGTTAGGACTCTGCTTTCACTACTGAGGGTGAAAGTTCAATCCCTGGTTAGGGAACGAAGATCCTGCAAGCTGCGTGGTGTGGCCAAATTGAAAAAAAAAAAAAAGAAGGGAGGTGATAATAGAAGACTCTAGGGGGTCCAGAAGTAGCAGGTACAAAGGAACAGCTGAGGGAAAGGGGATAATGAAGGGATTATGGTTCCTGCCTCCTCCCAGGGGCTGATATTCTTAAAAGAGGGTCTGGCGACCACAAGAACAGAGTCTGCTGGACTGAAGAGGTGCCAGAAGGTGAAGGCTTTGGCTGGTCCGTGTGTACAACCCTCCCCTGCTGGAGGGTTTGAACTGCTCTCTGTAAACGACCCTCTGGGTGGGGAGAGTGTGGCCTGAGGGTGTACACCCTTCAAGGCTGCCAGGCAAGGACAGGACCCAGAGCGCTGCTGACGCTGGTGTGAGTGCAGCTGGGCTTCTGCTCTGAATGAAAGAGTGGGACTGCCAACCTCCTGCCCTCTGAGTACAGAGCCTAACGTCCTACCAGCTGTCAGAGGAGAATACTCACGGAGGGACTTCACCAACGGTCTAATGGTTAAGACTCCACCTTCCAATGCAGGCGGTGCAGGTTCAATCCCTGGTGGGGCAACTAAGATCCCTCGGGCTTCAGGGTGCAGCCAAAAAGTTAAAAAAAAAAAAAAAGAAAAGAAAAGAAAGAAAGAAAAGAAATGTTTCTGGGGCCAGCTCTAGTGTCTTGAAGCAGGGCAAAGGATGGATGAGGGCTGAGAGATAATAAAGTAGCAACTGGCTCAGGGAGAAAGACCAGGGAGTCTGGGAGAGGGTTCAGGAGCGTCTGAAGGAAGGAGAGGAGGTGTGAAGGGGGAGGAACATGGATCAGGAGGGAAAGAGAATTTTAAGAAATATTTTTGTGAATCATCCTTTATAGTAAAAGTAAATAAGGACCTTGGGACTTCCCTGACTAGTCCAGGGGCTAAGACTTCCCACTTCCACTACAGGGGTCATGGGTTCAGTCTCTAGTTGGGGAACTAAGATCCTGCATGTTGCATGGCACAGCACCCCCTCCCCCCCATAAAAAAGAGAGAGAGAGACCAGGAGGTTGTTATTAAAAAATAAATAAGGGCCTTGAGTTATTTAGCAATTTCTTTATGATTGATGGACAGTGTTACTCTGACCACAATATAGTATCTGAGGGAAACTGTTTCCTGGAGCTGCTGCAGATACCAAAATCCTTGGATGCTCAAGTCTCGTATATAAAATGACCTAGTAGAGTGAGTGGATACAGTCTGCCCTCAAATTCATGGATTTTGCCTGTGGATTCATGATTGGTTGAATCTGGAGAGGAAAAACCTGTGGATGTGGAGGGCTGACTGTACTCTTCTGAGACTGGAACACTTGAGTCCTGGGTTTCTAATTGGCTTATGACAGTTTTATGTTGGTCTAAAGCCATCAAACAGAGGTTTACAATGCATGTTTTCTTTTAAGGGATCCTATTTTATATTACAGGTTCTTGTCTTTCCATGCATTGAACTAGGAATTTGGAAGTCCAAGTTGTAGTTCTGAGTCTCAAGTTTCAACACGTAGCTGTGTGATGCTTGGCAAGTCACTTCACCCCTTTGAATCTCAGAGTTTTTATCTACCAGATGGGGAAACTAGAGTCTGCTCATCCAAACTCTAAGGAATATTGTGATGATAAAATCAGAGCCTGGATATGAAACTGCTTAGACAGAAGTCACAATTTTGTTCACTCACGTGGATCTGTCTGTAACCACACAGCTGGTATAATGGTAGGAAATGATTTTTGCTTGGAGCTAACAGAAAACCTCACTATTATGGTTTAACAAGGATTTACTTTTCTCATTTATCAAGAATTCTAGAGGTAGTCGTCTTTGGACGATAATAAAGCTGCTCACTAATGTAAGGGGCTAATCTCTGATTCTTTGGGCCTTCTCCTCATGGTCACAAGATGGCTGCTACAACTCCAGCCATCATGGTTACATTTAAAGCAGGAAGGGCTATGGCCTGATCAGTAACCTCTGTTCCTACGTCTGGGAGGTGAAGGCATTCCCTGATTATCTTTAGATTTCTTCCATTTCATCTCACTGGACAGAAGTAGGTCTTCAAGACAGTCTGGGAAAATGACTACTTGACTTTCCCATCTCTTAGAGAGTGAGGAGGTCAGGGAGAAAGAAGTTGGGGCTGGGTGCTGGATTAGATAGCTAACAGTGTTTGAAATAGCTGGCAAGTTCTAGATGGCAAAAACTAAAATTGTTCTGTGATGGGGGGGGGAGTCAGCCACAGAAGGATTTTGATTTCCATCCTTGTGATTCCTGTTTGTTTGACTCCTTTCATGGGGCCTGGCTTCATTTGAATAGCTAACATTTTACTTTGGAGGTGGAATTATATTAAAAATCAGATGCTTGTCATTATGCAAATGACTGTCTCGCTATAGCTTAGGATTTTCATTTTTCCATGAATTATTCCTTTTTCAGTCCTTTCCCCACACCTCTTGGAAGAAATAAAAACAACCACTGACTAATCAGAGGAATTTTCCAATCATTCAGTCCACGGATATTTATTGAGTGTCTTCCATGCTCCAAGAGCTTTTCTAAACTCTTTGAGATAGAGGAAGATGTGGTTTCTGCAATATTGGGGCTTATATTCCATGGAAAAGATAAGCAGCTAGTAAATGAATAAATCAAATAAAATATGAGAATAATACATGCTATGAAGAGATTTTTAAAAAGGCAGATAAACAGATTTGTAGGGGGAGAGGGCTTTTTAAAAGTTTTCATTTGGCTGTACCTGGTCCTAGTTGCAGGATGCAGGATTTTTTGATCTTCATTGCAGCATGCAGTCTCTTTTTCTTTTCAGTTGTGGCATGTGAGATCTTCTCACTGCAGCTTGGGTAATCTGGTGCCCTGACCAGGGATCAAACCCAGGCCCTCTGCAATGGGAGCTTGGAGTCCTAGCCACTGGACCACCAGGGAAGACCCTGGTGAGAGTTTTTTTAGATGGGGTGGTTGGCAAAGTTCTCTGAAAGGTGATATTTCTGGAGAAACTGGAAAGATGTGAAGAGGCCAGGAGTGTGGTGATTTGGGCCAGAGGAAACAGCAAGTGCAAATCTCCTGAGGTGAACAAGCTTGGTGTGTTTGAGGATGAGAGGGAAAGCCAGGTGGCTACTACACAACGAGAGAGGAGGAGAGTGTCAGGGGATGAGGTTGGAGACTTCAAAGCCCAGGGAGAACCTTTCTCACTTCAAATATCTGCCTTCAGGAAGAATGCAGTTGCTTTTAACGGGTCACCTAAGATAATCTCCCTTTTTTGTTTTGTTTTGTTTTGTTTTGGTCTCACTGTTTGGCATGGGGGAATCTTAATTCCCCAACCAGGGATTGAACCTAGGCCCCCTGCACTGGGAGTGAGGAGTCTTAACCACTGGACCACCAGGGAAGTCCCAAGCTCCCTTTCTTAAAATCAACTGTACCATATAACATAACCTAATCGTAGGAATACTCCAGGAGTCAAATCTATCATATTCACAGTTCTGAGGATTATACAGGACTGGAATCTTAGAATTCCGCTTACCCCCAAAATGCATGAGTGAATCAACTTCCCCCACTCCCCATCTCTTATTCTCCCTCCCCTGCAGAAGTCATTTCCTAGCCCCTGCCAACCCAACTACATCAGCTTTTGTTTTCAGGTTGCTGGGAGTTCTCATCTTCTGTCCATTGTGTCTGCAATGCTCCCAGTCTGGACTATGGGTCTCTATTTGTGCCTTTTTAATAGCAACACCATTCAACCCCAGGGCCTTTGCACTTCCAGTTCCCACTGAGTGAAAGGCTCAGCCCTCAGCACGTATGTGGCGCAGTCTCTTACTCCTTTAAATACTTGCTCAAATGTCATCTTTGCAAGGAAGCTTTTTCTGACTCCCTTCCCTCCCACTCGAAAAATATTTTCTCTACTTGTTTTATTTCTCTTCTTTGTACTTATTTTCATCCGACCTGCTATATATTTTGCCAATCTATTTGGTTTATAGTCTCTCTCCCCACACTAGAATGTCAGCTTTCCCCACACAGGGAATTTGGTCTGAATCTCTGTCATATCCCCAGCACCCACAACAGCACCTAGTGCAAAGCAGGGGCTCACTAAATATTTACCCAAAGCATGAGTAAGTGAGGATTAAGGAGGGCAGTTTTAATTTTCTTCATCTGTTTTTCCTTTTTCTTTCTTTTCTTTTTGTTGCAAAATCTGAACAGGCACCAGGCTTCCTTCCCCAGGCAGCCTCGTTATATAATCAGGACCTTCGTTCAGCAAGAAGCTGTCAGCACTGCTTCAAGCGGTTATACTTAGCGTTTCCAGCCTCTCATTTCAGCTGCATGAGCTCTCCTGAGGAGCTCTGGAAATTAGGCCTCGCTTCTACAGGGAGAGAGGACTTCTGGCACCAGGCAAGGTGGCTCTGGAGGCTGATGGGGCACTTGTGGATGGCGATGGACTAGCAGCCTTGACCTCAAGATCAGCCCATGGCAGAGGTCACGCTTAGAGCATCCACCTCTAGGGATGGAAGGCGAGTTCTGTCCTGTAAATCACAGAGATATGAGAAACTGAGGGTGAGAGTAGACAAGAGATTGATGGAGGTCAGATCTAAGCTCTCCCACCTGTTAGTTGTGTTTTCTTGAGTGTCCCCAAATATCCCAATGACTCTGTGGATTCAGGCAACAAACACAGCATCTTCCACTCAAAACTCAGTTGTGTTTCTGAAACCTGCAGCAGACATCAGCAAAAGCCAGGACACCAAACAGTGCTCGCAGTCCTGGCAGGAGCACCCACACCCTGCCTGAGGACCTGCCCAATAACAATGGGAAAGCATCAGCCTTGGAAACAGCTCTCTCAGCCACTGGCCCCGTCCTCAAATCCCGAGGAGTCTAGGATTACCCTGGTGGTCCAGTGGCTAAGACTCCTTGCTCCCAAGGCAGGAGGCCTAGGTTTGATCCCTGGTTGGGGAACTAGATCCCACATGCCGCAACTAAAGATCCTGTGTGCCACAACTAAGATCCGGTGCAGCCAAATAAATGATATTAATTTAAAAAGCTAAGAAAATAGGATTTCCTCAAAATTACAAACCTAAAATCTCAAGAAGTCCTGTGTACGAAAGTTCCTTCCATGGCCAGTTTATTTGAGGGCTACAAACTCAACCCGGTTTGTTTTATGTATTCATTTTTAAAATACACTCACTGTTTTATGCAATTAATAAAAGATTTCCACTTCAGGTTAGCTCATTATGCGTTATGAATTTGTAAATGTCAAGGAGATGATTGCCATGAGATTTAGATGATGTGGTTCGAAAGATGTTGTACCCAGGGGGGAGTTTCACTGCTGCATTTAGTAAACTCGATGGCATCCCCTGGCCCCAAACAGGTGCTGGTTCTGCCCGGGGGCCGCTGTGGAGCTCAACTCCCTGGCGTCTCTAAGGCACGTGAATTTTCTTGCCAGGTCCCTATTTTCTCAGACAATCAGTTTTTGTAAAGTTCTGTCATCGGTCCTAATAGCTCAGGTTGCTATTTCCTATTCAAGTTCAATGTGGTGGGAAAGTTAAGCAGCTCTCAATAGTTAACTGTATGACCATCCTATTGAGGCAGCTTTTTTTTTTTTTTTTTTTTTAATCATCTTGGCCCCACCATTAGGCATGCAGGGATCTTAGTTCCCCTACCAGGGATGGAACGTGCACACACTGCAGTCTTAAAATGTTTCCTCCAGGGAAGTCCCCATCTCTATATCTTTTTTTTAAAAAAATTGATTAACTTATTTACTGGGCTGCCCCTGGTCTTAGTTGCTGCGTGAGGAAATCTTTATTGTGTCACATGGAACCTTTCATTGTGGCCCACGGACTCTCTAGTTGTGGTGCACAGGCTCAGTAGCCCGGCAGCGTGAACCTGTATCCCCTGCATTGCAAGGTGGATTTCTAGCCACTGGACCACCAGGGAAATCCCCCCAGCCCTGCATCTTGATATTCAGTTCAGTTCAGTTCAGTCACTCAGTTGTGTCTGACTCTTTGCTACCCCATGAATCGCAGCATGCCAGGCCTCCCTGTCCATCACCATCTCCTGGAGTTCACTCAGACTCACGGCCATCGAGTCAGTGATGCCATCCAGCCATCTCATCCTCTGTCGTCCCCTTCTCCTCCTGCCCCTAATCCCTCCCAACATCAGAGTCTTTTCCGATGAGTCAACTCTTCGCATGAGGTGGCCAAAGTACTGGAGTTTCAGCTTTAGCATCACTCCTTCCAAAGAAATCCCAGGGCTGATCTCCTTTAGAATGGACTGGTTGGGTCTCCTTGCAGTCCAAGGGACCCTCGAGAGTCTTCTCCAACACCACAGCTCAAAAGCGTCAATTCTTTGGCACTCAGCCTTCTTCACAGCCCAAGGAATAGCTTTCTGAGGAGACGGAGTAAGAGATTGGTGCCTAAGATAGGGCTTTGGGGACAGCTTTGCTTCCTGAATCACTTGGAGCAAATTGATTAAATTTCGGAGACTCAATTTCCTTATCTGTAAAATGGAGGTAAAAACCCCTCTCCGACTTTACTGGGATGGTTAAACGGTTTGTTACATTGGAAGGTCTCAATAAACAGCAAGACAAAAATGATCATATTCAGCTTCTCAGATATTAAGGGGCATCCATATCTGGGCATCTGAGCTAATAAAGGCAGGTTTCCTCCTCTGGGGCAGGGAAGCCTAATGATGGGAACCGAACACGCTGATTCATTAATGATGCTCTGACTTGAGCTTTTCTCTACTTGTATGTTTAACCAAGACCTCCTGCCTTACTACTAGCAGGTGTTGCTGTGAAAAACTGAGGTACTCCAGCTCTAGGGTTCAAAGTACAGGACTTACTCAACACAAATATTCTTAAGGAAATGCAGCTATATTTAAAATTCTTCTTTTTTTTTTAACAGTTAAAAGCACGAGCATTGCCTTCACCTCTGCTGCCTGCTGAATGAATGGGTCTTTGGGAACTGTGAGATGGAATCTCCCTCATCAACAGAGAAGTGTCCTTTTCACATAGAGGCTACTTGCAGTGCGCATCCGTCAAGTATCCGTCTTCTGAAAATAACACCACGGATCTCCCAAGGAAACACACCTCTCCCCACCCACAGGGGGTGTGGTTGGGCGGAGCTGATGTCCCTCCCAGCTCCTGGATTGGACTCAGGTCTGGTCAGTTAGCATATCCAATCCCCTTGGGCACAGTGATTGGTCCAGCAATAGGAATGTGACCTCACTGTGGCAAATGATATTACTTCCTTGTCATTCTGCTGATACAGAATCCTGAGAACTTTGGGTCCCTGGAACCAGACAAGCCTGGATTCACGGACACTTTGATTATGTGAGCCAATAAATAACTTTAACAAGTTTTTGTCTTTAGAAAATGTAACATTTTCTTAATCCTAGGGTACCAGACAAGAAGAAATCTCTTGGCCCTGCTGCTGCTGCTAAGTCACTTCAGTCATGTCTGACTCTGTGCGACCCCATAGATGGCAGCCCACCAGGCTCCCCGTCCCCGGGATTCTCCAGGCAAAAACACTGGTTTTGGTTGCCATTTCCTTCTCCAATGCATGAAAGTGAAAAGTGAAAGAGAAGTCGCTCAGTCGTGTCCGACTCTTCGCGACCCCATGGACTGCAGCCCACCGGGCTCCTCCATCCATGGGATTTTCCAGGCAAGAGTGCTGGAGTGGGGTGCCATTGCCTTCTCCTCTCTTGGCCCTATGCAGCCTAAATGTAGTGATTTGACAAGCCAAGAAATTTAAACTTGAGTTCTCTAAGACAGGAATGTGTAGCACTACATCCATTAATAAGCATGGGTCTCCTTTTTTCCATCAGCGCTTCCACAGTTGCACCCATCCTGTCCTGTGTTGAAGGACACAATCCTGTACTGTGCTGAGTCATTTCCTGTACCTCTGTGGAGCTTCCATGCTTTGACAAATGCGAAGAAGGTAATTAGCATTAATCCTGGCATGGTTAAAAGCTCTCTAATTTTCCACAGGAAGCTCCCCTAAACAAAGACTAAAAGATAAATATAATTAATTTGTGAGAGGAACAAAAAATATTTTAAAATGCACATGGGCATACGTGGTCAGGAGAAAGAACTACACAGATGGGATAAACCCAGATATTTTCCAGACACGGCACTATATCATCCTTCTCACTCAGATTTTATCATGGGGAGTGTTTTACAAATTATGATAATGAGTGATGATAACATTACAGTTCAGTTCAGTTCAGTTGGTCAGTTGTGTCCAACTCTTTGCGACCTCATGGACTGCAGTAGGCCAGGTTTCCCTGCCCATCATCAACTCCTGGAACTTACTCAAACTCATGTCCATGGAGTTGGTGATGCCATTCAACTATCTATCTCACCTTCTGTTGTCCCTTTCTCCTCCTGCCTTCAATCTTTCCCTTCAATCCTCAGGGTCTTTTGCAGTGAGTCAGATCTTTGCATCAGGTGGCCAAAGTATTGGAGTTTCAGCTTCAGCATCAGTCCTGCCGATGAATATTCAGGACTGATTTCCTTTAGGATTGACTGGTTGGACCTTGCAGTCCAAGGGACTCTCAAGAGTCTTCTCCAACACCACAGTTCAAAAGCATCAATTCTTCAGCACTCAGCTTTCTTTATAGTCCAACTCTCACATCCATACATGGCTACTGGAAAAACCATAGCTTTGACTAGATGGACCTTTGTTGGCAAAGNTCATGTTGATGTATGGCAAAACCAATGCAATATTGTAAAGTAATTAACCTCCAATGAAAATAAATAAATTTATATTAAAAGAAAAGAAGCTGTATATAGTCAGCAGAAAGAAGACCTGAGGCTGACTGTGACATAGAGCATTAGCTTCTCACAGCAAGATTCAGACTTTAAAGAAAACCAAGAAAAACACTAGGTCAGCCAGGTATGACTTAAATCAAATCCCATATGAATTCACAGTAGAGGTAACAAGTAGATTTAAGGGACTAGATCTAATTAACAGTGTGCCTGAAGAACTATGGAGAGAAGTCTGTAATATTGTACAGGAAGTAGCAAGCAAAACTACCCCAAAGAAAAAAGAAAGCAAGAAGGCAAACTGGTTACCTGAGGAGGCTTTACAAATAGTGGAAGAATGAAGAGAAGTGGAAAGCAAGGGAGAGAGGGAAATGTCCATCTAATTAAACACAGCATTCCAGAGAACAGCTAGGAGAGACAAGAAGGTCTACTTCAACGAACAGTGCTTAATAACAGAAGAAAACAAAAAAAAGGTTAAGATCTCTTCAGGAAAATTGGAAACATCGAGGGAGCATTCCACCCAATGAAGGCACAGCAAAGGATAAAAGTGGTAGAAACCTAGTAGATGTTGAAGAGATTATGAAGAGATGGAAGGAATAAAGGGAAGAACTGTATAAAGAAGATCTTAATGAACTGGATTATGATGATGATGTGGTTAGTCACCCAGAGTCTGACATTCTGGAGTGCAAAGTCAAGTTGGCCTTAAGAATCACTGCTGTTAATAAAGCTAGTGTATGCGATAAAATTCCAGCAGAACAATTCAAATCCCTAAAGGATGATGCCATCAAGGTTTTGCATTCATTATGTTAGCAAATCCGGAAGACCCAGCAGTGGCCACAGGACTGGAAAAGGAAAATCCCAATCCCAATTCCCAAGAAGAGTAGTACCAAATAATGTGCCAACCCTCGGACAATTATACTCATCTCCCATGGTAGTAAGGTTATGTTTAAAATCTTGCATGCTAGGCTTCAGCATTATCCAAACCAGGAACTTCCAGATGTCCAAGATGGGTTTAGAAAAGGAAGAGGAACTAGAGATCCAACTGCGAACATTAGCTGGATTAATAGAGAGAGCAAGAGAATTTCAGAAAAATACCTATCTCTGTTTTATCGACTACACTAAAGCCTTTGAGTCTGTATCATGACAAACTGTGGAAAGCTCTTAGAGAGATGGGGATGCCAGATCATCTTACCTGTCTCCTGAGAAACCTGTATTCAGGTCAAGAAGAAAAAGTTAAGACCCTGTATGGAGCAATTGATTGGTTCAAGATCGAGAAAAGAGTATGATATAGCTGTCTGCTGCCACCCTGTTTGTTTAACCTAAGTGCTGAGCACATCATGAGAAATGCTGGGCTGGATGAGTTATCAGCTGGAATCAAGATAGATGGGAGAAACATCAACAATCTCAGATATGTGGATGATACCACTCTAATGGCAGAAAGTGAAGAGGAACTAAAGAGCCTCTTGATGAGGGTGAAGGAGGAGAGAGAAAGAACAAACTTAAGATTAAATATTAAAAAGGTTAGGATCAAGATATCCAGACTCATTACCGCATGGCAAGTAAGGGAAAAAGTGGAAGTAGTGATCGATTTCCTCTTCTTGGGCTCTAAAATCACTGTGGACAGTGGCTGCAGACGTGAAATCAGAAGACAATTGCTTCTAAGCAAGAACATGATGACAAACCTAGACAAATCTAGTGTGTTGAAAAGTGGAGACATTACTCTGCCAACAAAGGTCCATATAGTCAAGGCTATGGTCTTCCCAGTGGTTATGAACAGCTGTGAGAGCTGGATTATAAAGAAGGCAGGACACCAAAGAATTGATGCCTTCAAATTGTGGTGCTGGAGAAGACTCCTGAAAGTCCCTTGGACAGCAAGGAGATCAAACTAGTCAATCTTAAGGGAGATTAACCCTGATTATTCACTGGAAGGACTGATGCTGAAGCTCCGGTATTTTGATCATCTGATGTGAACAGAAAACTAATTAGAAATGTCTCTGATGCTGGGAAAAATTGAGTGCAGAATAAGAGGGTGTCAAAGAATGAGATGGCTAGATGGCATCACTGATGCCATGAACATGAACTTGGGCAAACTCTAGGATATGGGAAGCAATAGGGAGGGCTGGCATGCTGCAATCCATGGAGTCACAAAGAGCTGGAAATGAGTGGGTAACTGAACAACAACAACAACAAAAGTCTAAAGTTGTGAAGGAAGAGTTGTATTTTCACAGCCTCATAACATGATATCTGCTTACCATGAACAAAACTCTCAGACCAAATTCTATAGTGCTCCTATTTCATTGGCTAAACACTCTTGACCTGAGGCACAAAATATTTCCTACACCCACCCAGAGAGATTCAATAAAGTACAGTTCTCATATGCTAAGAAAAATTAACTCTAGGTAGAAGGGGATTTTCTCCAAGGCAGAAGGCAGGGTTCTATGCACTGTAGTAGAATCTTGCAATCAAAAATACTAAATTACTGTAGAGTAAAGTGAATCAGCTATACAGATACATATACAACCACTCTTCTGGACTTCCTTCCCATTTACGTCACCACAGAGTTGAGTTCCCTGAGCTATACAGTAAATTCTCATTAGTTACCATATGTATCATTTTATACATAGTGTGTATATGTAAATCCTAATTTCCTAATGCATCCCACTCCTCCTACTTCGGTATCCATAGATTTGTTCTTTGCATCTGTATCTCTATTTCTGATTAACAAATGAGTTTATGAACATTATAAAGCATCTATCAGTTTAGTTCAGTCGCTCAGTCGTGTCCAACTCTTTGCAACCCCATGGACTGCAGCATGTCAGGCTTCCCTGTCCATCATCAATTGCCCAAGCTTGCTCAAACTTATGTCCATTGAGCTTGTGATGCCATCCGACCATCTCTTCCTCTGTCGTCCCCTTCTCCTCTTGCTTTCAATCTTTCCCAGTGGCAGGATCTTTTCCAATAAGTCAGCTCTTTGCATCAGGGGGCCAAAGTATTGGAGTTTTAGCTTTAACATCAGTCCTTCCAATGAATATTCAGGACTGATTTCCTTTAAGGTGGACTGGTTTGATCCCCTTGCAGTCCAAGGGACTCTCAAGAGTCTTCCCAACAACACAGGTCAAAATCATCAATTCTTTGGTTCTCAGTTTTCTTTATAGTCCAACTCTCACATTCATACATGACTACTGGAAAAACCTTAACTTTGACTAGATGGACCTTTGTTGGCAAAGTAATGTCTCTACTTTTTTCTGTCTAGGTTTGTCACAGTTATTCTTCCAAGGAGCATGGGTCTTTTGATTTCATGGTTGCAGTCGCCATTCACAGTGATTTTGGAGCACCTCAAAATAAAGTCTGTCACTGTTTCCATTGTTTCCCATCTATTTGCCATGAAGTGATGGGCCTGGATGTCATATTTCAGTAAAAAAAAATAAATAAATAAGAAGAAGAAGAAAGAAAAATAAATCCTAAATTACTAGCAGGATTCGGCCTTCGTGGAGATCCAATCTCAGCAGGCCCATTCCTAGGTGCTGCAGAACATCGGTCTTCAAGGGTAAAGAGGGCCTCTAAGCTGTTAAACAATGTTTATATGTTAAATTCTTTAATTTCACAAAGGACAGCCAATTTCTAACATCATGATGCAAATGAATAGGTTTCACCAAAAAAAAAAAAAAAAAAAAAAAAACTTGAAATTAAGTATTTAANTGCAGAACATCGGTCTTCAAGGGTAAAGAGGGCCTCTAAGCTGTTAAACAATGTTTATATGTTAAATTCTTTAATTTCACAAAGGACAGCCAATTTCTAACATCATGATGCAAATGAATAGGTTTCACCAAAAAAAAAAAAAAAAAAAAAGCACTTGACATTCAGTATGTCAATCAGCAAACATTGGTTGCCAACAAGATGGGGATAACAGAAGGACTTGCAATGACGAGATCTGGAACGAGGTTTTGACTGATAAAACTTCTGGTTGATTAGGCTATGACTGGGAATTCTTGATATTATGATAACTAACCACCTCCAAAATTCAAGTTTAACATAACTAGAATATTTGTATTATTCCACTAATTATGTTTACCATCTAACATAAATTATAGATCTCAAAAAATGTAGTTGGAGAGGCCACAAAGAATAGTTCAGTGTTTTGACCTGAGCAATGGAATAGAGTTGCTAATCAGGGAGAAGGTATAATTCATGGCAGATTTAGGTTTGAGGCAAGAATCAGTAATTCGCATGAAATGGCTTAGGAACATCAAGTGGAGATGTTGAGTAGACATAAATTTAAAGATATGATTCTAGAACTCATAGGAGAAATAAGTAGAGGCATGACTTTGGGGATTATCAAGTGCTTCACGTAATTAGTGTCATAAAGCTGAGGTAATCACTTAAAGAATGACATGGCTAGAAAAAAGAAGAGGATCTGGGCACCAAGCCCTGGAGCCACTGTGGCATAAGTGGTCAGGATGAGAATGATGTTGTGGTGATATGACAAAATCTAACATGCATACTGCTCTTGTACCAGGCACTAAGCACTTCAAGTACCTTTGTTCATTTAATCCTCAAAACAATCTCATGAGTCAGATATTATTGTTCGTCCTATTTCAGATGAAGACAGTCAGAAGGGTTAAGTAACTTGCACAAAGCCACACAGAGTTAATAAGACAAGGAGAAACCAATAAAGGAGAGAGGGGAGAAGCAGCCAGTGGAAAAGGAAGACAGCCAAGATAGAGTGATATCATGAGGCCAAGTGAAGAGAGTGATTCATAGAGGTAGGACAAATCTAGTGTCAAATGCTTTTAGGTCAAGTTAAAATAATTTAGAGGCAAAGCTCTTGGTGACCTTCCTAAGATCAGTTTTATTGGAAGGGAGTGATAAAAGCCTAACTGGAGTTGATTCAAGAAAAACTGTGAAGAACAAAAGTGAGATAGAAAGTATGGAAAATCAGTTTTAAGAGGCTTCTGCAGAAATGGGTAAAAAAAAAAAAAGCAGTATGTAAAATTGGAAGGGGCAAGTTTGTATATTGTTAAGCATGCCTAGATGGGTAGGAAATTTAGGGTAGAGGGTAGAAAGAGGGTAAGAGGGTAGAAAATTGAAGAGTGGTATCATATTAGAAGTAGATGGGTTGAAATAGATGTTATCATATGATTTCAATAAAAAGATCTCACTATGTTATAGCTTTATATTAATAATATGCAAAAACTAGTTAATGTCTTAGACCTTGTGCACAGCTGGTCTCTGTTGTTCTGCTATGGATGTCTTAAATTATTAATATAAAGCTTACAAGGCAAAATAGCTAGGAAAAAATCTCCCCCAAAATATAATTGTGAAATTTAAAGAAATGTGTATATTACTCCTTAACTTTAACAGTAGCCAGACTTACTGTGTCATGCACATCAACTGCAAAACTTTTATAAACAAGCAAATGTGTATAATTTTAAAATAATTGGGGATAATAAAAATCTATATGTGTAATAATGACTTCTTGCTAATTTCTATGAGGCCTTTAAAAATATTTAACCCAAAAAAGTTAAGTTATTTAAATATGAAGTTGTTTAAGGGGAAAGAAATGAAGCAGATGAGTTGAAGTACAGATAATAAATGAAGATAAGAGTGGAAAATGTTAATTCATTTAATGGTTAGGGAAGCAAAACATAATATAGGTATATAGGCAGATGATTTGGTACACTGGTAGAAGTTCTCAGTCAGCTGGTTCTATTTTCTCAGTGGTCCAAGAAGAAATGTCATCAGTTGAGAATGAGGGGGAGAGATATTGTGGTGATTTGAGATGGTTGAGAGAGGTGTGAAATAGAACACTGAACAGTGAACTGACAAGAGAAATATAAGACAGCTGGATAACCCTAACAGTCTGCTTGAGGTTAGTGGTCATGAATTAAAGGAAAATTATTATTTGAAACTGTAGGAAGTGCTACAATTGAAGCTTTGCAAGAAACCAAGATGTAATACATGCAGAAATCCGAAGTGTGAGACCAGAACAAAATGCACAATTTCAAAGTAAGTGGCCATAATGTATGAGTGATTTGGGTGGGACACATGTGATCTGCAGTAGGAAAAAAGCACCAACTTGGAGAAATTTTACATCCTGCTCCTCAGGATCACCTGGAAATGGCAATGAAGTGTCAACAAACAGATTCTAGGTATGGAGTGAATCAGGGGATGAGGAGAGAAAGGCTACCTTACGGGGAGTTCTGTCCCAGTTACAAAAGCTGCAGCCAAAAGTCCTATTCAGGGAAGCAGTCTTCATAAAACAGACCCAAGAGACAGTCCTCCGTCTATCCTCTTTCCATGAAGAGCCCTGAGACTGGAAGACAACTGCGCTGCCCAAGTTGAACTGGGGCTTTTCCTTTAGTTTTCTTTCCCTCGGGGATGGTTGAAATAAGTATCAGGTAGAAGCAGGAAAAGCAGTTAGCCAAGGAAAGAGAAGAGAAGGACCAGCTAACTTCTCTAGCTCTGTAAGCCGACTGTACAGGAAGACAGTTGGTGGAGAGATTTGTCATGAAAAAAACTTTAAACTTAATGACTTATTCGTGAACTGAGACAGTGTTTATGATCTACAGTAACCAAGGGTTCTCTGCTAGTAAACAGAAAACATAAGAGTCATGGAACTAAACCCTTCTACCCCACCTCCATCACACACACACTTTTTTTTTTAACCCAAGTTTATGGAGGAAATATTTTCTCTATACAGTAAATATTAAAGTCATAGTGAAAAGTCAAAACAAGTCCATGCCTATTCAATATGTTAGTTATGCAATTTTTCACATCTTATTTATTTTCTTACTCTCCTAGTAATGTAAAAAATGCTAATTTACACATATAAGGTTACTGTGAAGAGTAAACACATATTGGTGGTTCTGTCCCTGAGTTCGGGATGTTCAAATAAAACAAAGACACAGAAATTGATACATTTTAAAAAATAATACTTGACAGATACTATAGTGAAGGTGAAGGACCCATAATATTAAAGGTGTGCTAAGGTGAAGAACACATCACACTAAAATGCAGGGAGGTTTAATGTTTTTGTCTTTGGTTTTTTTGTACTCTGGAAATTATGCCTTCTCATAATTACTGCAGTATTCTGATGTTTCAAAATATTATATATAATAGTAAATTGATCTGGTCTTTAAGTGATAAAAATGAAACAGTGACAAAAGGAAAAATCTGGTGGTTGAAATGTTTGCATCAGAGTTGGATTTCTTTTAAAAAATTGTTAATATCTTCAACTCACTATTTAAAAAATTTAAATATTTTTATACAAAGTGATAGTCACACACTTTATCACTAAGTTAGACCACTAGAACAAGGCACATGCAGTCTTAGCTATGGTCTATACTGACATGCTGGGGGCAAAAAAGTAAGTTCATGTCATTTGATAGTACAATTGCCTATTTCCTTCAAAAGTACATTAGGATAATGAGTTGTAGATTGGCCAACAAGTAATTCTGGAAATAAAATTGTGTGGATTGGCCTTGGGATATATCTACTTTATTTGCATACCTGTTTTTCTGCTATTATTGATCACAATGCATTATTTTCAGTTTACATTCTATCTCACAAAGTAATCAAAACCATTATTTTGCTGTCTCATGGATCCTCTTTGGCTACAAAAAATTGTTTCCTAATCCTTCTCCTTTACCAGGTATGTGTCAGGAGCTGTTTCAGACTCTGCACACCTGTCATTTCACCTACATATAAAGCAAATACCTGCCCCAGACATAAATGATAGCATTTGCTCCTTCACTTTGTGTCACTGATATCTCATAATGTCCAGATGGTGTCTTTTGATTTCAGAATTGCTAGTGCTTTATTCTGAGTTATCTCTAAGGAATCGCTTTGTCATTAACATTTCACAAGTTTCGCAGTAAGAACATGACCTGAACCCAAACAGGGAGTGCATTGATCCAAGGGGTGTCACTTTGAATCATACTTCTGGCATTTTCTACTTTTCCATATAAGCAAAGATTTTCTTCATTTTTTTACTGAAAATATTATTTAGTTTTTTTCAGAGGGAAAATAATCAATTACTTTCCTAGAAAAATTGCTATGCTTCCTTCTGTAATCATGCAAAAACATCAATGCCTTCATACTACTGTTTGAGAATAACATCTGCAGTCCTATAAGATCCATTTTCCAGAAATTCATCATCATACTTGATGTTTGCTTTTTTATGCTGAAACCCCGTCAAAATAATATCACTGCACTCACAGATATGCTTGTAGCAGCATATACTGAAATCCTGTTCAAGTTTGTCTAATTATGTGTTCTGCTCTTTAGTATTTCTAATTTTATTAATCTTTCCTCTTTCCAAAAGACGTACTTGAGGCTTTTGTCCATGGTTTTGAGAATTCTGGTCACACTGCACCACAAAAGAACTGCAAATCTAACAAAAGTAAGCATTAACATGGAAATACAAAGACAATATATTGCCTGAAATGAACTATACCTTGTCAACTGAATTTCAGTGGCGTTGAACTTCCCAAAGCAGATCCCGAATGCATGTTCAGACTCTTAAAAAAATAAATGTGTCTGTTTCAAGTATCTATCACAAGTTTACATTTCAAATTTGTGAAATGCAATGAAGAGAATTGTTTCATTCCTTTTTTCCTGCGTCTTTCCACCTTTAGGTCACATTGTGAAGACCATCAGTCATCAATGGACATACTCTGTGATGCACTACTTTATAGCAAACACATATCTCTGTCCTTGTGGGGCTGTGTACATGTATTTATGTGCATACGCATTTGAGATATATACATAGAGGTGGATGGGTTAGAAAAAGAGACCTAATAAATTTAGAATAAAGAATAGGTTTTAAATTTTAAAAATAAATATATAAGTAAATTTTAATTTTTTAAAAAAATTTTCTCATTAGTGAGAAAACTTCAAAGGTGACTAGATTTGAAGTGCTATCTCCTACTCTGGAATAGTTATGGAACTTAATGCAAGCAGGTCAAACTGGGCCATCTTGCCTGAACCACTAAGACATTATTTTAGGTACTATAATCCAGGCTTAGAAAGCCATTAGGAAATGCTATAGTCTGTGCTTTACATGTGTAGGTGTACACTAGCATATTTGTAGAAGAAAATTATTCCTCCTTTCTTCCACTTTCATATTTGTCCAGCCACTGCTGTCTCTCAGATTATTCTAAGAGCCTGCAAATTAGACTCTCTGCCTTTCTACAATATATTCTCCAAACAAAAGTCAGAGTTGCCCCATGAGAAAATAAATCATATCATATTGCTTCTGCTTTTAAAACCTAAGCACATATAGGGTTTATATATACATATATATTTTTATATATGGTTATTTATTATTAATATATATGTATCATATATGTGTATATGAATATGCTTATCATATGCAATGATATATATATACACATAATATATGTAAACACACAGAAGCTGCTCATCTACTTCATCTCATCACATGAACAGTTTTTCTGTTTATTCACTGTGTTCTAGCCACATGAGCCTCCTAGAACATCCTGAGACTTCTATCTCAACATCCTTGCAATTTTGTTCATTTAATCTAGAATATTCACCTGTCTATTTGTGTGCTTTGCTTCCCCATTTCCTCAGGTATTAACTGAAAAGTCACCCTCTCTATATAATCCTTCTTAAGTACCCTGTTAAAATTTTTATCTTCCCCTCTACCTCTGTATTCAAGAGCTTTCTTGCTTGCTTTGTTTTACCCCACACAATTTACTTTCACCAATTGCTACACATTTGATTTCTTTTTTGCCCATCCACTTTATTACAAGCTTTATGAGGCTTGGGTTTTTATCTGTCTTTTTCACTGATGTATCACCAATATATGGATTTTTATTTGGCAAATAGTAAGCACTTAATATTTTTTGAATGAATAATGATGGAGGCAGGAGGAAGGATCTTAGAGTGAGCCAGCTTAAATGAGTAGGAAGCAGATCTTTCAAAGAGGCTGGAGATACATAGTGAAAATTAGAAAACAAAAAGGTGCTTTTTTTTTCAAAGAGAATTCCAGACCAGATGGCAAATTTTATAACTGAACTGTACACATGAAGCATTTAACCTTGGGTACTTTCCCTTTGAACTATAAATATATGACTTGCTAGTTTTACTGTCTTTTTTCACATGATGTAATTCCCTTTAGTTTTACGCAAATAGTAAAATCAATAAACCCAAACTCTTGAGTGGTAGTCATTTGAAGGAAAACTCCCTGCCTACCTCTACAAAATTCCACATAGAAGGGGCAGANAGCATTTAACCTTGGGTACTTTCCCTTTGAACTATAAATATATGACTTGCTAGTTTTACTGTCTTTTTTCACATGATGTAATTCCCTTTAGTTTTACGCAAATAGTAAAATCAATAAACCCAAACTCTTGAGTGGTAGTCATTTGAAGGAAAACTCCCTGCCTACCTCTACAAAATTCCACATAGAAGGGGCAGACCTGTGTCAGGGGAGAGTGTGTGCTGGGATCTCTGGGCCATGAGTATTTAAGTGAATAGTGCTGACAGAAATGCTTTGGAACAGTGGTCAACATCGTAGACTGGTAGCAGACAAAAGACGTGCATATGTGTGTGTGTTTTCAGTTGCTTTAGTTCTGTTTGACTCTTTGCAACCATATGGACTGTACCCAGCCAGGCTCCATGAAATCCCAAGGATTCCATGTGATTCTTCAGGTAAGAATACTAGAGTGGTTTCCATGCCCTCCTCCAGAGAATCTTCCAGACCTAGGGATCCCACCTGCACCTCTTGTCTGTTGCGTTGGCAGATGGGTTCTTTACCTCTAGCATCACCTGGGAAGCCCCAAGTGAAAGTGTTAGTCACTTGATCCTATCCAGCTCTTGGCAACCATTCCTTTCTCCAGGGGATCTTCCTGATCAAGTGATTGAACCCGGGTCTCCTGCATTGCAGGTGGATTCTTTACAGTCTGAGCCACCAGGGAAGCCTGAGACCAGATGATCCTCTCTCATTCTTAAATAGACTTGTTGAAGGAGATCCTTGTGGGAAAGAGTAAAACTGATTCTTGGGATACAGGTATGTGCAGAAACAGATCTTCAAAAAATAAAATGACTTGTTTTCTTAGTCTTTTAATTCTTGGGCACCTCAAATCCCCAATCTACAATATAGGCATAAAAATTATTATGCTTTAACCTATCTAAGTTTATATGTCTTCCAATACTCTTGACTCCCTGGATTTTACATGATTCTCAGAGCTTACTGAATCTAAATTTTAGTAATTGTTAACAGTGGCTTTTCTTTCATCTGCTTGAAATTTATTAGGAATTCTAGTAAAAGAGAATTAGGAGAGAAGAAGTTCTATAAAAGAACTGTTGTGATTTCTGCAGACTATTCTTTTTATTCTCTACTCACAATTCTATAGCCAAGAAGAAAATATTTCCCCAAAGAAAGCCAGACTGATATGGGTATTTTATCCTCCTCCCTAATGTCTATATTTTCTAAGACTATTTCATGTTTTAAGAAATGAGAAAAGGAAAAAAAAAGTTTATGTTGGTTTGAAATAATGTGTGAGATTTTGTCATTTAGAAATGAAAACATCTTTAGTTCTTTCAAGGACTCTTTGCCTAACCTTTGTTCAATCCTAACTAGAAGAGCCCAAAGTCTGGACATTGCTATCTTTGGAAATATTGTCTTGCTGGGTGAAGTCACACAATATTGCAAATGTTCCATCGGCGAGTTGTTTCTTTCTCCTACAATAATTGCCTTTCTTTTAGATTTCAGTGTTTCCCTTTTGTGTTTACGATAACAGAGGGATGCTTTATTGCATTTCACCAGGCCGGTTGCCATGGTGATCAGCAGTTGCTGTATGCTGTAAAAATAACCCTCCTTACTTGATAGATTTCACTTGAGTGAAAATAACCCTTAAAAATAGGTTGAAATTTACATACTAACTCTTCCAGCAGGTTCAAGGGGGGAAAAAGAATGAATTACATTGTGATTTGACAAGCTATTAGGCTAGGGGCTACTGAATGAGGTTTGAACAGTGAAGTTTGCTATAAACCAATGTGAAGCCCACCAAAATTCAGTATGGAATCATCAAATTCATTGGGTCTTTCTTCATTAGTGTTGTATGATGGCTAAAAAGTATGTAAGAGAAAATTAAAATTTCTGTGAGCATTACAGATTGTAAGAGCTGGGGACTCAGGGTTATTACAGGTTGGTCTAGACCAGAACATTAGTTTTCAAACTGTGCCTCAAAGGACAATGTTCCAGAACATGTAAATAATAGGCTAGTCTAGACTATGTTAATAAAATGATCTGTGGTCAAATATATTTGAGAAACATAAACATACTGTACTTAAGACATGATATCATGTCAACATCTCTGAGATATTTTAATGCAAAATTCCACTTATTTGTATTTAATAGACATTCCAAATTCGTTTAAGCATGAATATTTTATTTATATCATTTATGAGAATTCTATTTTGGGAAACCTTTTGTAGCCTTTAAATTCTTTTATTGTACAGTTCTAAATAATTCATGAAGATATTTTAGCAAACTAGAGGAACTTCTACTAACTAATTTTGTCATATTTTTCCCAAGAGAAAGAAAAAGACAAAAACAAAAATCAGGGTAAGGGGTAATGGTAGAGTTGGTATAGATAAACTGGATAATGATATAGAGGGAAATATATAGGTCATGGTGTAGTCTCATAGCAATGAACAGATAGTAGAGTCAAATGTGCTTCAGGACAAAATTAGAATTGATTTACACACCTACATCATTAGTCTGAAGTGAATTTGTTGTTGCTGTTCAGTCACTCAGTTGTCTCCTTGCAGCCCATGTCACTCCTTCAGTTCAGTTCAGTCGCTCAGTCATGTCCAACTCTTTGCAGCCCTGCAAACTGCAGCATGCAAGCTTCCCTGTTCTTCACCATCTCCAAGAGCTTGCTCAAACTCATGTCCCTCAAGTCAGTATGGTATCAAACCATCTCGTCCTTTGTCATCCCCTTCTCTTCCTGCCTTCAGTATTTCCCAGCAGCAGGGTCTTTTCTAATGAGTTGGCTCTTCTCATCAGGTGGCCAAAGTACTGGAGCTTCACCTTAAGCCTCTGCTTTTACAATGATTATTCACGGTTGATTTCCTTTAGGATTGACTGGTTTGATATCCTTACTGTCTAAGGGACTCTCAAGAGTCTTCTCATTCCTGGCAGAAGAGGTCATAACCTAATGATTCTTGTACTCCTGAAGTTTTATCAGCTGTGATGGATTAAATATTATCATTCTACATGTATCTGAAGATAGCAATAAATCATAATATTTTATATATTTATTTATGTATATGAGTTCACACCTAACATATATTGAATTCAGTTCTCAGTGATTGGAAGAAGAGCTTTATTTCTCTTTAACTTTGACACCCTACCTCACACCATACACAAGAATTAATTTGAGATGGATCATATAAAACTGTAAGAGGAAAACATAAGGGAATTCCTTTGCAACCTTAAATTAGGTAAAGATTTCTTAGGATATAAAAAGCAATAGACCCACAACTTAAAAATAAATAAATTGGAATTTTTCAAAATTAAAAAAAAGAAAAAATACTCTGTCAGAGGACATAATTAAGAAAATGAATAACCAAGCCTCAAATTGAGAAAACTATTTGCAATACATGTATATGAAAATGGGCCCATATCTAGAATATATTTTTAAAAATGTAAAAATCAACAATAAGATAAATAAGACAAACACCTTATTAAAAATTATTGAAAGGCTTGAATATATATTTCATGAAAGGAAGTAGAGGTTTGGCCATGTGAAATGGCCAACATCATTATTAACCACGATAATACAAGTGAAAACCTTAGTGAAATACCATTCAGTACACATTAAAATGAATAAAATTAAATGAAAGTTGATGCACATCTTAGAAAAAAAACCCTACAATTGCAAGTGTTGGCAAGGATATAAGAAAATTAGACCTCTTATTTACTGTTGGTGGGAATTTTAAATCACTTCCCATTTGGAAAAATCTTTAGCAGTTTCTTGTACAGTTGAACATATATTTAGCCTATGATCCAGCAGCTCTACTGCTAAGAGAAATATAAATATATGTACACAAAAATACTTGAAAAGGAATTTTCATATGAGGTGTATTCTTTATAGTAAAAAGAACAGAAGTAACTTGTATATACATCAACTGCTGAAAGTTAAAGCATTGTGCTCTTTCTACAACTGAGCATTTGATGTTGTCACTCAGTTGTGTCTGACCCTTTGCGAACCCAAGGATTGCAAGAAGACAGACTTCCCTGTCCTTCACTATCTTCCTTTTTTCTCAAACTCATGTTCTTTGAGTTGATGATGCCATCCAGCTAACTCATCCTCTGTCATCCCCTTCTCCTGCCCTCAATCTTTCCCAGCATCAGGGTCCTTTCCAATGAGTCAGCTCCTTGCATCAGGTGACCAAAGTACTGGAGCTTCAGCATCAGTCCTTCCAATGAATGTTTAGGGTCGATTTTCTTTGAATTGATTGGTTAGATCTCCTTGCTGTCAAAGGGATTCTCAACAGTCTTCTCCAGCACCACAATTCAAAAGCATCAATTCTTTGTCATGCAGCCTTCTTTATGGCCCAACTCTCACATCTGTACATAACTATTGGAAAAAC
Organism: Neotragus moschatus; assembly: GCA_006410615.1. Lineage (NCBI taxonomy): Eukaryota > Metazoa > Chordata > Mammalia > Artiodactyla > Bovidae > Neotragus > Neotragus moschatus. Next base: position 2,041,439 of record SJYA01002444.1, read on the forward strand.
CACAGCTTTGACTATATGGACCTTTATCCGTAAAGTGATGTCTCTGCTTTTAAATATATTGTCTAGATTTATTCCCTTCCAAGAAGCAAGCATCTTTTAATTTTGTGGCTACAGTCACCATCAACAATGATTATGGAGCCCAAGAAAATAAAGTCTGTCACTGTTTCCATTTCCTGTTCTCCCCATCTATTTGCGATGAAGTGATGGGTCTGGATATCATGATCTTAGTTTTTTGTATGTTGAGTTTAAGCCAGCCTTTTCAGTCTCCTCTTTCACCTTTATCATGAGGCTGTTTAGTTCCTCTTTGCTTTCTGCCATAAGGGTGGTGTCATCTGTATATTTGCAGTTATTGATATTTCCACTGGCAATCTGATTCCAGCTTGAGCTTCATTCAGACTTGCATTTCACATGATGTACTCTGCATATGTTAAATAAACAAGGCAACAATATGTAGCCTTGACATACTCCTTTCCAAGTTTTGAACCAGTCCATTGTTCCATGTCTGGTTCTAACTGTTGCTTCTTGACATGCAATTGAGTATTACCCAGTAATAAAAAGAATTGGACTACTGATACATGCAATAGAACAAATGAATCAGAAACATATCAGGTTGAGTGACTGAAGCCAGGCATAAAAGAATACACACCACATGGTTTAATTTATATAAAGTCATAGAATAGACAAAAGTAGCCTATCTCAAGAGAGATCAGAACAGTGATTGTCTCTGAGAGATGAGGCACTGATAGGAAAAGAAAATTTCTGGAGGGATGAAAATGTTCTGTATTTTATCAGGGTGATTATATGAGCTCATGCATTTATCCAAACTCATCAAACTGTAAGGACTTCCCTGTTGCTCAAACAGTAAAGAATCTGCCTGCGATGCAGGAGACCAGGGTTTGCTCCCTAGGTTGGGGAGATCTTCTGGAAAAGGTAATGGCAATCCACTCTAGTATTCTTGCCTGGAGAATTCTATGGACAGAGAAGCCTAACAGACTATAGTCCGTGGGGTTGCAAACAGTTAGGCATGACTGAGCGATTAACACACATTCATCAAAATGTACACTTAAAATTAGTTCTCTTTCCTTCACATAAATTGCATGCCTATTTTAAAATATTAAAGTAGAAATAAAGAAAAAAATTACCTTGTTTTTTAAATTTTATGTTTCATTCAATGATCTGGATTTCTTTCTCAGTGCTGCCCCTTCAGTTTCATGAACTACAGAGAGTGGAATAAATGAGTTCACACAGGTGGTGTCTTCTTTGACCAATCAATAGAAGGAGAAAATCAGTAGTTTGAATTTTACAGGTGGCCATCATTTTGGAATCTGATGTTCATTTCTGAATGTTTGCCTTAGAATCCCAAGAAAGAGGAAACAAGTAAAGCAGGAGGGCTTTTAATTCCCATTTCTGACTTTGTTCACCTGGTATATTATATTTAAAGTACAATACTGATGTGTCTTCTTTAATGTTCTTTCTTTTGGGGGGAGATGAAGGGACTCTGAAAGAGGAATAGATACAGCCTAGAGTTTTTCCATGATAGTCAAAAAGAATAATTTTTCAAGATATGAAAAATGAAAACTCTAACTTTACCTTTCATTTTCTAATCTTTATGTGGATTCAAATAAAAAATTGATTGTTCATTTCTCTTTTATTGGAACCAAGTATTTCGATTTTATTGAAGTATAATTGAGATAAAACATTATATTAGTTCAGGAGTACTGCATAATGATTCAGTATTTGTATATATTGTGAAATGATCATCACAATGTTTAGTAAATATCCATCATCATACATAGTTACATTTTTTATTGTGATGAGAACTTTATTCTATTAGCAATTTTCAAAAATGTAAATGCTATTATTTTCTATTTTGGAAACTATAATGTAATCTTCTATATAATCCATAGTCTCTGATTTTTCCTTTTTAATTTAGAAATTTATTTTTAAAAGAGAATGAAATGAAAATGGAGAGATCACAACAGACAAAACAGAAATACAAAGGGTCATAAGAGACTACTATCAGCAATTATATGCCAATAAAATGGACAACGTGGAAGAAATTGACAAATTCTTAGAAAAGTACAACTTTCCAAAACTGAACCAGGAAGAAATAGAAAATCTTAACAGACCCATTGCAAGCATGGAAACTGAAACTGTAATCAGAAACCTTCCAGCAAACAAAAGCCCAGGTCCAGAAGGCTTCACAGCTGAATTCTANGTGGAAGAAATGGACAAATTCTTAGACAAGTACAACTTTCCAAAACTGAACCAGGAAGAAATAGAAAATCTTAACAGACCCATCACAAGCACAGAAATTGAAATCGTAATCAGAAACATTCCAGCAAACAAAAGCCCAGGTCCAGACGGCTTCACAGCTGAATTCTACCAAAAATTTTGAGAAGAGCTAACACCTATCCTACTCAAACTCTTTCAGAAAATTGCAGAGGAAGGTAAACTCCCAAACTCATTCTATGAGGCCACCATCACCCTAATACTAAAACCTGACAAAGATGCCACAAAAAAAGAAAACTACAGGCCGATATCACTGATGAATATAGATGCAAAAATCCTCAACAAAATTCTAGCAATCAGAATCCAACAACACATTAAAAAGATTATACACCATGACCAAGTGGGCTTTATCCCAGGGATGCAAGGATTCTTCAATATTCGCAAATCAATCAATGTAATTCACCACATTAACAAATTGAAAAGTAAAAAAAAAAAAAAAAGAAAAAAGAAAAAAATTATGAAAATTTAGAATTAAAAATGAGTGAATCATAGAGATTTATTTGTGTTTTAACTAACTTCTCACATTTCACATTTATATAAACATTAAAATATATGAGAGAAGTTAAGGAGCAAGTACACAAAAATATATTTGGCAGAACAATTATCATAATCTCAATCTTCTGGCTTTCTATATGCCATAATTTATACAGAAGAAAATTTAGATTTCTTTCTTTCCTCTTTAGAGACTCACACATGAATTTTATATAATAATTTCAAATAAGAGAAACTGTTTTAGGAAGAATATTAAAGCTGGCAAATATATAAATTGGACAGAGTATTATAGTTTTCTTTGGATATATGCCCAGGAGTGTGGTTGCTGGATCTTGTGGTAGCTCTTCTTTAGTTTTTCAAGGACTCTCCATAGTGTCCTCCATAGTGGCTGTTACCAGTTTCCACTCCCACACACTCTCCAGCATTTATTGTTTGTAGACTTTTTGATGATGGCTATTCTGACTGATGTGAAACTACTTCATTGTAGTTTTGATTTGCATTTTTCTAATAATTAGTGATGCTGAGAATCATGTGCTTTTAGGCCATCAGTATGCATTTTTGGAGAAATGTTTATTTAGTTTTTCCATCTATTTTTGATTGGATTGCTTGACTTTTTGACATTGAGGTACATGAGCTGTTTGTATATAGTGGAGATTAATCCCTTGTCAGTTGGTTCATTTGCAAATATTTTCTCCCATTCTGAGGGTTGTATTTCTGTTTTATTTATGATTTTCTTTGCTGTATAAAATAAAACCATAATTCAAAAAGATATATGCACCCCAATGTTTACTGCAATGCTATTAATGATAGTCAAGATATGGAAGCAACTTAAATTGCCATTGACAGAGGAATGGATAAAGAAGATGTGACACATATAAAGAATGGAATATTACTCAGCCATAAAAAGAACAAAATAATGCCATTTACAGGAACATGGATGGACCTAGAGTTTGTCATTCTATGTGAAGTAAGTCAAACAGAGAAAGACAAATATCACATGACACTGCTTATATATGGAATCTACAAAAAGTCTACAAATGAACTTATCTATGAAACAGAAATAGAATTATATATGTAGAAAATAAACTTATGGTTACTGAGGGGTAAAGGGGAAGAGGCATAAATTGGGAGATTGGGATTGATACATACATGCTATTATATGTAAAGTGTGTGTTGTGTGTATGTGAAGTCATTTCAATTGTCTCCAACTCTGTGCAACCCTTTGGACTGTAGTCTTCCAGGCTCTTCTGTCCATGGAATTCTGCTGCTGCTGCTGCTGCTAAGTCACGTCAGTTCTGTCTGACTCTGTGTGACCCTATAGATGGTAGCCCACCAGTTTTCTCTGGCCCTGGAATTCTGCAGACAAGAACAATGGAGTGGGTTGCCATGCCCACCTCCAGAGGATTTTTTCAACACAGAGATTGAACCTACATCTCTTCAGTTCACTTCAGTTCAGTCGCTCAGTCGTGTCGCCTCTTTGCGACTCCATGGATCGCAGCACGCCAGGCCTCCCTGTCCATCACCAACACCCAGAGTTCACTCAGACTCAAGTCCATTGAGTCAGTGATGCCATCCAGCCATCTCATCCTCAGTCGTCCCCTTCTCCTCCTGCCCCCAATCCCTCCCACCATCAGAGTCTTTTCCAATGAGTCAACTCTTCACATGAAGTGGCCAAAGTATTGGAATTTCAGCTTCAGCATCATTTCTTCCAAAGAAATCCCAGGGCTGATCTCCTTCAGAATGGACTGGTTGGATCTCCTTGCAGTCCAAAGGACTCTCAAGAGTCTTCTCCAACACCACAGTTCAAAAATATCAATTCTTCAGTGCTTAGCCTTCTTCACAGCCCAACTCTCACATCCATACATGACCACTGGAAAAACCATAGCCTTGACTAGACGGACCTTAGTTGGCAAAGTAATGTCTCTGCTTTTCAATATGCTATCTAGGTTGGTCATAACTTTTCTCCCAAGGAGTGTCTTTTAATTTCATGGCTGCAATCACCATCTGAAGTGATTTTGGAGCCCCCCAAAATAAAGTCTGACCCTGTTTCCACTTTTTCTCCATCTATTCCTCATGCAGTAATGGGACGGGATGCCATGATCTTCGTTTTCTGAATGTTGAGCTTTAAGCCAATTTTTGACTCTCCTCTTTCACTTTCATCAAGAGGCTCTTTAGTTCCTCTTCACTTTCTGCCATAAGGGTGGTGTCAGCTACATATCTGAGGTTATTGATATTCTTCCCAGCAATCTTGATTCCAGCTTGTGTTTCTTCCAGTCCAGTGTTTCTCATGATGTACTCTGCATATAAGTTAAATAAGCAGGGTGACAATATACAGCCTTGACGTACTCCTTTTCCTATTTGGAACCAGTCTGTTGTTCCATGACCAGTTCTAACTGTTGCTTCCTGACCTGCATACAGATTTCTCAAGAGGCAGGTCAGGTGGTCTGGTATTCCCATCTCTTTCAGAATTTTCCACAGTTTATTGTGATCCACACAGTCAAAGGCTTTGNTACTCTGCATATAAGTTAAATAAGCAGGGGGACAATATACAGCCTTGACATACTCCTTTCCCAATTTGGAGTGATAATTTCACTAAATTTCATAGTGACCATCTCCTGGATATTGACAAATTCATAGTACACAAAAATCCAATCTGAAGGGAAAATCTGTCATTAATTGCATAAATCAGAGAATGTACATTAAAAAGAATTAAATAGGGACTTCCCTGATGGCCCTGTGGTTAAGAATCTACCTTCCAATGCAGGAGACATGAGTTCAATCCCTAGTTGGGAAACTAAGATCCCACACACCATGGGGGCACCTAAGCCCTCATACCACGATGAGAGAGCCCTGTGAACCACAACGAAGACCCAGTGTGCCCAAAAAAAGAAAAGGAAATAAACAAGGTTGAATTTATAGACCTCAAATCCAGATTTGAGCAAAAGGACACTGCCATTCACTGACAAAAATTTAAACGGGTGCAACCTTCCCCAGAGGCATTTGATGCGAAAATCCTCAACGGCAGGTTTTCACTTGACAATTTGTTTTTTAGGATTACACCCTGTAGAGGTAATTCCTATAGGCAGGAATGAGACTGTTGCTTTTGAACACTGAAAAACTGTAAATGACTTCAAATGTTCAGCCACCTGAAAACTGGTTAAACAAAAGGTGGCATTTCCAATGATAAGATGGCACACATTAAAACTATCATATGGAAAAATGCTTAGATGGTGTGGAGAGATGTTCCTAATGTATAATTAAGTGCAAAGAGCAAGTTAAAACAATACATGCCATCTGAGTCCATTTTAAATAAGTGAGTGGGAAAAGCATTAAGATATTAAGAGTGGTTATCTCTGGGGGATGGGAGTTATGTTCTTTCAATATTTGGATCTTTGAGTTTCTGCCAGGAATACATAATTTGAAAAATAATTGAACCCTCACAAATTCAGCATAAAGGAAATACAATTTTCTGTATTTTTTCTACCATTTGACTTAAGTTGTTTTGTGAGTGGTTTGAGCTTTTCTCGCCTGTATCGATTAGACTGCTTTTGGCTGCAAGTTATGGATGTCCAAAAGGCAGATCTTAAACGATTGTTTTCATCTCAAGGAACAAGAAGTTTGAAGGCACTACTTCTGGGGCTGACACCGTGGTTCAAGGGTTGTCAGAAGCTCTCTGTCTTTCTGCTCTGCCATTGTAGTTGTGGGCATTGTGGTTCTTAAGGTCAAAAGAGGCTGCCACAGTCCTTCTATCACATCTTCACTCTATAAAATGCCAAGAAGAAAGAGGGAAGAATAGAGCGAAAAGGGCCCTTTGCCTCTTTCATCTGATCAAGGAGAGCAATCTCCCCACAACTCTCCTTTACATCGTATTGGTCAACACTGGGTCATACATCTCAATAAGAACAATCCCTGGTATGAGGTTTTGTGATTGGTTTGGATGTGTGAGGGTTCATCCCCCTGCTCCCAGGGCAGGACACACTGCCACTCAAACCAGTTGGGAATGTGTTGAGAAGAAAGATAGGGCTGAATCAAGTTTTCTGGGAGCCTGGGTTGTGCAGAGGCAGCAGTAGGTGGAGGAAGCAAAATCCATCCTTCTTGGTGGCTAATGGATCCTGGAGTGAGACTGCCTGGGGTCAAATCTGATTCTGCCACTCTCTGCTGACAATGTGCCACTGCTACTAAGTTGCTTCAGTCATGTCCGACTCAGNCTGAATCAAGTTTTCTGGGAGCCTGGGTTGTGCAGAGGCAGCAGTAGGTGGAGGAAGCAAAATCCATCCTTCTTGGTGGCTAATGGATCCTGGAGTGAGACTGCCTGGGGTCAAATCTGATTCTGCCACTCTCTGCTGACAATGTGCCACTGCTACTAAGTTGCTTCAGTCATGTCCGACTCAGTGCGACCCCATAGACGGTAGCCCACCAGGCTCCCCCATCCCTGGGATTCTCCAGGCAAGAACACTGGAATGGGTTGCTATTCCCTTCTCCAATGAATGAAAGTGAAAAGTGAAAAGTGAAAGTGAAGTTGCTCAGTTGTGTCCGACTCTTAGTGACCCCATGGACTGCAGCCTACCAGGCTGCTCCATCCATGAGCTTTTCCAGGCAAGAGCACTGCAGTGGGGTGCCATTGCCTTTTCTGGGCAGTGTGACCATAGGCAAATCATTTAATCTCACTGTGCCTTGGTTTCTTCAGTCAGAAAACAGATGATTGTGAATTAAAACATATCAGCCCTAAAGAATGGACAATAGGTTGTAACAAAATCTTGGACACAAGTGTTTATAGCAGCACTATTCATAACTGCCAAAAGGTGGAAACAACCCAAGTTATCTAATAACAACTGAATGGATAAACAAAGATGTTACATACATACAATAGAATATTATTCAGCTAGAAAAATGAATGAAGTACTGGTCTATACTACAATGGGGATGGACCTTGGAAACATTAAGTGCCAGAAGCTGGACACGAAAGATCACATATTGTATGATATCACTTACACAAAGTGTCTAGAACAGGTGAATCCATAGAGACACAGAGTAGGTGCTTGCCCCTGATGCTGGGAAAGATTGAGGGCCGGAGGTGAAGCGGATAACAGAGGATGAGTTGGTTGGATGGCATCACTGACTCGATGGACATGAGTTTGAGCAAACTCTGGGAGATGGTGAAGGACAGGGAAGCTTGGTGTGCTGAGGTCCACGGGGTCGGAAAAAGTCAGACACAGCTGAGTGACTGAATAACAAAAGAGACTGGGGGTGCTGGGGAGAGTAGTTAGGTACAGGGCTTTTGTTTTGGGTGATGAAAAGTTCTGGAACTGGATATAAATGATGACTGCACAGCTTCGTTGGAGAAGGCAGTGGCACCCCACTCCAGCACTCTTGCCTGGCAAATCCCACGGATGGAGGAGCCTGGTGGGTTGCAGTCCATGGGGTCGCTAGGAGTCGGACACAACTGAGCAACTTCACTTTCACGCATTGGAGAAGGAAGTGGCAACCCACTCCAGTGTTTGTGCCTGGAGAATCCCAGGGATGGGGGAGCCTGGTGGGCTGCCGTCTCTGGGGTTGCACAGAGTCGGACACAACTGTCCGACTTAGCAGCAGCAGCAGCAGCACAGCTTCGTGAATGTACTAAATACCACTGAATTGGACACTTTAAAAATGGTTAAAACGGGGACTTCCCTGGTGGTCCAGTGGCTGACTCCGTGCTCCTAATGAAGGGGTCCCAGGCTCAATCCCTGGTCACGGAACTACATCCCACATGCTGCAGCTAAGAGTTCGCTTGCTTGCAACTGAAAGATCCCAAATAATGAAATTTAAAAGAAAAGATCTCGTATGCTGTGACCTGTATGCCTGTAGACCAGGTATGGCCAAATAAATAATTATTTAAAAAATCTTCTCAACTCTCCCATTACAAAAATGGCTAAAATGGTATGTTATGTGCATTCCACCATAATTTAAAAAGTCAAACCACAGAAAGCACTTGGAGCAGTGCCTCCCCGAGCCTGTGTTAAATACCATCCCCTTGCTTCCAAAGATGAGTCGTTGCAGCTCTACACCTTTAAACTTGCTCAAATCCCACCCTTCTGGTGTCTTTCTGCTAGGCTGCTTTCTCACACCCCCTCCCACTGGGAATCCAGGGAACTTTCCGTTGCTTCCAGGCCAGGCTGGAAGTTTCAGGAGGGCTGTTTAGTGTGCTTTCTGCTTAAACACTCTAGGACGCCACGCTTCCCTGGGGTCTCCCCACCTTCCCGGGGCGCTACCTGAAAGTGACTCAAGTTCTCTTCTATCCTCCATCTTCACCAGCTCATCAGGGCTTCTGCTGCCTTCCTGGTGGTTGTTGTTTAGTCCCTCCGTCATATCTGACTCTTTATGACGCCATGGACTGTAGCCTGCCAGGCTCCCGGCTCAGTCCTCAAGCTATTGTCTTTTCATTTGGCCACTATTTATTAGAAATTTCCCTTGCCTTCATCACTATTCTTGACACCAGCTATTTGATGAACAAGACAGGTGCAGTGGAAGAGACCAGAAGTCAAGTTTCTTCCTTGAAGGAATATACGATGCTGCCAGGAACTGTTATACAGAAAAATGAAGTGGAGAGAGGACAGAGAGAGAGTCAGGGTACTTGAGGTCCTAGGTCCCCAGAAAGGTTGTCAGAAACCGGCCCCCTTCCTTCCATCACTGGTCCATATATCCAGGAATGGTATTATTCTTATTTTCCTATATAAGTGAGTTCCACTACTTTTTTGAGAGACTCCCCTTCCCCACCATTAACTGGGTGGCGGAGACCTGACTGAGTCGATTCTGTTCCCTGGAGAGAATGCCAGCGATGGTTCAGGTAACCTTGAGCATTTATTTGCATTGGAAAACGAAGACAATCCCTTTTGCAAAGAATATTTCAACGAGTGATTCCGGTGGGGGTCGCCGCCAGAGTGCCGGAAGCGTTGGCTGTGCAGAGACACAGCGGTCTCTTCAAGCCTCTGTGAGTTGGAGGTGGTGGGGGAATCCCTCTGCCGGGTGCCCCCCTTTCCCCCTCCGCTCGTCCTGTCCTCTCCGCGGTCTTTTTTCTGCTGCTCAGGCCAGACCCGCAGCGCCAAGGACAGCCACCAGATGGCAGTGTCGCTCTACGCTTGTAGCCGGACGGGCGCGTGGGTTGGAGCAGAACTAGGGGGCGGGGAAAGGCGCCAGGGGACCCGCGTAAGGGGTGGCTGCCAGGTGGGTGAGGGCTGGCGGGGCCTGGGGGAGCCTAATTCGAAGGAGAGGGCTTCCGACTGGTGGTCCCACACTTGCAGAACGTGGGGAAGGGCTGTTCCTGGCCTCGGTTTCCCCATCTGCACACACAGAGTCTGGACTGTCATTCTTTTGATCCTGCCTTAAGCTCTGAGGCCAGCAGGCTGGACGTGAGATTCTGGGATTTGCTGGATGGCGGGGGGGATGAGGTGGGAGACCTGCGGTCTCCTAGAGCATTGTTACCAGTCCTTCCCGCCTTCCCTGAGGATCTTCAGAATTCAGGTAGACCTTTATTCCTGCTCAGAATAACCCTTGAAACCACCCCATTAGGTAGAGACTCAGGGGCCTGGTTAATATGCAGAAGTTCTTATCCAGCTACATCTTTGCTTACGTAAGAGCTCAGAGAGGGTTAGGTGCTGGTCCAAAATCACACAAAAGCCACCTTCAGAGCCAGAGGCTTCTTCACAACCTCTGGTTCCACCAGCAGCAGCATCGATCACGGCTTGGGGGAACCGTGTCTACTTTAGCTCCTGAATAGCAGCACTCAGAGCAATACGTGAGGGGAGGGGGGGGCTACAGAGGGAGTGAGCTGTGTGGGGGTCTGTTTTAGATGGTGTGGTCTGGGAAGGCCTGTCTGAGGAGGTGGCAATTTGAGCTGAAATCTTAAGGAAGAGACCTTCCCGCTGCGGGAAGACTGAGGAAAAAAGTGCCCACAGGAGGAGTTCGCTAGAGTAAAGGCGCAGAGGTTGGAACAAGGGCGTGCCCAGGGACACCTGGAGGCCTGCGCGGCTAGGATGGGCTGGAGTGGGAGTGGGGCTAGGGGTGGGACTGGGGTCGTAGAAGTGGGCAAAGGGAGGTGTCTGTGCCCCCTGCCTAGGCTCCGCCCTGGAGAAGCGGGATCGCAGGGAAGGTTCAGAGCTAGGGGAGGCAGGCAATCGCTGTCTGCCATCACCGAGCTCTGGGTCTTATAGCATACAGACCCTTGGCCTGGGGCCTCGCTGGACCGGTTCACCCCCTTCCCTTGCACCCCTGCCAGAAAACGACCTCTTATCTTTGGTCACAGCCCTCCAGCTCTGCTGCCTGGTCAAGATGCTTGGGGCATTACAGCATAGACAGCCCGGGCCACTCCTGCTTTGCGCTCCGTGCGGGGACTTCCCTCTGAGTCCCTTGAGTTTGGATTGTCCCCTCTTCTGAGCTGGAGAACTCCCCACTGCCATCAACCCACACAGGTCTGGCACACAGTAGGTGCTCAGCTCAGCAAATACTTCTGAATTTCCTGGGGAAAGAGAAGCGATAGCTGTGCACAGCCCGGCACGGAGGATCCCAATAAATCCCTGGCAGCTTCTCGGGGATCATCCTCCTGCTCTGGGGAGTCAGTCACAGAGAGAGGACTGATGGGCCCTGTGCAAGGCCATCCCAGACCCACAGTGACTGCCCATTGTCCAACCTGTCATGTGGCTCTCTTTGCATCCCAGGCTTCCAGCCCAAAGAGATCTCAGCGGGGGCAGGAGTTCCCTGCAAAAAGGAGTCTATTAGCTGCATCGGAAGATCCCTTTATGTTTCGCAGTCAACCTGGGCCTGAGACTGGCCACCTGCCCCTGGCTCTTTCCTTCTTTTATCTAGGAAGAGCTGATGCTGCCGCTGCTAATGAGCTTGTCTGTACTAATGAAGCAGGTGCCCTGTCCCCTCCCCCACCCCCACCCCGACATCCCTCCTCGCCAGCTGGGAGGGGCGGAGAATTGTTCTGCTGATGTGAGCTCTGGGCCCACAGAGGCAAATCAGATACATAACGATAATGACCACCATGATGGGAATGATAACGTGCATAGCGGATCCCTTTAAATGAGCTCTTACTTCAGAGGTCGGGGGCTTTATATACGTTGTCTGGGACACCAGGCGGATGCGGCAGTGGTTTCCATTTCTCAGATGGGAGAGACGGAGGCTGCGGAGGCTGCGGAGGTTGAATGACTCCCTCCAGGGCCGCACAGCTAGAGTGGCAGAGCCAGGATTCTCTGCTTGATCTCCAGGCCTCTTAAGTCTCCCCCAAATTTGTCTTTGCATCACCCCACTGCCGCCTTATTGACTGTTTCCGAGGAGTTTGACCCACTTTTTCATGGAAGACCGAAATACTGGAGCCAGGGGCTGGTATGATGGGGGCTGGGGCAAAGACTCCAACGCAGGTGGATGTCCCCCCTCCCCGCCCCACCCTTTACACTTCCGGCTCTGAAGCAACTTTCAGGGCATCTGAGGACCGCGGGCGGTGCCCCCAAGTGCACCCAGCATGATTCATCCATTTCGTTTCGCCCCCCGCCCGCCAACTCTCACGTCCTTGCCTAGCCTGGTTGCGGCGCCCAGGGAGGGGGCGAAAATCTAGGACTTCCGGAAAATTGGTACTGTGACCCTCGCGGAGGCCCTGCCCCGAGGCTGGAAGAATCCGACCACTCGGTCCTCATCGCTGCCTCCGCTACACCCCCGCGCGGTCGCTGTCTGACCCTGCGCGGGGAACTCTTTCCGGGGACCTCTCTGGCCCGCGCCCCCTCCCTCCGCGCGCTCTTAGGGCCTGCGAGAAATGGGCAGGCGAGTCCTCTAGCTCGGGTAAAGAAGGGTTCCCCAAGGGTCTGCGCTTCTAACTAAGCGTGGGTAGCCATCCCTAAGGCGCCTTCGATCTCTCAGGACCCCGACTGCGCCCCGCTAGCGTGTCCACGCCCGATCCTAGTGCGCTAAAGAAACTCCTCAGGTAGCCCCCGACTCCCGGAGGCCTCCCCTGCCTTCCCCTCCCCTACAGGCACCCCCACCCCCCAAGCTGTGCCAGACCTATTCCAGGACCTCTGGTCTGCGCAGTCCCGCAATCCCTGTCCCCCGCAGACACCTCCCTCCAGACTCGCTGCCCGGTTCCTAGGACCCTCCCCATCTCCCTCGTCCCGCGACCTTGGGAACTCTCGCCACTACGCCCCGAATGCGCCCGGATCTGTCCGCACTTTGCCCAGTAGGTCATCCCTCCGGCGGTCCCTGTCCCCGCCAACGCCCTGACCATCCCCGCGGGGCTTCCCGGGCCTTCTGCACCCAGGCGCCCTCCCCCCGGGACGCCGGGGAGTGGCACGTCCCGCCGCCTATCGCCGGGCGGCCGCCTGGTGCCCGGTCTCACGGCTGCGGGCCCCTCCCCCGGCCTCCCCGGCCCCTCCCTCCTCCCGCCTCGCCTCCCTCCTCCCCGGCTCTCGCGCGCTCGCTCACTCTCTCGCTGGCTCGAGGGGCGGCCGGCAGCTGGCGCGGGCAGAGGCGGCGGTGGTGGCAGCGGCGGCGGCGCGACCGGAATGGGACGGGCGCCGGGGCGCGGGAGTCGCGGCGGCGGCGGCGGCGGCGGGGGCTGCGCAACTCGGGCCAAGTGCGGGGCGGCGGGCCAGGGCGCCGGGCGCTGAGCCTCCGCGGCCCCCTTCTTGCCGGCCGCGCACAGCCGAACCCGGAGAGCGCACTGAGGCGCAGCCAGGGAAGCGCCGCCAGCGTCGGCCGCCTTCGTCTGGGGAAGAGCGGCGCCTTGGGAGCTAGCCATGCCCGGCGCCCCAGCGTAGCCGCGGGGGCCGCTCCCGGGAGCCGCGGGCCGGGCCCACCGCGCGCCGAGGACCATGCCGCCCCCGGTCCGGGCGCCGCCGCTCGGGCTTCTGCTGGCGTTGATGGCCCTCCGGTGCCCAGGTAACGCGTTCCCAGTCCCCATCCCCGACCTCGGCCGCAGCGCACAAAGTTGGCTCCCGCACGGGGCAGCCACGTCCTTCTCAAGTCCCCGGCAGCTTGCGTCTCCTGAACTTGGACAGATCTAAGGATACTCTGGGAACCCAGGGGTCCCCAGCACGTACCCCTTTGCCCAGCGCGAGAGCTTGCCCGCCTTCCTCCCCAAACCCCCAGCTTTCCTGCATATCCTTTCAGCGCGCAAGAGGCAACAGACCGGGTGCGCTCAGCCTCACAAGGCGGGTGGGGGCGCGCCTCCAGGAATCGAATCGCCTCTTAGCCTTACCTTGGGGCAACGTCCCCTCCAGGACCCGCGACGGTTTTGCTGTGCAGAGTCGGTGGGCCCCTTCTCTCCATTTCTTGATGCCCGCGGACGCACCGCCGGCTCCCCCAGGACACCTGCGGGGCCCCACCTTGAGGTCGCTTCGGTGGGAGCTGTCTGGCTGGTGCGCAGTCCCTCCCTAAGCCCCGCGGCACCCTCCTGCTTTTACATCCCCGCCGTAGGTGCCCCTTCCCCAGGTGGCCTTCCCTTGGCTACGGCGCAGCCCACTGTTAGCCTCCTGGAAACGCGGGCTGCCCCAGCGCCCTGACCCCAAGGCGGACAGGCAGTTCCGGGCGCGCAGAGGCGCCTGGAACGTGGTGATGCCTAGAGCCATTGCTTGGGTACCATGGAGCTGGGCTCCCCGCTGGCCTCGGCGCAGCTGTTGCCAAAACCTAGCGAATGGGGAAAGGCAGGATAGTCAGGTATTTTGGGTCATCGCTGGAGTTTGAAAAGCTTTCTACCACCTTGGTGTGGTTACACTTTGGTTCCCGAGGACGTTTATCCTAAAATGCCAGTTCCTCCCCTCCTCCCACCCCAGGCAGCGAAGAATATCTTAAAGGCTTAGAGGAACGGGGAACAGTCACCAACAGCATTTATATACATTTGGAGAGCTTGGTTCTCCAAACCTTTTAACATCAGGATCCGTGATTTGGGATCAGGTAGCTTTTGCTTGAGACAATTTCTTCTCATCTTGTTGATAAACAAACCACACAGCCACCCAGAACGCAGCAGAAAAATACAAGTGTAACTTTTCAGCTTCAACTGTCTTGGAGGGTTGCAGTCAGGAGCCAACGTTGTTTGCCAACTTAATGTGTGATGTATTTGCATGGAAAAAGTAAATATTGTCTTGCTTCGAGATGCCTTTAAGTGACCGAAAATATTAAATAAAACCTTCCACTCAGAGAAAGCCTTGTCAGAGATATCCTTCGGCGTTCAGCTTTGGCTCGATTTAGAGAGCGGTGTTGGGCTTAACTGTGGATGAATCTTCAATCTACTTGGCTAATAAGCAGCTCTTATCGCTGTTCAGCTCTCTGCGGTCTTCTCTGGTACCAAAGAGGGGCTGTTTGCTGGGGCTGAGACTGTTTCCTCTTAGCCGAAGCCCTGGAGCCTGTTCTCCAAAGTGCACAGTCCCCTCGGACTTGAAAACTGCCATTTTTGTCTTGATTTTGTTTCTGAACGGGGTGGAGGGGTGGGGGTTGTCAGAGTTTGCCTGGATATGCTGCTAAGTGAAGATGAGAAATCTCCCAGAGAGGCTGCCTGCCTAATGCTTTGGAAGGGAACATGGTGAACCCCGGCTTCCCCCTCCGCTAGCAACAGAAGAGCTGGTGCCTGTCTCTGGGGCGACCTGTCCTGGCTGGGAAGGTATACCATCCCTGAAACCTGCTGCTGGCCTGGTTCCGAGTCTGCCCTCAGGTCTCAGCTGGGCAGCTCATTCTGACAGGTGCTGCTACGGCAGAAACCCCACTGCTGCCACCAGGTCCATATAAGCCTTTCTCTGATCCCCACCAGGGACATAAAGAGACAACAGTTGATAACTGTATATTTAGCACCAGTTAGGAGGGCTGGGAGGAAAAAAAAAGAAACAAAGCTGAAATTCCTGAAGGATACTTAGCTGCCTACCTTTGGTTGAAAGGTTCGGAGGAATTAGCTAGAGCATCCTTCAGAGCTGGTTGGATTTTCTGGTTAATTTCTGGCGTGATTTCCTGACCACATTTGACTGAGGCTCCAGGAGAGGGGCTGGAAGAGTTCAGAGGCGAGGAAGGACACAGTCTCTCCCCCCATCACACACAGGGGCTGTCTGCTTTGTGCCCCCTCCCCCCGCCTGCGTGGGTCGCTGCCATGGTAAAGAGTGTGGTGGGTGTACTTCTTTGAGCCTTGCAAACACTTAAACATATGGAACTGTACTTGGTAAGAGTCAGCACAAATCCCCCGGCTTAGCGACTAGGGGGCCCCCATTATTCAAGCCACTTTTGTGCACGCTGTGGCTTTGCAAATTAGCGGCACTGTTCCAGTGCCTGCTGGGGAAAATGGACGTGGCTTGCTCCATTGACCCATTGTGCTCGGGGTCTAATAAAATCAGGGTGGGTGGGGAACCCCTGACAGAGGGTCCTTGTGAGTGGCAGAGCCTGCTAGTCTGATGG
>SJYA01002444.1:2057783-2089200 GCA_006410615.1 Neotragus moschatus
TCTGATGGGAGGGTGGGCGGGGGAGACTTTGGCTTCAAGGCAGAGATGCTCTTAGCCGTGCCTGGCACCTTGACGTGGCATGTGGTATATTTCTTTCTCTTTACAATAGTGATTTTTTTTGGAGGGGTTGCCTGTGTGTGGTGTTGCTTTTTGGAGAGGTGGCCTTGAGGATGACGACAAGTGGTATGTCAGTGCTGTCGCCCCCTCCCCCCCTTCAGTGGTTTAATGGCTGTACCGTGGAGGTTCCCAGAGTAAATCATTTCATTCTGCCTTCCTTACCCCCGCCTGCCACCGGATGCAGGGAACTTGGGAGGCATGAGGCTTCTGCGTGAGCTGAGATGCTTGAAGCCAACAATGAGGGAAGTGGTTGCCATGGTCCAAAGGAGGACAAGAAACCCCTCGTTTGTTGATGTGAAATCTGAGAGGGTGGTCTCTGGGCCAGCAGAGCTCTTGTAGGGGCCTTGTGCCTGGTTGTACGTGGACTCTCCCCCACCCCTCATTGTATGTGGCTGGGCACCTCCTTTTTTTCTTTTTCTCTTGGCTCTGAAATTGAATGGGGATGGAGAGAGTGCATTTCCCTTTGAAGCTATGGGATTCAGCAGATGAATCACCTCCTATCACCATAGGGAGATGGAGGCACCCTGGGACCTGAGGCAGCAACATGCGGTGGTAGTGGTCCCACCAAGTCTTTACAAAGTAAATAGTTGGACTTGGAGAGCAAGAAGTGTTCTGGAGCATCTCCTCCAACAACCCTCTCTGCAAATGGCAAAGGAGACTCAGGCATGGAAAGTGACTTGCTCAGGGTCACCCAGTGAATTGGTGACAGATCAGGGCTCATGGTTCCTATAATTTCTCTCTCTTTTTTTAAACTCCTCGCCCAGGATTTTTCCACTCTACACAGAGGAGCCTTTCTGGTCAAGGAGTTCTGCTTTCTGGTCCTTCATAGGATTGTGACTCCATTTAAGGAGCCCAGGGTCATGAGAATGACAGCTGCTGGGGGTGGCCAAAATAGCAAATGTCAACTCAAAAGGCGGGTAGCAAATCATCACAAGGACAATGATGATGGTGGTGGTGATGATGTTGGTAACGGTGGTGGGATGATGGGATGATGGTGGTGATGGTGATGGGATGGTGATGATGGTGATGGTGATGATGTTGGTGATGATGACGGTGATGGAAATGGTGGTGATGGGATGATGATGAAAGTGAGGGTAATGATGGTGATGGGATGATAATGATAGTAATGATGACGGTGATGGTGATGATGTTGGTGATGATGGCGATAATGGTGATGGTGATTGGTGATGATGGTAATGGTAATAATGATGTGATGGTGATGGTTATGATGACGTTGGTGTTGATGGTGATGATGACAATGATGGTGATGGTGGTGATGGGCTGATAATGATGGTAGTGATGACGGTGATGATGTTGGTGATGATGGTGATGGTGACAGTGATGGTGATGGTGGTAATGGGATGATGGTGGTGATGGTGATGATGACGTTGGTGATGATGGTGATGATGACAGTGATGGTGATGATGACAGTGATGGTGATGTTGGTGATGGGATGATAATGACGATAGTGATGATGACAGTGATGGTGATGTTGGTGATGGGATGATAATGACGGTAGTGATGACAGTGATGATGTTGGTGATGATGGTGATGATGGTGATGGTGACAGTGATGGTGATGGTGGTGATGGGATGATGGTGGTGATGGTGATGATGACGTTGGTGATGATGGTGATGATGACAGTGATGGTGATGATGGTGATGGGATGATGATGGTGATGATGGTGGTGATGATGATAATGGTGGTGGGATGATGATGGTGATGGTGATGATGACGTCGGTAGTGATGGTGATGATGACAGTGATGGTGGTGATGGTGATGGGATGATGATGGTGATGATGGTGGTGATGGTGATGATTTTGGTGATGATGGTGATGGTGATTGATGATGGTGATGGGATAATGATGGTGATGATGATGGTGATGGTGATGATGTTGGTGATGATGGTGATGGTGACAATGATGGTAATGGTGATGGGATGATGGTGGTGACGATGATGATGGTGATGGGATGATGATGATGATGATGGTGATGATGACGTTGGTAGTGATGGTGATGATGACAGTGATGGTGGTGATGGTGATGGGATGATAATGATGGTGGTGATGGTGATGATGGTGGTGATGATGGTGATGATGGTGATTGGTGATGATGGTGATAGGGTGATGATGATGGTGATGATGACAGTGATGGTGATGATGTTGGTGATGATGGTAATGGTGGTGGAATGATGATGGTGGTGATGGTGATGATGACGTTGGTAGTGATGGTGATGATGACAGTGATGGTGGTGATGGTGATGGGATCATAATGATGGTGGTGATGGTGATGATGTTGGTGATGGTGGTGATGGTGATTGGTGATGATGGTGATGGGATGATAATGATGGTAATGGTGATGGTGATGATGTTGGTGATGACGGTGATGGTAATGATGGTGATGGCCATGGTGATGGTGGTGATGACGATGGTGATGGAATGATGGGGTGATGATGGATTCACATGCTTCTGAAGTTGCTCCCTGTGTTGCAGGGACCATCTCAGACTTTTCCTCATCTAAACAGGGTCAAATACTGTAATACAGGGTAAATGAACACCCTCATTATTCATAGTTTACAGATGAGGATATATTGAGGTCCAGAGATGCCAAGTAACTTGCCTGAGGTCACACAGGGTCAGGATTCCAGCCCAGGCACTGGTTTGTGCTTTATCCATCTCCTCACACAGCCAGATTTGCCTCCACAACCTTGCACAGAACTGTGTGGACACACTAGACCCACTTTCCAAGGTGGTGGGTGGTTATTTCACTTTTTTTGTGCTCTCTTTCTGCAACAAATACACCTATTAATTCAAGCTAAGGTTTCCAGCCATAGAAATCAAACAGATTGGCATCAACTCTGCAGGCACCTAGGAATCCTTTGAGTCCTGTGCCCTCAGGGATTAGACAGTTACATTAAAGGGTGAGACTTTGGCAGACAGACATCCCCCCACCTTTCCCTTTTGTCTCCTGCCCTGGTTCTTCTAGTTCAGTGTAGCTGAGAATCAGAAGCACTGCAGCTAGCCCCGATCTACACTTACTGTGCATCCTAAGACCTCTGCTGATTTTACTTCATCGAGTCCTCAATGGCCCCCATGGGCTCAGGACTTGTACTTGCCCCACTTTACAGATGAGGAAACTGAGGCCCAGAGAGGTGCCTTGACCTGTCAAGGTCACACAGCGACAAAAGGATGGGCCATGGATGTGAAAGCACAGTGTATCTGTCTCAGAGTCAGTGTTCTTAGCCACTACCTTCTCTGTGTTTGCAAACAGAGTTTTGTGGGCAATTTATTGGATTCTGAGACTAATTTAGGCCCAGGGGATTCAAGGATGTGTTTTGAGTTGGAAACAGAGCTCAGTCTTTTTTGAGAAACCCATTTTTGGGAATTCTGGTGCCTTTAAAGACAGCTCCCTTGCTTAGGAGCCGAGGGGGTACATTGGCAAGGCAAGGTGGTGGCACATTTTTTTAGATCGAAATACTGTTTTGAAAATACTTGATATTTTCTAGCATTTCTAGAATGTTTATTTGTAAACTGTTGTTGTTGTTCAGTTGCTCAGTTGTGTCCAACTCTTTGTGATGCCATGAACTGCAGCCCTCTGGGTTTCCCTGTCCTTTACCATCTCCCAGAGCTTGCCCAAACTCATGTTCATTGAGTCGGTGATGCCATCCACACATCTCATCCTCTGTCATTCCTTTCTCCTTTTAAACTCCTTTTTAAAGTAGTTTTGCATCTTATAATTTAGCAGCATGTATTTTATTAAAAGTAAAAAAAAATTACTGAAGTATAGTTTTACAATGTTGTGTTGGTTTTAGGTGTACAGTAGAGTGATTTAGTTATGCATATATATACTTTTTCAGATTCTTCCCTTTATAGGTTATTAAAAAATATTGAGTATTGTTCCCTGTGCTATGCAAGAGCCTGTAGGTGCTTCTTGGTTATCTGTTTTATATATAGTAGTATGTGTATGTTAATTTCATACTCTTAATTTATCCTTCATCCCTTCCCCTTTGGTAACTATAAAGTTTGTTTTCTAAGTCTATAGGTCTATTTCTGTTTTGTAAATTTGTTCATTTCTGTTATCTTTTAAGATTCCACAAGTAAGCTATATAATGTGATTTCTGTGTTTCTCTATCTGGCTTACTCCACTTAGTATGACCATCTCTAGGTCCATCCAGGACTTGGTGTTTTGGTAAATTGAGCCCATGTGGAAGGCTTCAGGCTGCCTTTGGGCCATGTCTGGCTTGCGGGCATCTCTTAGTTGCCAACCTAAAAAGTGGGAGATGTCAGTATCTCCATCCAGGTTTCTGGCTTCTTTCAAGAAACTGGGAGATCTGAATCTAGCCCCTTCTAGCCCCCTGACCTCTCCAAACTCAGTTTCCCCATCTGTAGAATAAGCCCTGTCTTAGTCCCTCCTGGCTGTGATAACAAAGTACCACTTCCTGGGTGGGTTATAACCAACAGACATTTATTTATTCTTGACAGTTCTGGAGGTTGGGAAGTCCAAGGCCATGGCACCAGCATAGTTACAGTCTGATGAGAACCCTCTTCCTGGTTCACAGATGCCCGTCTTTTCACTGTATCTTCACTTGGTAGAAGGGGTGAGGGAGCTCTCTGAGGTCTCTCTCTTTTAAAAATATTTTTTTTTTTTTTTTTTTTTTTTTTTGCTGTATTGGGTCCTAGTTGCAGTACACGGGCTCTTCGTTGCATTGTGCAGGGTTCTTCTGTTGTGGAGCATGGGCTCCACAGCCCACGAACTCAGTAGACACGGCATGCTGGCTTTCTAAGTGTGGTGCTAAGACTTGGTTGCCCCATGGCATATGGGATCTTAATTCCCCAACCAGGGATCGAACCCCTACCCCCTGTGTTGGAAGGTGGATTCTTAACCCCTGGACCACTAGGGAAGTCCCTGGGGTCTCTTATAAAGGCACTAATCCCATCATGAGACCCCATCCTCATGACCTCATTCACCAAAGGCTCCCCTCTTACCGTCATCACACTGGGGGTTACATTTCCACATATGAAGTCTGGAGGGACACAACCGTTCAGACTACAGCAGGCCTTGAACTCTCCTGCTGATCTTGCCACAAGGTTGGGAGACACTAACAGGGAGACTGATGGAGGGGTGTCCTTCACGGGTCGGGGGAAGAGAGGCAAGAGGGGAGGGACTGATGGGCTCTTTCCTGCAATAGTCAAACCTGTGAAGAGAAGGATAAGGCTGCCTATCAAGTGGTTTCTCACTCTATGATTTTGCTGGATTCTTGAGCCTCCCCCCAAGGTTCAGATGTATTCCCAGATGGGGAAGGGGCACCGAGACTCAGAGGAACTCAGGGACTCACTGAGGACCACACAACCTATGAGTGGCAGGGTGGGGGTCTCCTCCCCAAAGTGCCTGACTCCTGTCTCCCCTCTCCCTAAGGTTCCTCCATGGCTTGGAGTTTTGCCTCAGTTTCCCCACCTTCAGGCTTAGGTGCCTGTGACCTCGGGGGCTTACATTCTAGGGCAGGTGTGGTGTGACTGAGCAAGGGACAAGAAGCCAGCAAGTCCATAACCAGGAGCGTCTTGGGCAGTAATTTATGCTCCTTGTATTCAGTACAAAGTAATGCAATGTGGAGAGTATGGGTGGTCCAGGAAGACTTCTTGGAGAAGGTGGCATTTTTCTTATCTGAGACGTAACGGATCAGGATGAACCAACCTGGAGAACAGTGACAGGGGCAGGAGGAATTCGACTCTGAAAAGTTCTTTGTTCAGAGCCTAGCCTGCATCAAGTGATCAAGAAGGTCATTGACCACTTGAGCTCAGTCATTCATTCAACAGACTTCAATCGGTGCTCAGCACTGGGGACACAGCAGGGAGCAGAAAAGACAGCCCCCGCCCCCCACTCTGAGGAGCCATCATGGTAAGACAATAAGGAAACAATGGACAGATACATAATTTAATGTCAGGTGGTGATAGCCCCACGGGGAGAAATAAAGCAGGGCCGCTCGTCACTTTTATTCTCCATCCAGGTGTATGTTTGGCATCTTCCCTGCAACTCAGGGCAGGAGGGACCCCTGATGCTCACTCTCTGCCAAGGGAAGGTGGGAAAGAAGCCCAGGTTCTTTGGAGTTGAATTTCGTCATCTTTTCTTGCTCAGCCTGCCTTGGGGCCACAGTTGGGGTGCACAGAACTCGCCTCCCTGACACCTGACTCCTGAAGTGATCAATACCCTCTCCTTATGTTTCGGCCTCAAAATAGTTACATTAAAAAAAAAATCAATAGAGTCCAATTGGATTTGCTGTATTTTATCACTGAAGGTGATGGAGACTCTAGAATTGCCCAGCGCTTCTGAGCCCCGGCTGTTTTGCGGTGTTAACCTAAATTAATCTGTTGGGGGACCTCACTCATCATGGCTGCGCTTCAGAGCCCAGGATTCAGTGCCTAGGAAGGGTGACTCAGAAAATATTGCATCTCTAATGTCTGCTTGTGCTTGGAATGCCTCCCACCAGGGCTCTTAATGCACTGGAGCAAATGGACACATAAAAATACTGCTGTGGCTGCGTCCTGAAGCTCGTGGGGCTCACTCCATGCGGCAGGCGGAGGGTCCTGGCTTTCTTTCCAGAACTCTGGAGTGGGGGAGGGGCCCTGCCTGTTCTCCAGGCTCTCGGAACCCATGGCTCCTTTTGTTTCCTGGTTCTCCCCGTGCTGTGCGCTGTGGATGGATTTATATCCTTGGTTTGCTATGTTTCTCTCTGTAATTGTGCCATCTGCCGCTGCAGGCTCTCCTGGGTGAGCTGAGGGGGCCAGGTGAGCGAGGATGGGGGCACCTGGGCAGGGTGGTGAGGATGCTTTGGCAAAGGGGTGGAAGGGGTGGCCAGGTGGGAGGGGCCTCTGTTCTCCCTGAGTCTGTTCCAAAGACTGCACAGGAGGGAGTGGAAGGGGAGGGGCACGGTATAGATGAAAAATGTTGTTTTCCCCAAAAAAGTTGTTTTTAGGGTGACATTGCAGTGGAACATTTCCAGGCCAGTGGAGAGCCGCTGGCTGCCTCTGGGCCATATCTAGTCTGCAGGCTTCTCTTGTTCGTTACTGGTATTTAAAAAGTGGAAGATGTCAATATCCAGGTTTCTGGCTTCTCTCAAGAAATTGGAAGATCTGGGAGCGCTGGTCTGGCTCCTTGACCTCTCTGAGTCTCAGTTTCCCCATCTGTAAAATGGACCTGTGTCCCCTGGGCTGATCTTCAAAACCTCACCCCGGTTCTCTTCCTTCCTCCATTCTGCCTTTTTTCATTGACACATGTTTTCCTGTGCACCTGCGCTGTGATAGGCCTTATACTTGGAGCTGGTGAAATGGCAGGTACAAGGCAGGCAAAGATCCCTATCCTCGTGGGGTTAGCATTAAGGCACAGGGAAATAGACACTGAAATAGCTAAATAACAAAGATATGCTGTTTATTAAATGGTTGTTAATGGTTTTGGAGAAACATGAAGTGAGGGAGTGGGGAGGGGGTGCTGGGGAGAGATGTTTTGCAATTTTAAATAACAGGATTAGGAAGGTGATTTTGAGTAAAGACCTAAGGTGGTGAGGCAGCCAAGTGTTCCAGGTAGAGGGAACAGCTGGTGCAAAGGCCCTGAGGTGGGAAGGTGCCTGGCAGGTTCAAGAACAGAAAGGAGGCCACTGAGGCTGGGCTGAGTAGTAGATGAGATTATAGGGACCAGAACCGGGTAAGGACTGTGGCTTTTGCCTCGAATGAGTGAGTCTGGAATTACTGGCAGGTCTGAGCAGAGGAGATGGTGCTTTGAGTCACAGGAACCAGAAGCAGGGAGAGCCCTGAGGGGCTATTGTAATAGTCCAGAGATGTTGGTGGCTTGGATCAAAGTGGTAGCTAGAGAGGAGGTGAGAAGTGGTGAGATTTGGGGTGTAGTTTGAAGCTTGCCCTATGGGATATGCTGATTGATAGATTCATTCAATAAATATTTATTGGGAGCTAATTATATACCTACCGCTATACTTAGAATAGTGGCCAAATCAATATATAGTGTATATATATATATAAATATTTATTTATGGCTGCA
Organism: Neotragus moschatus; assembly: GCA_006410615.1. Classification (NCBI taxonomy): domain Eukaryota; kingdom Metazoa; phylum Chordata; class Mammalia; order Artiodactyla; family Bovidae; genus Neotragus; species Neotragus moschatus. The sequence continues at coordinate 2,065,947 of SJYA01002444.1, forward strand.
CTGGATCTTTGTTGCTGTGCACGGGCTTTCTCTAGTTGCAGCGTGCAGCCTTCTCCTTTTGCTGGCTTCTCTGGTGGAGCACAGGCTCCAGGGCATGATGACTTCCGTAGTTGTGGCACACAGGCTTAGTTGCTCCATGGCTTGTGTGATCTTCCTGGACCAGGGATCGAACCAGTGCCCCCTGCATTGGCAGGTGGATTCTTAACCACTAGGCCACCAGAGAAGTCCTTCAAATCAATGTATGCTAACCATGGACTTAACCAACCGAACTTAACATCTATCTGTAAGTTGGGTTTTTGTCTTTTATGCGTTCTTCCCAACGGCCCTGGGGAGAAGGTTGGGATGGATGAGGCTGTGTTTCCGCATCTGTCAGACAGACATAAAGACACATCATTAACGAGGATAAAGTTAAGAAGATCCTATGAGACGATAGATGCAGATGCGTCTTAGCAAGTGCCCAGCACATGCTAAGTGCTCAATAGCTGGGGGCAGTTATTAATAATGTTGGTAGGACAGTTGAGGAAACCAGTGTTCAGATGTACATTTGCCCCTGGAGGTTGGAGGTGGAGGTCAGATTTGAGGTGTGAACCTATCAGCTTTAGCGTGGGGTTCATTTATCTTGCTGGAACCACTGATATTCTAAGAAAAACGTTTCTCCTGTGTTCCTGATGTGATTGGCACAGTTTATTATTGTTAGTGTGCCACTGCAGGTATACTTGCTTTATTTAGTAGGTGTGTAGCTGAAAAGTTGTGTGTCAATCAAATTTTATTTTCTTCATCCAATTTCACAACAGTTGAGAGATGTGTAAATTCCATCTGACTCTGTGCTGGCCTTGACTCCTGTCTCATTGCTTGTTATTTTCTGTACCCGTTAAACCGGGCATCACCAGGCTAGGGTCCATAGACCAAATCCGGCCCTCGACCTGTTTATTGTGTAAATAAAGTTTTATTGCACCAAGCCTGTTTGTTTACTTACTATCTATGGTTGCTTTCTCACAACAAGGGCAGGGTTGAGCAGTTGTGACAGAGATCATATGGCTTGCAGAGCCTAAATAAATTGCCTACTATCTGGCCCTTTCAAAGACAAAGTTTGCCTTAAATGTTCAAGTAGGGAATGCTCTGTAAATGTGTGTTTATAGCACCCTATGGTCAAAACAAGTATACCCTTTTAATGTCTAAAAGATTTTCCAGCTTGTTTGAATAAGAATTGTGGGTTTGGTATCTCTTGCTTAAAAAAGAAAAACATATTGATCGAAAGTTGCCATCAATTCAGTAATGCTTTTGAACGACTAGGTTTTGGTAATTACAGTAGCATTTATGTAACATTTTAAAAATAGTAGCACATGTGTGTGGGAGATATTTTTTACTCTGCAGGCAAAGCTTGATGGCTCACGGCTCAGAAGACCCCTTGTAGGGATGCTGCTGGAGGGAGCTAGTATTAAAGGAACCTACTGGTTAGTTATTTTATACTCAGAATGACTCCGATCAATGGATCTCTTTGATAACCTTGTGTTTTTTCATATTTGGTAGTTTTAAAGATTAACATGGCCTTTTCTCTGTGACACCGAGGTCTGTGATATTTTAAGTTTCCAAATTTAAGATTTTAGGTGTACTCATGGAGATGATGTGTCAAATGCAAGAGTATGCCAGTGTATTAAGTCTGGATTATCATAGTTGCAAAGGCCAAAACTGAGAATTTTTATACTAGTCCCTGAAGGTGGGAAGCTTAAGGAGGAAACAGCTTCAGGCATGGCTAGATCCAGGGGCTTAACACTCTCCTAATGAGAGCTTATGCTCTCCCTCTGTCTCTTGGTTCTCTTTTTCCCTGTGTTCATCTAATTCTTTGATGGCAAAGCTGACTATCGGCTTTCTTCCAGCTAGCAACAGTCAAATGTCTCTTTCTTAATTGTCCCAGCAAGAATCTCAGGACTGACTTTTACTGAACTAACATGGGTTGTGTGCTGACCTCTCAACCAGGAACTGTGGCTGTGGGGATGGAATCCTTCATCTGATCAGCCACCCTTAAGTCAGAAGCTCATCTCAGGAGCCAGAATTGGAAGGAACTTGCTGGAGAGGTAGGCAGGGAATTGTTTCCCAAAAGAAAATCTGGGTGCTTCCACCAGAAGGAAGAAAATTTATTCTGACAGGCTACCAAGTGAGGTGGGGACATTCCCTCCCCACCCCCGGCCCCGCATCCACCGCCCCTACCCTTGCACCCCCTGGGTCCCGCCCGAGGTCGGGAGAGCTCTCAAGTCTGGATGGATACCTCTGGTGCTCTTCCCTCAAGGAGCCAACACTTCCCTCTCCCGCCCTTTGTGGGCTCTCTTCTGACTGCTCCTGAATCTCCCGGGGCTTCTGTTTTGTGAATGTGACCTCTGAAACCCCAGTCCAGTGACCTCACACACATATCTTAGTTGCTTTGGTTGAAAACACAGACTATTTGGAATGTAACCTGCTAATATATATGAAAAGAGAATTTGATCTTTGACCCAGCAATCTCACTGCTGGGAAACCTATGCTTTCTAGAAATAAAAGCGCCACTGGTAAGATTGTATGCTCATGGATATTTATAGCAGCATTATCTGTAATGGTGAAAAACAGGAAAAAAAAAACCTTGATTGTTCATCAATAAAGTAATTCTGGACTAAATAGTGGTATTTATGTGCTTGGACCACTATGTAGCTGTTATTGTCCTGGAGGGATGACCAGGGCTTATTGTCTGGGAGAAAAGTGAACAGCAGGGTAACTTAGCCTGTGCATGCCATTTTAATAAAAACAACTCACCCAAAGCCTCCTATGTGTATAAAATAGGTATATTTAAATGGTGCTTTCTATGTGGCAGTCATAGTTCTAATATGTCTACATGTATCAACTCATATTTGCAACAAGCCTGGGAGATGTGTGGATATTATTATATCCATTTAAAAGTTATTTTTAATTGAAAGATAATTGCTTTACAATATTGTGTTGGTTTCTGCCCTACATCAATATGAATATGCCATAGGTATAGATACGTCCCCTCCCTCTTGAACCTCCTTCCGACTTTCTACCCCATCTCATCCCTCTAGGCTGTCACATAGCCCCTGTTTGAGTCCCTTGAATCACATAGCAAATTCCCACTGGCTATCTGTTTTGCATATGGTTGTATATATATTTTAATGCTACTCTCAGTTGGTCCCACCCTCTTCTGTCCCTGCTGTATCCGTAAGTCTGTTCTCTCGTCCGAGTCTTTATTTGTTGTTGTTGTTTAGTCATTAAGTCATGTCTGACTCTTGTGACCCCATGGACTGTAGCCCATCAGCCTCTTCTGCCCATGGGATTTCCCAGGCAAGGATACTGGAGTGGGTTGCCATTTCCTTCTGTAGCGGATCTTCCCGGCCCAAGGATCAAACCCACGTCTCCTGCATTGCAGGTGAATTCTTTACTGATGAACCACCAGGGAAGCCTCCTGACTCTATTCCTTCCTTGCAAATAGGTTAATCAGTACCATTTTGCTAGATTCCGTGTATATGTGTTAGTATATGATATTTGTTTTTCTCTAACTTACCTCACTCTGTAAAACAGGCTCTGGGTTCATCCACCTCACTGGAACTGGCTCAAGTTCATTCCTTTTTATGGCTGTGTAATATTCTATTGTGTATGTGTATATATATATATATATATATATACACACACCACAACTTTTCCACTCATCTGTCAGCAGACATCTAGGTTGCTTCCATGTCCTGGCTATTGTACATAGTACTACAGTGAACCTGGGATACACATGTCTTTTTCAAATATGGTTGGGATTGCTGGGTCGTATGGTAATTTTATTCCCAGTTTTTTAAAGAAATCTCCATACTGTTCTCCATAGTGGCTGAATCAATTTACATTCCTACCAGGGCTGGGGTTTTAATCCAGGTACTTTGGATATTCCCCAGCAGACCATGCTGCCTCTCATCCCTCTCCCATCCCTTCACACATGTGCTTTTATATTATTTTATTAGTGTGGGGAAGATGTGGCTGGACTACTGACCTTAGTGAAAGAATGAAGGTGGGGGTGGTGGGAAAGGAGTGGGGGGGTTTCAAGGAAGGAAATCAGGAAAGTTTGAGACATTTCACCCACAATAGTGCTGATGTTCTTAAAAAAACAATGCTGATTTTTAAGTAGAGAGCCTGGCTCTTTCTCTTAGGGTTTCTGGGTTCCCACTGGGGCTGGTGAGATTGCCTTGTTTGAGACCTCCTGAATTTCTGCTCTGCTTTGCTGGTGCTAGGGGCTAAGTTTCATGGGACTCAGGCGACCCAGGAGGGATGCTGCTTGGTGTTTCACTGAGGAAATAAAGCCGGGCTGTGGTGTGATGGATGTATTTATTGAAAATGGGCTCATCAGTGAGCGACAGAGAATTAAAATAGTGATGACATGAAAATTACCTGGCAGTCAGTAACACCTGGACTTGGTGTTTTCACTACAGGTTCCAGGTTTGCTTCCTGGTAGGAGAAGGCAATAGCACCTCCCTCCAGTACTCTTGCCTGGAAAATCCCATGGGCGGAGGAGCCTGGTAGACTGCAGTCCATGGGGTTGCTAAGAGTCGGACACGACTAAGTGACTTGACTTTAACTTTTCACTTTCATGCATTGGAGAAGGAAATGGCAACCCACTCAAATGTTCTTGCCTGGAGAATCCCAGGGACGGGGGAGCCTGGTGGGCTGCCGTTTATGGGGTCGCACCGAGTCGGACACGACTGAAGTGACTAAGCAGCAGCAGCAGGGTAACTAAGATCCCACAAGCTGTGCGGCTTGGTTAAAAAAGAAAAAAAAGTGTTGGCTTAAAAAGTAAGAGTTTATATCCCAAGCCAGATTCTGGAGCTCGGTAGCCCAGGACTGCAGGTTGGCTCTGTTCTGTGGAAACCTCATGGACCCTTTCTCATTCTACCATTTCAAGGTTGAGGTCTTTGCCCTCATGCCCAAAATGGCAGCTGCAGGTATAGCCGTCTCATCTTCATTCCAGGCACCAGGATGGGGATGCAGATACAGAAAGAGTAAAGGATTTGTATCAATTGTCTTTTACAGAAGAGTCCTAGAATCAGTCCCAAGATGCTTCTACTTGTATCCTGTTGGTTATGATGAGATTACATGGCCACATGTAGTTGTGAAGGAATCTGGGGAATGCAGTCTTCTTTGAAGTTGCTGAAAATAAAAGTTCTGTTACTCTGACCAAAGAAAAGAATGGATATTGGGGGGATAATTAGTAGCTGGGGATGACTACTTCAGCAGGAATAGCAAAGCATTTGGAGAGAAGGTATAAACAATCAGGACCTTTTATAATTGCACGGTGTGTGTGTGTTTGTGTGTCTGTGTGCGTGTTTGTGTTTGAGATTTTATTCTTCCTCCTAGGATGGGAACCTGAGAGACAGATTTTCTGGTGGAAGCAGTTTGGCCATTGCACAACACTGCCTCTGTCAAAGCTGTGAAAATGGTTTAAAAAATGTGACAGATAGGCCCCAAGTCCCCTTTGTGTAATTTCCTTCCCAAAGGTAACTGCTCTGTTTATTAATTTGTTGTGTATTTTTCCCTGTAGGAATATATATAATTTCTTCCCCAGTATCCACGTACATATAGAACTATTTTTTTTTTCCAATCACTGCCTGCTATTTTATTTCATGTCAGGGAAATATCAAGGTATATTTAGTGATTTTCTTCTGCCTCAGGGCTCCCCTGGTAGCCCAGATGGTAAAGAATCTGCCTGCAATGCGGGAGACCTAGGTTCGGAAGTTCTCCTGGAGGAGGGCATAGCAACCCACTCCAGTATTCTTGCCTGGAGAATTCCATGAATAGAGGAGCCTGGTGGACTACAGTCCGTGGGATCACAAAGAGTTGGACACGGCTGAGCAACTAAGCACACAGAAAATGGCGGATTCCCCAAACATCGAAAGGAGGTTTAGAAAGACATGCAGATGTCCATCCTATCCAGCAGAAACACTGTGCAGAAATCAGCACCCAACCTGGATTTCCAAACATTTGAGGAAAGCCAGGCAGGGTGTGACTGAGTGACCGTTATTGAAAGAACTGACACCTGAAGAAGTGGAGTTAACAGAAAAACAGGAATGGTCAGGGGCTGGTTCTTAGAACGCAAGCACCAAGAGGTGCTTGCTTTTTGATGACAAGGACTTGACAGCGCTTCCCAAGGCTCCATTCCCAGTGGTTCCAGCGATGGATGGTCCCTGAAGGACTTAGAAATGCTAGTCCCTCTACTCACGGCATTTCTCTAGATTCTGGGAGCTCCAATCTTAGAAGAGAGCCATCTTCTGTTCCCCAGTCTGTGCCTCCATAGCACTTAACACATACACATTCGTTTCTAATGCAACAAGTTCTCTAGAAAGCACCATGAATTTATGATGAATTTTTAATTTCCCTATGATATATTTTTCTCCTTCCACCCACTCCCCCACCCCACGCCCAGCCCAGTTAAAGTGTTTTTCTCTTAAATTTATGGGCTGAGCTGTTAAGAAGGTCTGTATATTTCAGGAGAAAAAAGTGCTAGGGAAGAGGGGGTTGGCCTCACCGTTTGTACCAGCTTCACTTAAACAGGCTCCAGAGTGGCCTCCTCTTCCTACTTGATCAATTTGCCTGTCAGCTCAGATTATTTGCTAAGGGCAACTAAATTCTGCTTCTCTTCATTACAGCACTGAGGACGATATGAGGGAGGAAGCTGCTGGAATTTCTTTTTCAAGCTTTGCCATCCTGTATGGTTCCCTAACTCTTATTCTCTGTCTTTCTTTGTGAAAGTTTTTAATAAGTGTTTGAATGAGAGGATGAACTTCTTTGGCACCTCTTGTCAGCTTTCTATCTCTCACTGCTTGATTATATAGTTTGCTCCCCCTTCAGCTGCTCTTACAAACTGTTTTCAAACAGATGACTGAAATTAAGATCATGAATTGAGGTATCAGACTGCTTGGGTTTAAATCCCAATTCTGCCACTTGCTTGCTCTGTGATTTTGGGTGAATTAGTTAACCTCTCTGTGCCACAGCATGTTCATCTGTGAAAGAGGGAAAGTAGGAGGTCCTACTCTTTGGGATGTCAGGATTAAGGGAGATCTTGTGTAAGAATTCAACGTAGTGCTTGAATTCACATGGGTGTGTAATACATGTTCAGTTCAGTTGCTCAGTCGTGTCCGACTCTTTGTGATCCCATGAATTGCAGCACACCAGGCCTCCCTGTCCAGGCCTCCCTCCCTCACCAACTCCTGGAGTTCACTCAAACTCATGTCCATCGAGTCGGTAATGCCATCCAGCCATCTCATCCTCGGTTGTCCCCTTCTCCTCCTGCCCCCAACCCGTCCCAGCATCAGAGTCTTTTCCAATGAGTCAACTCTTCGCATGAGGTGGCCAAAGTACTGGAGTTTCAGCTTTAGCATCACTCCTTCCAAAGAACACCCAGGGCCGANCCTATTTGGAACCAGTCTGTTGTTCCATGTCCAGTTCTAACTGTTGCTTCCTGACCTGCATATAGATTTCTCAAGAGTAGCCCTGGTTTAATCTTCTTTTTCAGCCATTGAGTTTTTAATTGAACACTTGCTATGTGCCTGGGTGCTCATTTTTGTGTTTTTTTCCCCCTTATCTTTTCTTGCACATTACTTCATACCAAGTATCATTGTATGATAGTGGTTGACTGCTGTTTTGCCTTCCTTTGAGAGTAACAAGCTGATTTTGTTTTGGGAAATCACTGCTTCCCAGCTTTGAGGTGAGATTTGGTTATTCATAACTTTCTCCTTCTACTCCTCCATGGGCGCGCTAATGACTCGTGCCTGACCAACCAGAACATCTCATCTCCTAGGCTTCAAGGATTGGCTCGGGCTTGGGCACATGACCCAAGCTGGGCCAATGAGATCCAGATCTGGGATGTTTGTTGCAAGCACTGGGAGAGGGAAGCTTCCTTTTCTGTTGCAGTTGCTAAGCTGGGAGGATGAGAGCCTAAATATATCCGTTATTGTTGCTATGTAACAAGTTTAAGCCACAAAGTGATGGCTTAAAACAATCTGCATGTATCACTTCATGGTTTCTGTGGGTCAGGAATCCAGCGCAGGTTAGCTTCTGTTTCCAAATCTCTCACACAGCTGGTATAATGGTGTAGGTCAGGGCTGAGCTCTCATCTGAAGGCTTGACCATGGAAGTGTCTGCTTCTGTGCTTACATGGTTGTTGGCAGGATTCAGTTTTTGAGGGCCCTTAGACTGAGAGCCTCAGGTTTTTGACATATGGTCCTCTCCATATAGAAGCGAGTGGCTTCACCACAGTGACTAAGTGACAGTTTCTCTGACCTAATCACAGAAGTGAGCTCCCTTCTACACTGAAGTATAACAGTGATCAGAAGAAATTTACTCAAGGGGAGGGCACCACACAAAAACCATGAATGCCATCTGGTGATGAATATTAGAGATCATCTTAGAAGCTACCTACCATTCTGGAACTGCATGTAAAGGAAGCGGCATGTGCAACAGAACACAGTTGAGTGCAGCTCTTAGCATGCAAGCTGCTTGTTGCTGTGGACTATTACCTCCCCACCATGTTACTAGGCAGTGGGTACTGCTGGATCATTATTGGTCCTGCTCAGCAATTGGTCAGCACTGTAGTTGGCCTCACCCACAACTGACCAGCTGTCAAGGAGTGGTCCTGCTCAGTCATTGGTCAGTGCCACAGTGGGCCCTTCCCCCACGCAACCAACTCTCAAGGAGTGACAGTTAGGGATCTTGCTCAGCCACTGGTCAGTGCTGTAGTGGGCCCCACCCATAAATGACCAACTCTCAAGGAGTGACAGTGGTCTTGCTCAGCCATTGGTCAGTGCTATATTGGGCTCCCCCCACAAGTGGCCAACTGTCCGGGAGTGACCGTTAGTGGTCCTGCTCTGTCATTGGTCAGTGCCATAGTGGGCCCCTCCCTCAAGCAACCAACTGTCAAGGAGTGATCCTGAGTGAGGCAATTTGGTCTATGGTTGGAGTGGTGGTCATCAGGTGGAAAGTGAGGTAAGAGGCAGAATCCTGGGCTCCTCCAGTTTACCTGGCCTCAGATCAGTAGGTGAGCAGGGGAAGGAGGGGGACCTAATGAACAGTCTGGGGGCTGTGTCCTGCAGAGCTCTAGAGCCCTTGTAAGTCCTCCCACAGGTTGGGCCTAGACCTTGAGGCAGAGGTGAGCTTCCCCCTCATCCCTACAACCTAACGGCAATGGCTGTCTGCATAGGATAAAGTCTGCGGGACCTGGCTCCCACTGTATGGGTGGCCTGAGGGCTGGCTGGGTCCTGAGTGCCCACATCCTCAGCGATGACAGCTGGATGGGGTCTGGGGACTTGGCCCTGAGGGAGTCGCCAACTGAGTTTTGCCTCCTCTTAGCCCGGCCTGGATTTCAGAGGGTGAAAGTTGTGCCTTGGGACCTTACCCTTTCTTGTCAGGACAGAGAATAACATTTGTTTGGTGGAGGTTTACAGTAACATCCTTACCTGACCCTGCCTGACCTCAAAAACAAAGGATCTGACACCAAGATGTTGGCAACAACAGTGCCCCTCTCTCCTCCTTCCTAGAAAAGGGCTTTGCTGAGAGCTTTTGGGGAGCTTGGGGCTTTTTCTAAAAGATAACTTAATTGATCGGAGAAGACAGTGGTACCCCACTTCAGTACTCTTGCCTGGAAAATCCCATGGACAGAGGAGCCTGGTAGGCTGCAGTCCATGGGGTCGCTAAGAGTCGGACACGACTGAGTGACTTGACTTTCACTTTTCACTTTCATGCATTGGAGAAGGAAATGGCCACCCACTCCAGTGTTCTTGCCTGGAGAGTCCCAGGGACAGGGGAGCCTGGTGGGCTGCAGTTTCTGGGGTCGCATAGAGTCAGACATGACTGAAGTGACTTAGCAGCAGCAGCAGCAGCAGCAGCAGCAGCAGCAACAACTTAATTGATTTGTTTCAGCTGTGCTGGATCTGTAGTTGCCGCTAGTGGGGGCTATTCTGTAGTTGTGGTGCTTGGACTTCTCACTGAGGTGGCTTCTCTTGCTGTGGAGCACGGGCTCTGGGATGCACGGGCTTCAGTAGTTGCAGTACATGGGCTCAGTAGTTGTGGCTCCCAGGCTCTAGAGCACAGGCTTGGTAGTTGTGGCTTAGTTGCTCTGCGGCATGTGGGATCTTCTTGGACCAGGGATTGAAACCTGCACACAAGGAAGCAAGTTTGAGAGTTTTAAGACATGAGCCACCCAGCTCCTTGCAGGGTCCTGCAGTAAACCTTTCTTTGCTCCAAGCTCCCGTGTTTTGGTATTGTTTGCTCTTACTGTGTGTTGAGCACACGGATTTGCGTTTCAGTAACTCATGGGGGAAAAACAAAGCCAAGAGACGGAGAGGGGGAGAGTTTTCTTGTGACCCTTTTGGAGTCTCCAAAAGTAGCTGCTTCTGCCAACTTGATCTAGAACTTCCTCAGTTCAGGAACCAATACATTTTTCCTTAAGATACTTTGAGTCGGGTTTCTGTCACTTGCAAGAGTCTTGATGACGTCTTGCAAAATTCTCAGATTCCCTTGCCTGCCAATGACTGCTCCTCCTTGGAAAGCCTTTACATTCTGTGTGCTTGACAAAATCTAGAAAGTGTCACATGCCTTACCTCTCCTTGAGTCTGAGCTCATGGAGGGCAGAGTTGTGTGAAATTTTTTTTAACCCCCTTTCTTGGTCTACTGCAGTGCCTAGAATGCTGTCAGACACAGCAGATGCCATCTGTCAGTAATTACCAGTATGTGAGGCTCTTCCTTGTCCCCCCTCCTCCCCCTGCCAGTCAAAAGTGTCTCAGAAATGATCTCCATCTCCCTGCACCTGCCTTCGGGTTGGGACGTTGGATGTCAAAGGCAAAAACATCTCTGATGCTCCCCTCCAGAGGCAGTGTACATCTGCCCACAGAAATCGCAGTGAGACTGTGAATTTCATAGTGGGTGGGTTAACCTAACAGAAAGAACAAGTCACAAACAGGAGTGCTAATCAGAGGTAGTGCTTGGCCAATTCCTTAACATTTTAGGTTTTAACTGATGACTTTTATGATTGACACTGTGCAAACATTTACTGACACCAACATTATTTTTTTAAATTAAAAACATTGAAAAATTAAAGTATTGTTGATTTACAGTGTTTTGCCAATCTCTGCTGTGTGGCAAAGTGACTCGGTTTTACACGTTTAATATGTACATTCTTTATTCTTAATATTCTTTTCCATTATGGTTTATCCCAGGAGATTAGATATAGTTCCCTGTGCTATACAGTAAGATCTTGTTGTTTATCCATTCTAGATGTAATAGTTTGCATCTGCTAACCACAAAGTCCCAGTCCACCCCTCTCCCTCACCCCCTACCCCTTGGCAACCACAAGTCTGATGTCTATGCTGTGAGTCTGTTACTGTCTTGCAGATTGGTTCATTTGTGCCGTATTTTATAGATTCCACATATGAGTGGTATCATATGGTATCTGTCTTCTCTTTCTGGCTTACTTCACTTAATATGATAATCTTTAGGTCCATCCATGTTGCTGCAAATGGCATTGCATTCTTTTTTATGACTGAGTAATATTCCATTGTATATGTATACCCGTTCTTCTTTATCCATTCATCTGTTGATGGACATTTAGGTTGCTTCTATGTTTTGGCTATTGTGAGTAATGCTGTTACCAACATTTTTTTGTGTGTGTGTGTGATAGGATTAAAAAATTTGTTTCTAGGATCAGTAGAATTTTCTTGCATGTCAAGAAAGTATGATCTCCTAACTGATGCCAGTGTATTAAAAAAACATACTTTTCCCACAGATCCATGTTAATATGCTTTTCATTGAGTGAAGTCAGCCCATTGCCATGACCCGGGCTTGGAGGTCACTCAGGGTCACATCCAAATGCATTTTACTCACTGGAGGCCCGACCATAATCAAGGGAAGGGGAACTTGACTCCCTTTCATGATCAGAAGAGTGTCAAAGAATTTGCAGGCATATTTTAAAGCCATCACAAGTGCCTTGGAGAAAAACGGCTGCAGGTAGAGGGGCCTCAGCGAGGATTAATCAGTGAACTGTCTTAAGGGTCATGAACCTCCAGGATCTCACGCCAAATGACCTGAAGTGGAGCTGATGTAATAATAATGGAAATAAAGTACATAATAAATGTAACATGATTGAATCATCCTGAAACCATCTCCTACCCCAGTCCTTGGAAAAATCATCTTCCTTGAAACCAGTTCCTGGTGGCAAAAAGATTGGGGACCGCTGGAAAGGACCTGTGGCCAGTGATGGATGGCCAGAGGCCTCTGGTCAGTGATGAGTCTGACCAGTGACAGCGCGATGGAGGGATCCAGGAGGCTTGTACTCTGAGCGACAGGATGGAGGGTGAAACTGTCTGCATCCCCAGCTGGGGGGCAGTGGACCTGGTCCCCTTTTCTGTTAGTTTTTCTTGCTGTAATAATGTCCTGCTGGCCTTCCTCAGAGGTAGCAGATGTGCTGAGCCCTTTTCTGGTGATGTGCCTTGGGAGCCTATGATTTAAAAGAGGCCCCTTATAGTCTCTGGACTTGTGTGTGGTCAGCAGGCTTGGGGGAGGGGTCCATCACCACAGGGCCACTAGTCACAGCCTTCTATCTTATCCTGGCGGTGGCTTTGGTTCCTAGGAATTCTTCTCCACCTGCCTCCCTTTCCCTCTTTATTAATTTGCTCCTTCACTCCTTTCTAAGGGCTTCTTTGCGAGTTCTTTAGCATTCCAGAATGGTGCTGGTGGCTACCTTTCTCTGTGTGAGAGGCTTGAATTGGAATGTTAATTTCACCTGGGGCCCCCGCATATTGTTTCTGTGCTGAGCACACCTTTAAAAGAGGAAAAATGTAATTGGCTCTTTCTTTCTGGGCTTCTTCCAGGAACCCCTAGGGGAACGAATGGGAGGTTTTAGAGTTTCTGTGACCTGCTGATTTCTCCATGCAGTGTTCTGGAACTTCAGGTCCTGAGGCACACATGGAAGGAATCTTTGCTCCCTCCCGATCCAGTGGTTATAAGCCAGCATCTCAATGCCACAGACAGCCAAGGGGCCTATCTATTTGGCCAGCCTAGTGCTTTAATAATTTTTGAGCCAATATTCAAGAGCTGAAAGCTTTAGTATTAAAGTACGGATTTCTGGCTTCTTCGTGGGGAGCAGCAGTTCCGGCTGCACTGCGTCCACCTTCCCAGAGAGTGACATGCGACTGCAGTGACATTCACCAATCCATTTGCCAATCCAGTCATCACATGTTTAGCTGGGCATTCGGTGTGCCAGGCACTATTGTAGGTGCTGGCGATGTAGCCCCTACTGTCAAGGAGCTTGCATTCCATCCAGAAGGCACGGCTCTTATATGTCATCTGTCTGAGCCCTCCAGACCAGCACTGTCTAATAGAATTTTCTACCGGGATGGGAACGTTCTCTATCTGTGCTGTCCAATATGGTAGCCACGAGCCACATGTCTCTGTGGAATACCTGAATTGTGGCCAACTGAACTGAACTTATGATTCTGTTTCATTGGAATTCCTATATACTTAAGTTTAAACAGTATTTGGCTTCTGGCTGAAGTATCGGACAGTGCGGGTCTAGGGAATTAAATTTGCATCTCCCACTCATCAACTAACCCAACTCCTTCATTTAGGAGTTGGGGAAACTGAGGTACATGGGCTGTGCAAAGCCAGGATTGGAACTCAGGTCTCCTTGATGGCTCACCTTGTGATGTCTAGTGTAACTGGTACCGGTTAAGCAGTGAATGGGGATGACATTAGATATAGCTGGAGAGGCAGATGGGGCAGAGGTTGTGCAGGACCCTGTAGACTAAGGGGAAGAATTTGGATTAAAAAAAAATAATTTATTTTGATCACGTACAAATTAACTATTTTAACGTGTGCAATTTAGCAACATTCTGTCCATTTACAGTGTTGGGCGACCATCACCTCTGTCTAGTTCCAAAACATTTTTATGACCTCAACAGAAACCCCATACCCTTTATTTTTATTTCTTGGCCTCACTTAGCAGCATGCGGGATCTTTGTTCCCCAACTAGGGGTTGAACCTGCACCCTTGGCAGTGAAAACACAGAGTCCTAACCGCTGGACCTCCAGGGAATTCCCAGACGCCCCATACCCTGTAAGCAGCCTTCCTTCATCCCCCAGCACTGGCGGTCTACTTTCTGTCTCTCTGAATCTACCTTTTCTGGACATTTCGGAGATGCAGTCCTCAATGTGTGAGCTTCTATGTCTGGCTTCTCTCGCTTAGCATGTTTTCAAGGTTCATCCATGCTGTAGCAGGTATCAGTGCTTTGCTCCTTTTTATGGCTTGAATCATGATCCACTGAGTGCAAATGAAATTTGTCTGAGAGTAGTGGGCAGCCACGCAGGGTCTCTGGCAGGCGGCTTCTTTCTAAGCACTGCTGGAAGGAAGTTCCATTCTGCAGCCTAGTGCTAGACTTGCTTTCCTTCCCTGGGTTTGCTGAAGCCAGTTTTCAGCTTTACGTATGGGGTCCGAGGTGCAGGGCTGTCCCAGCTGTCACTCCTGATCCTCACACGCCCCTCACTCTGTCACCACGAGAAACCTCCTAGGACCCCCTTCTGTATTACTTTGAGCTTTCGGGGGGCTTTCCCTTTCCACATGCTTCCTGCCACTTAGATGCCCACCAAGGTTCAGGTCAGTGACTTACCCGAGACAAATTATGTTTGGAAAATCGATTTGATTTGGGAAGGGAGCTTCCACATTGAGGAGAAGGGCTTGTGCTCCAAGTGGCCTTGCCTGGGAATCGGGGACCACGGGTAATTGGCTTGGGGATTATTGTATTCTCATCAGTTTCTCCCTTTACGTCTGTTAGTATTTGTTTTCTGTATCTGGGTACTCCTATGTTGGGTATGTTGATGAGGGTAATAGCCTCTCCTTGTACTGATCCTTTTATCACTATATAGTGTCCCTCTTTTTCTTTCTTTATAGCCTTTGTTTTAAAGGCTATTTTGTCTGATAGGAGTATTGCAATTCCCTTTTTCCTGTCATTTTCATTTGCATGAAATATCTTCCCATCCCCTCACTTGCAATCTGTGTGTGAGACTTTGAGATTAAAGAGAGGAAAATGAGACCCTCCGTCCAGTTCAGCCTGAACAAGCATCAAGGGCATCTTGTCTTTATAACTGAGCACTGGGCTGGGAAACAAACATACAGAACCTGGCCAGCCGAGCACAGCTAGCTAGCTCCAAGTGGGGCCCAGGCTCGTGCACCCACTCTTCCCATAGGTGACCCAGTGGCCAGCTGGGTTTCCTTGTCCTGGACCTGGAGAACAAGCGTTGGTGTGGCAGAGGAATGAGTAGCCTAGCCACAGGGACAGTGCTCTCCTGGGGGGGTGGGGCTGCCAGATTTCCAGTTTCCCCTGCTCCGGACCCCGACAGCAGGGCCAGGCGCAAGGACCCCTTTCTTCCCTTGGTGCCCTCTCCTCCTGCCCACCAAGGTGCTGGTCATGCCTGGAGTGCAGAGACACTTGTCNCTGAACTTATGATTCTGTTTCATTGGAATTCCTATATACTTAAGTTTAAACAGTATTTGGCTTCTGGCTGAAGTATCGGACAGTGCGGGTCTAGGGAATTAAATTTGCATCTCCCACTCATCAACTAACCCAACTCCTTCATTTAGGAGTTGGGGAAACTGAGGTACATGGGCTGTGCAAAGCCAGGATTGGAACTCAGGTCTCCTTGATGGCTCACCTTGTGATGTCTAGTGTAACTGGTACCGGTTAAGCAGTGAATGGGGATGACATTAGATATAGCTGGAGAGGCAGATGGGGCAGAGGTTGTGCAGGACCCTGTAGACTAAGGGGAAGAATTTGGATTAAAAAAAAATAATTTATTTTGATCACGTACAAATTAACTATTTTAACGTGTGCAATTTAGCAACATTCTGTCCATTTACAGTGTTGGGCGACCATCACCTCTGTCTAGTTCCAAAACATTTTTATGACCTCAACAGAAACCCCATACCCTTTATTTTTATTTCTTGGCCTCACTTAGCAGCATGCGGGATCTTTGTTCCCCAACTAGGGGTTGAACCTGCACCCTTGGCAGTGAAAACACAGAGTCCTAACCGCTGGACCTCCAGGGAATTCCCAGACGCCCCATACCCTGTAAGCAGCCTTCCTTCATCCCCCAGCACTGGCGGTCTACTTTCTGTCTCTCTGAATCTACCTTTTCTGGACATTTCGGAGATGCAGTCCTCAATGTGTGAGCTTCTATGTCTGGCTTCTCTCGCTTAGCATGTTTTCAAGGTTCATCCATGCTGTAGCAGGTATCAGTGCTTTGCTCCTTTTTATGGCTTGAATCATGATCCACTGAGTGCAAATGAAATTTGTCTGAGAGTAGTGGGCAGCCACGCAGGGTCTCTGGCAGGCGGCTTCTTTCTAAGCACTGCTGGAAGGAAGTTCCATTCTGCAGCCTAGTGCTAGACTTGCTTTCCTTCCCTGGGTTTGCTGAAGCCAGTTTTCAGCTTTACGTATGGGGTCCGAGGTGCAGGGCTGTCCCAGCTGTCACTCCTGATCCTCACACGCCCCTCACTCTGTCACCACGAGAAACCTCCTAGGACCCCCTTCTGTATTACTTTGAGCTTTCGGGGGGCTTTCCCTTTCCACATGCTTCCTGCCACTTAGATGCCCACCAAGGTTCAGGTCAGTGACTTACCCGAGACAAATTATGTTTGGAAAATCGATTTGATTTGGGAAGGGAGCTTCCACATTGAGGAGAAGGGCTTGTGCTCCAAGTGGCCTTGCCTGGGAATCGGGGACCACGGGTAATTGGCTTGGGGATTATTGTATTCTCATCAGTTTCTCCCTTTACGTCTGTTAGTATTTGTTTTCTGTATCTGGGTACTCCTATGTTGGGTATGTTGATGAGGGTAATAGCCTCTCCTTGTACTGATCCTTTTATCACTATATAGTGTCCCTCTTTTTCTTTCTTTATAGCCTTTGTTTTAAAGGCTATTTTGTCTGATAGGAGTATTGCAATTCCCTTTTTCCTGTCATTTTCATTTGCATGAAATATCTTCCCATCCCCTCACTTGCAATCTGTGTGTGAGACTTTGAGATTAAAGAGAGGAAAATGAGACCCTCCGTCCAGTTCAGCCTGAACAAGCATCAAGGGCATCTTGTCTTTATAACTGAGCACTGGGCTGGGAAACAAACATACAGAACCTGGCCAGCCGAGCACAGCTAGCTAGCTCCAAGTGGGGCCCAGGCTCGTGCACCCACTCTTCCCATAGGTGACCCAGTGGCCAGCTGGGTTTCCTTGTCCTGGACCTGGAGAACAAGCGTTGGTGTGGCAGAGGAATGAGTAGCCTAGCCACAGGGACAGTGCTCTCCTGGGGGGGTGGGGCTGCCAGATTTCCAGTTTCCCCTGCTCCGGACCCCGACAGCAGGGCCAGGCGCAAGGACCCCTTTCTTCCCTTGGTGCCCTCTCCTCCTGCCCACCAAGGTGCTGGTCATGCCTGGAGTGCAGAGACACTTGTCTCTTGTTTGTCAAACACTGCCCGTCACTGGGCTGAGCCACTTGGTGGAGTCCGCCGTCTCAGTGGCTCCTGTATTTTGTGGTGGCTCTTCTTTTTTTCCAGTAGTTTTCTCTTGGACGCTATGCAATGCAACGACTATTGATTTTATTTGAAAAACATAATGGTAGCAAGTTGTATGTGTAAATTTTCTCCTAGTAGAAAATGAAGATGTTCCCCAGTCCTGAAGGCACTCCTCCTTCCCTGGAGGTGGACTACTCTTACAATTGCTTGTCTTTCCAGATGCTTTTCTGTGAGTCTCACCTGTATCTGTTCATTTGTTTGGTAGCTGATTCTTTAGTTCAGCATGTAGTAATTTATTGAGTATTTACTCTCTGTGTCAAGCAGTGTTCTAGACTCTGCAGATGTAACAGTGAACAAGGCAGACAAAAATCTCAGTTCTGGTGTGGAGAGTCTAGTGGGGGAAGTGAGTGCTATGGAGAAAAAGGAGGGAATGGCTGGGGAGTCCTGGGTAGGGGTAGGGGTTGCTGTTGAGAGGGCAGTCAGGGTCAGAGGAGAGCTGGCTGAAAAGATAATACTTGAGCAGAGGTCTCAACTCCATAACTGGGGGAAGGTTGCTCTTGCTGTGAGAGCAGCAGGTGCAAAGGCCCTGAGGTAGGGGATGCTGGGTGTGTTCTTGAAACAGTAAGGAGATGGGTGTGACCAGAGGGTCCATAGAGCAGAGACCAGTTTAGTGATGAGGCCGGATCACAAAAGGCTTAGCAGGCCCTTGCAAGGACATTTGACTTTTACCCTGAATAGAATGGGGCCCACTGGAGTGTTTAAGCAGCAAAGTGACCTGGACCAACTCCCACTGTAAAAAGTTCCCTCCACTGTGGTGCAGGAACCAAACTGATGTGGGCTGGGCTGGAGTAGGTGTCAGGCGGGAGCCCCGGGGGGAGGCTGCAGCAGGGCTGGGGGCTTGGACCAGGGGTGGCAGCAGAAGTAGGGAGCGGGGAGGGTCAGGGATGTCCCCGAGGTTCTGGCCTGAGCTCCTAGAAGATCTGATTTGAATCAAATCCGCTGGTGGCAGTGGTTCTAGGCAGGGGTTGATAGGAGATGCCTGGTCCAAGCAGAGGTGTCAGGTGTACTGCTGGGTTTGTGGGTCTGATGTTGAGATGTTTAACTGCCCCCAACCAGCTCTGCATTCCTCTCCTCTGCCCCTGCCTGGAGTCAGCCTCCAACTCTGCAGACCACCTTGAGCACTGCCTCCCCACCCCAACAGGAGCAGGGAGCAGGGCCTGCTCCCTGCAGACCGCCTCCCTCTGGCCAGAGGTGTGTCTAGGGCAGGGCAGGTGGGAAAAGAGGTAATCCAAACAAATAAATTTTAAAAACCTTCAGCCCACTTTGGGAGCCCTCAGTGGCTTTTCTCCTCCTTCCCAACCACCCCATCCCTTCTTTGCACTCATTCTGGCTTTCTCTGTCACCAGAAAGAACAGAAGTCTTGATTTCTTGACTCCTTGTTAGCAGGGGTGAGTGAGGAATGCCCTCTCTTTCGGCCACCCCTGCTCTCCCATTTAACTGTTTCCTCCATGGACTACAGCCTACCTGGCTCCTCTGTCCATGGGATTCTCCAGTACTCTTGCCTGGAAAATCCCATGGACAGAGGAGCCTGGTAGGCTGCAGTCCATGGGGTCGCTACTAGTTGGACAGGACTGAGCGACTTCACTTTCACTTTTCTCTTGCATGCATTGGAGAAGGAAATGGCAACCCACTCCAGTGTTCTTGCCTGGAGAATCCCAGGGACGGGGGAACCTGCTGGGCTGCCGTCTATGGGGTCGCACAGAGTCGGACACGACTGAAGCGACTTAGCAGCAGCAGCAGCAGCAGCAGCAGCAGCAGCAGCAGCAGCAGCAGCCAGGGAATCTGAGCAAGCTGAGCTCCTGCCCACAAAGCTGAGTCCGGGGACAAGGTGAGGGACAAGGTGGGGGTGTAAACAGCATTGTGAGATGCTCCCAGCTTCATTCACGGATGGCCTGTAATGAAGACACAAAAGAACCTGCAATGCACTTGTTTGTTTCAACTGTTTGTTTCAATTTGTGATTTTGGTTACCTTTTTCTCTAACTCTTGAAGAACCCTGAGCTAAGTGCTTGCATCTCCCCTGAAGACTATTCAATCCTCCCCACTCCGTTCTAGGAGCTGACTGTTCTTGCTTTGGTCCTGATGTTTTTGGTAGGCTTTGTTTCTGTTCTAGGTGGCCAGGCTGCTTCCTAACTCAGAGCTGCACTATGCTGCTGCCTTTAGAAATCTCAGCAGGGAGGGAGGGAGGGGGTTGCTTCCACTTACATGACCCTGGCACCTGGTGAATCTCTTTGGATGTGGCCTGGTTTAATGCTTTAATACTTGTGTGTGTGAGCTAAAGTATTAATATCAATATAAAATTAAGGTTTAGGGAACTTACTGGCAACAGGTTCTAAGTAGCTGGCTGCACTGTTTTTCTTCATATTGAGGTGAAATTTACTTAACATAAAACTATTTTAAAGTGTGTAGCCAATCCAGTGGTTTTTAGTACATCCACAGTGTTGTGCAAGCACTGAACCTATCTAGTTTCAAACCATTTTCATCACCCCCAAAAGGAAGCCCTCTACCCCTGGGCACCCACTCCCCATCCCGCCCTCGCCTGACAACCACCCATCTACTTGGTGTCTCTGTGGACTTGCCTGCTTTTGGCATTTCATGTAAATGGAACCTACACTACGTGGCCTTTTCATGTCTGGCTTCTTTCACAAAGCATCTCGGTTTTGAGGTCCAGCCATGCTGTGGCCTCTGCCAGTGCTTCATTGCTTTTTAAGGGCTAAGTGGTGTTCCATTGTCAGGATGGATCACATTTTGTTTGTTCATTCATCTGTTGGTAGACATTCAGAGCATTTCCAACCGTTCCCCGCCCCCCCCCCCTCTTTTTTTTCTTGTTTGGCTACACTGTGTGGCATGCGGGACCTCAGTTCTCCAACCAGGGATCAGATCCACACTCCCTGCAGTGGAAGCCTGGGTTCTTAACCAGTGGACTGCCAGGGAGGTCCCTACCTGGGTTACTTTTTAAAAGTTCTGTATATGATTTTCATGGGCAATCCATGTGTGAGCCATTGGAATGGCCTTTGACCCCTGCCTTGGAGGGTGGATGGGGGTAGGCCAGCATGGGGGTGGGGAGCTAGACTTGTGAGCCTGCCAAAAGACGCTTTTATTGTTAGACAAATGGCTTCTCAGTGGGCACTCTGTGGTTTCTTGTCCAGTGGTGCCTTCTCCAGCCCTGGCTGTCTCTTGTAAATAACCACCCTGTTTGATTTTTCTGCTTAGCACTTATCGCCATCTGAATGAATCTCCCTTTGTTGCCTGGATGGATGGTTTACTTGTATACAATTTCAGTTCTTTTGCTCTAGATGAGAGTGTGGTCTCCATGGGAAAAGAGACTAGGACCACCTTGCTCACTCACCCCTGTCTTCCCAGCACCTAAAGGGATTCTTGGTGAACAGTGTCAGGTTAGAATCTACTTTATCTATTTTCTGAAAATGTTGGAGGCTGGGCTGCTGCCAAACCTGCCTTTAGAATAACTCATGCAAAAAAAAAAAAAAAAGAAAAAGAATAATTCATGCATTCATCAACCCATTCATCCATCCATTTAGTCATTTGACAAATATTTATTAATGCTCACTCTGTGCCTGGCAGGGTATTTCAGTGCTGACAATGCCCCTTCTACCAACGAGCTCTCAGACTATTTGCAAGACAGACAGGTAAACAATCTCAATATAGTTCAGGGAGTTAACACTGTGGAGGTGTGAAGTGGCAGTAGGAACCGTTAAGGTTAGCTTTAGGAAGCGGTGTGTCAGTTAGGATTATCTTGGTTGCAAGTAACAGAAACCCAATTCAAGGTGATATAACTAAAAGATAATTTAAAAAACTTATGCAACTGGAATGTCCTGTACAGGCGTCAGGTATGGCTTGATCAAGGGCCTCAACTGATGTCATCAGGATTCATTCTCTCTCTGTCTCTCAGCACTAATTTTTTCTCTGGTGGCTTTACTCTCAGGCAGGGTCTTTTCAAAGATGGACACTAAAATAGGGCTCTCATCCTACCAGCTTAGCAACCACAGTGAGAAAATGACCATCTCTTTCCAATGGTTCCAGCAAAACCCCCAGATCTGATTTTTATTGACTGCGACTAGGTCGTGTGCCAATCCTTGAGCCAATTGCTGTGACTCTGATTAGCCCGACTTGGGTCATGTGCCTTTCCTGGAGCCAGGGAGGGGGTACTTCACCTGTACCACTTGGGCAGAGAGTGGAAGTAGAGAGAGTCCTGCAAAGAAACCTAAGGCATGGCTACCAGGGGAAGGGCCAGAACCACAGATGCCCGCTCTGAAAGTCTGGCTTCAAAGAGCTAAGAAGAGGAAATTCCCTAGCAATCCAGTGGTTAGGACTGCCTGCTTTCACTGCCGAGGGTCGAGGGTTTGGTCACTGGTCAGGGAACTAAGATCCTACAAGCTGCGCCATGTGGCAAAAAAAAAAAAAAAAAAAAGAGCAAAAGAGTTAAGAAGAGCTGATTGCACTTAAAAAGGATGTTCTGGACGTTTGGTTCCCTCCACTCATATCTGTTCTGCACCCTCTTTGCCTTTCCCTGTGCCTGGGAAGCTGGCCCTCAGGGCTGCATCATCTGGCCCTCTTTGTCCTTCAGCTTCCAGTTGGATGTGGCCAGTGAGAGACCAGGCTGGAGCTCCAAGGGTGGGGCAGGAGAGAGTGGAGGCGTCTGTCCCCGGCTCCTCTTGCTTCACGGTGTCTCTGCCAGAGCTTCACCTCCTCCTGCTCCAGCAAGGAAGCCTCGCCTCCCAGATGTGGCTGTCACTGGTGTCAACCACACTGTGCTCTTTCCTGGTCCCTTAAAGCCCCGGGGAAGTAACAGTTCCCGGCTCCTGCCAACATCTCCGTGCCTCACCACCATCGCTATCTGCCAGTTGCTCTCTGCTCGTGTCCTTTGAAATCTCCCCATTCGACCCATCCTGGAGTGTGAATTCTTCTTCCTGCCAGGACCCTTGCGGACACGGAGACACTGGCCAGCGTGTTCGTTTCCTATTGCTGATGCACAAGCATCGTGGCTTAGAAGGACCTGGGTTTATTATCCTACAGTTCATTATCCATCTTTTGGAGGTTGGAAGTCCAAGATGGGTCTTGCTGGGCTAAGATCAAGGTGTGAGCAGTGCTATGTCCCTTCCAGGGGCTCTAGGAAGATTTTTCAGGGGAGCTCTCCTGCTTCCTTGCCCTTCATTTTTTCATTAAAAAACACTTTAAAAAAAAAATAGAAAAATTTTTTTGGGGGGGCAAGCCATGCGACTTGCGGTCTTAGTGCCTCTGACCAGGGATGGAATCTGAGCCCCCTATGTTGGAAGTGCAGAGTCCCAATCACTGGACTGCCAGGAATTCCCAAACTCAGTTTTTAATACCTCCCCTCCCTAAGCTTCTTTCTCTAACTCTCAGCCTTGAAGGCTCTCTTTGTGTCTCTGTTGAGAAAAGAGCCAAGATCCCTTTTCAGTCTTGCCTCACCCTTGAAATTACTCTATTATCGCGGCCGGATTCTCTCTGCTCTGTGAGTGTGGGCAAATTGACAGGATGTTAAAGGATGTTTCAGAAAAGGTCACTGATAACAGGCCTTTGATTAGTTCCTGAGAAAAGGAGTCGGTGATTCCTTTCCTGGGCTGGAACAGGGGTGGGGGTTGGGGTGGGGGGGGG
>SJYA01002444.1:2089300-2125781 GCA_006410615.1 Neotragus moschatus
AAAAAAAAAAAAAAAAAAAAAGAGCAAAAGAGTTAAGAAGAGCTGATTGCACTTAAAAAGGATGTTCTGGACGTTTGGTTCCCTCCACTCATATCTGTTCTGCACCCTCTTTGCCTTTCCCTGTGCCTGGGAAGCTGGCCCTCAGGGCTGCATCATCTGGCCCTCTTTGTCCTTCAGCTTCCAGTTGGATGTGGCCAGTGAGAGACCAGGCTGGAGCTCCAAGGGTGGGGCAGGAGAGAGTGGAGGCGTCTGTCCCCGGCTCCTCTTGCTTCACGGTGTCTCTGCCAGAGCTTCACCTCCTCCTGCTCCAGCAAGGAAGCCTCGCCTCCCAGATGTGGCTGTCACTGGTGTCAACCACACTGTGCTCTTTCCTGGTCCCTTAAAGCCCCGGGGAAGTAACAGTTCCCGGCTCCTGCCAACATCTCCGTGCCTCACCACCATCGCTATCTGCCAGTTGCTCTCTGCTCGTGTCCTTTGAAATCTCCCCATTCGACCCATCCTGGAGTGTGAATTCTTCTTCCTGCCAGGACCCTTGCGGACACGGAGACACTGGCCAGCGTGTTCGTTTCCTATTGCTGATGCACAAGCATCGTGGCTTAGAAGGACCTGGGTTTATTATCCTACAGTTCATTATCCATCTTTTGGAGGTTGGAAGTCCAAGATGGGTCTTGCTGGGCTAAGATCAAGGTGTGAGCAGTGCTATGTCCCTTCCAGGGGCTCTAGGAAGATTTTTCAGGGGAGCTCTCCTGCTTCCTTGCCCTTCATTTTTTCATTAAAAAACACTTTAAAAAAAAAATAGAAAAATTTTTTTGGGGGGGCAAGCCATGCGACTTGCGGTCTTAGTGCCTCTGACCAGGGATGGAATCTGAGCCCCCTATGTTGGAAGTGCAGAGTCCCAATCACTGGACTGCCAGGAATTCCCAAACTCAGTTTTTAATACCTCCCCTCCCTAAGCTTCTTTCTCTAACTCTCAGCCTTGAAGGCTCTCTTTGTGTCTCTGTTGAGAAAAGAGCCAAGATCCCTTTTCAGTCTTGCCTCACCCTTGAAATTACTCTATTATCGCGGCCGGATTCTCTCTGCTCTGTGAGTGTGGGCAAATTGACAGGATGTTAAAGGATGTTTCAGAAAAGGTCACTGATAACAGGCCTTTGATTAGTTCCTGAGAAAAGGAGTCGGTGATTCCTTTCCTGGGCTGGAACAGGGGTGGGGGTTGGGGTGGGGTGGGGTGGTGTGGGAGGTGCAGCCCATGGCTGCACAGATGTCTGGTCAGAAGGGGCCTGGCCGGGTCAGCTGCAGGCCTGAGCTTGCGGGACGCATCACGCCTCATCTATCACTGGGGCCCTCCCCACGTGGAGGATGCCCGTGGCCGCTGGCTGTGATTCTGGTGTTTTGCAAGCTGGAGCCGTCGGGCCTCTGAGCCGCTAAGCTGCACAGATGCCTTCCCTGTACGCTCTGGTTTGTAATTAAAACACGACTTGCCACTCTGATTAGATTGAGCGGTTAAGTTCATCTGGAAGAGTTTTTCATCTGCATTGTGTAATTAGCAACATATGATGCTTGTATTAGCTCAATTAAAAGTTATGGTGATTAATATGGGTATCAGAGCAGAACCATAAATCAACAGATTTGGGGCACTTGGAGTTCAGGGGCTGGAAGGCAGAGAGCCAACCACTGCCCAGCCCCCTGGGAACATAACTTAGGTGCAGCCTGGCTGTGCTCCTGGGTGGTGAATAAACAGAGGCTGGAGTCTGGTACCCATCTGGGTTACTTCTGACATTGCTGAACCTCAGCTTCCCCATCTGGAAAATGGAGGTGCCAACACTTGCCCCTTGGATTGTCCTGCGATATGTTTTGCAAATAATCCTTTTTTCCTGTCTTCACCCTTGAGTCAAAAACAGGCTGACAGGCATTACCTATCAGCATTAAAAACCATTTCTCCCTTTGACCCAGCCATCCCACGCTGAGATTTTTATCGTTCAGATACATTTCCATGTGTTCAAAAATGTGGAAATTGTGCTAATAGTGATGGTAGTGATTGTTTGTCATAGGAGAGATTTGGGAAGAGCCTAAACTGATTAAAGAAATTATGATATATCCAAGCAAGGAAATACTTTGTAGCTGTTATTAATTAAAAAGAGAACATAGCAGATCCATTTATAGTGATAGAGAACTGACTCTAAGACGTGCTGTAAGGGACTTCCCTAGTGGTCCAATGGGTAAGACTCCGTGCTCCTGATGCAGGGGGCCCTGGGTTCAGTTCCTGGTTGGGAACCAGATCCTGCACGCCGCAGCTAAAGACTCTGCATACTGCAAGGAAGACAGAAGATTCTGTGTGTTATAACTAACACCTGGCACAGCAAATAAATGTTTTTTAAAAATGAGAAAAAGATAAGAGGTGCTATTAGTGGATAGGATAAAGCAAGATGGAGCATGGGGGTGTACAGTACGGCCTGCCGTGTGTGTGTGTGTGTGTGTGTGTGTGTGTGTGTGTGTGTGTGTCTGTACAAAAGAATACATATGTAAATGTTTGCAAATATTGATTCCCTTGAATTTAGCAGCTCCGGGGAGGGGAAAAGGTTGTTCAGGGGACAGGGTAGGAAGTGACTTAATTCTTGTTGGTGTATCTTTTCAATTTTGTGCCATTATATATTTATTATTTACTATTTAATTAAATTTAAAAATATTTTAGAAGAAAAATAAAAGAGGCAACCACTCAACCCACCTTCCCCCAAAAAGCTGAGAAGAAAGGGCCTCGTCTAGTATTTCACATAGATTTTCTCATTTAGTCCCTGTGACAGCTTACGGAGTGATTTTTCTTTGCTGTGGAATTTTGTATCTGGCTTCTAGATTTTTTAGTACAGAGATGAAATATAAAAATCTTAGACACCCACACCATGACATTCTGGGGTGGGAGAGAAGAAACCTTTGCCTTGACCAGATTCCTCCTTGTTGCTTTGACCTAGATTTGGGCGTGGACCAAGGTTGTGACTACAGACATGTCACCATGAGCTGTTCCCATCAGCCCCTCCCGCTGGGCTGCCAAGGACCCCTTAATGAAGCTTGATGGCCCCATATGTTCCCTAATATATGAGATGCTTAGGTTGGGTAGCAGAAAAGGGAAGCATATAATTCTTGTTGAAGCTTTTTTTTTTTTTTTTTTAAAGAAAATCACCCAGCAATGCCACTTGTAGGTTATACCCCCCAAATTCAAACCAGATGCTCAAACAAAATACTGTTCATAAATGTTCACAGCAGCACTATTTACAATGGCCAAAGGTGGACAAAATCCAAGTATCCATCAGTGGATGGGTGGACAAAGAAAACATGGCACTTCCATACCATGCAATGATATTATTCAGCTTTTTAATAAAGTACTGGTCCTTGTTATACCGTGGATGAACCTTGAAAATTCTGAGTTTTAAGAACTCAGACACAAAAGACCGTATACTGCATGGTTCCGTTTATATGAAGTGTCCAGAACAGGCAAATCTTTAGAGAGAGAAAGCAGGTCAGTTGTTGCAGGGTGCTCAGGGGAAGAAGGAATGGGGAGTGACTGTTCAGTGGGTACCAGTTTACTTTGGTGGTGATGAGCATGTCCTGGAATTAGAGATGGTGATTATACAACGTGGTGAATGTACTAAATGCCACTGAACTGTTCATTTTAAAATGATTAATTTCATCTTACGTGAATTTCACCTCGATTAAAAAAATTAGAGCCATCTGAAAGGGGAGAGGTCCTGACCCTCTGATTATTCCATCATTGTTCAAGAGATCAGTATCTGGGATGTTGTGATAATTTGGACTTAAAAAAAAATACATAGCCTGTTTAGTGAGGTTTCCAGCAGCACCTTAGGGACTTGTGACAGAGACGGAGGAGTGCGTTACCAGAGTCTGGACCAATATTCTGGATGATGCTGACAGCACATTATAGTTTTTGCTTTCTGTCATATTACATAGAGGTGCTTGTTTTTTGTGTATCCTTTTGGAGTTTCTTTGTGTGCATCCAAGCAATTACTAATATACATTTTAATTTTTTTCTACTTTTCTCATAGGAAAAATAGCATCCTTTTGCATTGCTCTGTGGCATGCTTAGCAATACATCTTGATAAACGGAGGTTATTTTGCATCAGGATCTGGGGAAAGGACTCCTTCCTTTCTCCAATCACCATTTTTCAGAACTGAGGCCGTTCTTGCAAAGAATCCTGGGGCCACCCAGCCTTTCTGCCTGGAGATCTGTAAGGATGGCTATGGGATCTTGTTCGGCTGCAAACCTTTAACAAGCCTACAAGATGATGCCATTTCATGGAGGCCCAGCCAGTCCTTAAACAAGTGCAGATTAAATCCCTGTGTATTCAGTATTGATTTGATCTGGGCGTCCTGCCAGCCTCGGAGGAAGCCAAGATGGTGATGCAGGCCCTTCTCTCTCGGCATCTCCAAGAGGTCTGGGATGACAACGCTGACTGGGCTCGTGTTTTCTGGCAGTAGGTGGGGGCACCACCAGGCTCTTGGCTTTGATGTTTTCTTGGTCGAGCAGGCAATCAGCAGGTCCTGGAGGCTGCATAGCCTCCTAATGGGTCTCCCTGCTTTTTTTTTTCTTGTCTGTCTGTATCTGTCTTTCAGATTGTAACCAGAGTGAGCCTTTTAAGTTGTTCAATCAGTTTGTGTCCCTCCTCTGCTCCGAGTCCCCCTCCATGGCTCCCAGCTCACTCAGTGTAAAAATCCAAAGTTCTGAGCAGGGCCCACAGGTCCACACACTCTTCCTTGTTCTTTGCCAGCCACTGGCCTCATGAGAGATCCCGAGAAGCCAAGCACACTCCTACCCCAGGGCCTTTGCATGCCCTGTTCCATCCATCTGGAATGGTCTTCCCTGACATCTGCATGGACCACTTGTTCAGTTCAACATAATTCCAGTCATATGTCATCATATCAAAGGGGCATTTTTTTTTACCATCCTGCCTCGAATATCACCCAACCCTCTTGTTCTTATTTCTTGCTTTGTTTTCTCTCAGCATTTATAGTCATTTGACATAGAACATATTTATCAGTTTATCTGTGTTTTGCATTAGAATGTCAGCTTCATGAAAGCAGTGACCTCCTTTGTCTAGTTCATTAATGTACCCTTAGGACCTAGAACAGTGCCTGGCACATAGTAGGTGCTCATTGAATACTAATTGGAGGCATGTTTAATGAACATTTTGTCATGTACTTGACACATGAGGGTTTAGTGAGAATAAGACATACCTCTTTAAGAAGTTTAATGTCTAGTTGGAGAGGTGAATGTTACCGTTTTGTTCATTGGGTTTTATAGGCACAGTGCCTTGGGCTCACAAGTATATCTGGGATTAAACCTCAGTAAAGCTGGAAAAAAAATATACAAAGCAGTTACAACAATCAAGTTTGTATTTAAATCATAAGCTTGTTATACATATATTTTGTAATCTGCCCATGTTAATTTTAATGAATCAGTGGACATTAGGTTGTTTCTCACATTTTGTTACTCTTCACACAGAGCTAGAAATAATTGTTTGGAAATAGAAGAAGAAACAGAAAATTTGAGACCTGAAAAAGTCATTGGTTCCAAAATATAGAAAGAAAATGGTAATACAAAAAATAGTGTTCAGGTAGCCAAAAAACATAAAGTTGACTGATCAATCTCAGTTTGCCTTGACTCATAAAATAATTTTATATAATCTGGGTTGCCAGGAGCATTTCAATACATTTAGTCCAATGGAAGCCTTGAAAAGGAAGAAGCCTGGAAAGGTCCTAAAAAATGCCTTGGAGATAACTGAAATAAAGCGATTAAACAGAGTGTGATTAACTCCCTGCAGAACAGTAGAAATTTAGAGAAGGGAGAGTCAGGGGCAGTTCTGGGAAGGCTTCCTGGAGGAGGTGTGACTTGAGTTGAAAGTCTGGTAGAATTTGGATAGCTTGTGGTGGAAGAGCGGACTGGAAAGAGTAGGTTTCCTGACGACTTGGTGCCTGGGCCAAGCCAGTGAGCTCAACACAATGGCACCACCTTGTGGAGTGTTCTCCCTGCCAAGGACTGCCGCTCAGACTTGTGTGGCCGGGCAGTCTGTCTTTTGAGGTGAGAGCAACCGTCTTGACAGTTACCTCTGAACATCTGCTTAAGGAAAAATTGGATTGCCTCCTGGGCTTCATGCTAAAGTTATTCTATAAGTGCTGCTGCTAAGTCGCTTCAGTCGTGTCCGACTCTGTGCGACCCCATAGACGGCAGCCCACCAGGCTCCCCTGTCCCTGGGATTCTCCAGGCAAGAACACTGGAGTGGGTTGCCATTTCCTTCTCCAATGCATGAGAGTGAAAAGTGAAAGTGAAGTCGCTCAGTCGTGTCCGACTCTTAGCGACCCCATGGACTGCAGCCCACCAGGCTCCTCCGTCCATGGGATTTTCCAGGCAAGAGTACTGGAGTGGGGTGCCATCGCCTTCTCCAATTCTATAACTAGGCACATGCTATTTCAGAAGAGGGGGAAGAAACAAACCCACCCAGTCTTTACTGGAATGGGGGTAAAAGGAGCAACGGATGTTTTGTGATTCAGAGGGCAGTATGTTTCTCTGCCCTCCCCCCCCCACCCCGACTTCATGGGGTGAGCTGCATGGTTTTCTTTTATTAAAAACTTTTTATTTTATATTGGAGTACAGCCAGTTAATAATGTGTGATAGTTTCAGGTGGACAGCAAAGGGCTTCAGCCATACATATACATGTATCTGCTGCTGCTGCTAAGTCGCTTCAGTCGTGTCCAACTCTGTGCGACCCCATAGACAGCAGCCCACCAGGCTTTCCCTGTCCCTGGGATTCTCCAGGCAAGAACACTGGAGTGGGTTGCCATTTCCTTCTCCAATGCTGAAAGTGAAAAGTGAAAGTGAAGTCGCTCAGCTTAGCGACCCCATGGACTGCAGCCTACCAGGCTCCTCTGTCCATGGGATCCTCCAGGCAAGAATACTGGAGTGGAGTGCCATTGATGAATCTCTTCTCTCTCAAACTCCTCTCCCATTCAGGCTACCATGTAACATTGAGCAAAGTTCCCTGTGCTATACAGTAGGACTGTGTTGGTTACCCATTCGAAACACAGCAGTGTATACATATTGATCCCAAACTCTCCAGCCATCCCTTTCCCCATCCTTCCCCATCTCACCCCAACAACCATAAGTTTGTTCCCTAAGTCTTGAGCTGCATGTTTTGTTGTTGCTTATTTATCACTACTTTCTTCCTTCATTGACTCAAGGCAGTGTACAGAAATGCATCAGTGTAATAAGATTAAAACACTGGGGGACTTCCTTGATGGTCCAGTGGTTAAGACTCTGTTCTTCCAATGCAGGGGGCACAGGTTTGATCCCTGGTTGGGGAACTAAGATCCCGTATGCCGCATGGTGTGGTTGAAAAAAAAGGTAACGTTTATTCCCAGCCATCCCACTAATCAATATCTTTGTTGAAGGATTGGGCAGGAACTGTAGATTCAATAAATTATAATGAACTGTAAATACAGTGCAGGTCATAAAGTGAAATCGCAAGTCTTGCAAGAAATGTAGGGTTTCAGAAAGTCAATGAAAGTGATGTTGGCGAATTGCCGGACCCACAGCAGAATCGTAGGCCAACGAGGAACTCTCAGGACTGGAGCCGTGAGAGTTGGAGAATGTGAAGAAGAGCAAATCGACCGAGCTGTTAATTTAACGGATGCTTCAAAATAGAATGATTTGAGTACCAAAGCAATAAGAGATGACCTTGAGGAAATTGAGGATGTCCTGAAATATTTTTGCAAAAACACGTATCTTTATGGCCATGTTAACTAAAGTCAAATGAGAAGAGAAGGACATTGCATCCTGCTCTTAACGATTTTGTTGGATGAATCAGATGATGACTCTCAAATATTTAACTCATGCCTTAGTCTAAGGATTGGCCAATGGTTGCATTTGTAATTTACATTTTTTAAAACATAAAAAAGCAGTCTTATTTGCAAAAGTTTTATTTCATTTTTTCTAAGGTGCTAATCATACCTTTTTTTGGTAGTAAAATTCACATAATATAAAATTCACCATTTAAACCATTTTAAAGTGTACAATTAGGGAATCCCCTGGCAATCCAGCGGTTAAGACTCCAAACTTACTAAGCGTATGGGTTCCATCCCTGGTCAGGGAACTAAGATCTTGCAAGCTGCATGGTCCAAAAAAAAAAAAAAAGTCTATATTACAGTGGCATTTAGTATATTTACAATGTTGTTAAAACCATCACTGCAATCTAGTTCCAGAACATTTTCATCACCTGAAAATAAAATCACATCGATTAACAGTCCTTCCCCATTTCTCCTTCCCTCCAGCCCCAGGCAACTACTAATCCTCTTTCTGTCTTTATGGATTTGTGTTTTCTGGACATTTCATACAGTTGAAATGATATAACATGTGGTCTTTTGTGTCCGGCTTCTTTCATTCAGCACAATGTCTTTAAGGTTTATCCATGTTGGATAGCATGTGCCAGAACTTCTTTTTATGAGTGAGTAATATTCTATTGTATGGATTTGCCACATTGTGTTTGTCATTCCTCTGTTGATGGACATTGGGGTTGTTTCCACTTTTGGGCTACTATAATTAATGCTGTTATGAAGACTCGTGTGAAAGTTTTGTTTGAACATCTATTTTCATTTTTCTTGGGTGTATATCTAGGAGTGGAATTGCTGGGAGCTTCCCTGGTGGCTCAGATGGTAAAGAATCTGCTTGCAATGCAGGAGACCTGGGTTCAGTCCCTGGGTTTGGAAGATTCCCCTGGAGAAGGGAATGGCAACCTACTCCAGTATTCTTGTGTGGAGAATACCATGGACTGAGGAGCCTGGTGGGCTACAGTCCATGGGGTTGCAAAGAGTCAGACACAACTGAGTGACTAACACTTTGAACATTTGATTGTTCTAAATGTCTTTTGAACATGGTAATTTGATGTTAATTATGTTCTATGCTAATCCTGTTAATTATGATACAGTAACTCTGTGGTAATTCTGTCGTGCTTTTTTCAATGGTAAAGTTTCTGCTCTTAGCTTGCTATCAGTCCAAAAACCCCATTTTACCACGTGATGGATAATTGGGGCTCTTTCCAGTCTTTGCCTTCTGTGAAAAACATGTAGCAGGCATCTCTTTCTATGTACATCTTTGTGTGCAAGTTCAAGTATACCTGTTTGGTTTTCCTTTTAATGCAGCAGGAACAATTCC
This sequence comes from Neotragus moschatus, assembly GCA_006410615.1. Lineage (NCBI taxonomy): Eukaryota > Metazoa > Chordata > Mammalia > Artiodactyla > Bovidae > Neotragus > Neotragus moschatus. The sequence goes on from SJYA01002444.1 coordinate 2,098,512, forward strand.
CCATTCCATTTAGTAGCTTGCTCCCAGGTATGGGTGTCAGAGTTGCATATCCCACAGAAATGTGTCAGACCAAATTAAGGGGCCCAAGCCTGGGAGTTAGCACCCTGGCTTCCAGAGTCAGCTCTACCATGCACCAGATACTTAACCTTTTTGACTTTAATGGGATTAATAATAAGATTAACTGACATTTCTTGAATACTTGCTATGTGCCAGGCACTCGTTTAAGCTCTTTACGTATACTGATATATTTAATCCTCACAACAACCTTCCGAGAAAGGTATTAGTGTCTCCCATTTTGCAGATAAGGAAACTGAGGCACAGAAGATCAGCAAATTGCCTAAGATTGCATAGTTAATAAATGTGCTGCCTAACTAGTAGAGTGTTTGGGGAGGGGTTACTAAAAAGGTAATGGTAGAGAATACCTAGCTTTGGAATCAGGTTTGTCCTTCCCTCAGTTTTCTGAGGGAAGTCTCAGTGTTCTCATCTGTAAAGTGGGAATAGGATTTACCTGGCAGGATTGATTGGATTGGTCATTCCTCCACTGATTAATTTAGCCAGGATAAATGAAGCCCACCATAGAAGGTGACAGAAAGTTGTTCCAAGGTCCCAGCTCCCATGGAGCCCTCCATCTAGACGGAAGATTCTCTAGCATTAAAGTAAAAGCATATTTAGTTAGTGACTGAACCCAGTACTTTGTAAACTCTTGGGGACTGGTAGTTATAATGGATGATCACATGTGTCATAAACTGTTAAGTGCTGCGCCAGTGTCAGGTAGAAATGGTATTGAAAATTCTATTGTCTGTGAGAATTTGCATGGAGCAGTGATGAGAAAGATATGGGGGAGACCCATGTTCCTTGCTACTTAATATGCTTTACATTTGTTGAGGGCTGACTTTGTATCAGATCTGTAAATGCTTTACATGTATTAACTCATATAATCCTCATAAAAACCCCATGGTTGGGGGGCGGGGACTTCCCTGGTGATCCAGTGGTTAAGAATCCACGTTCCAATTCAGGGGACATAGGTTAAACACCTAGTCAGGAAATTAAGATACCATATGCCTCACAGTAACTAAACTCTCGTGCCATGACTACTGAACCCTCATGCCACAACTAGAGAGAAGCCTGTGCACCATAATGAAGAGCTGGCATGCCACAACTAAGACTCCACACAGCCAAAAGTAAATATTAGGAAAAAACCCCACAGGGAAGGTACTATCATCCCCATTTTACAGATGAAGAAATTGAGGCACAGGTTGATGGAGTAATTCACTCAAGACCACCAGCTTGGCAGAGCTGAGGTTCAGATGTGAATCACTTTGCTCTGTGGGGCTCTTTTGATGGGTCTGGAGTACTGGGGTAGGGAGGAGGGGCCAGCCATGCCACAAGGGCAGACTCCTTCCAGGCCAGGAGGGGCAGCGTTGAGGACTGTAGGGATCCACCTGGGAGGGCTTCCTCTTGATCCCAGGGCAGCCTCTCTCACAGGATCATGCAGAATCAGCAGCTCAGAGACCAAGGCAAATTTCAAGAAGAAACCGTGGTCCCTGGCCTCACCCCTTGCCACTACCATGCTGGTTCAGCATCCCACCACTGACACCCGTGGGTTTCCTCTGGCTATCAGAACCACTCTGCTTGTGTGCCAGGCTGATCAGATGTGCCAGGAAGTAATGAGTTCCAGAAGTCCAGTTCCTTGCTATAGGATAATGTTGAGTTTTTCCTGTACTTTCTCTTACAGCTGCCTGGCAAGATGGAGTCAATTGGTCACAGTGTTCGTGCTGTGAGGAGAGTGTTCTAGCTTGCTAACTCTCTTTATTGACCTCTTCCCATTTCTGTTTCACTTCAGACTCTCTGCCTGATGTTTCCTGGGGTCACCCCTATCTGCATTCTAATTCTTATCTCAGATCTGCTTCAGGGGTTCCCCAGAGTTGTTGGGATCAGGCCCATTATACTCTGGAGCCACTGGCCTGTAGCCTACCTCTCCTTGCCCTTGGTTTCTGAGCCTTTATAGCACAGACCCTGAAGCTTCATTGAGGTTGGACCGGCTGGAACTTGCATGGCCTCTCATTCCCTGGCCAGCTGCCTTCATTAGCACCTCGGAGGCTCCTGGGACCCGAACACATGCGTGTGAACAACTGCAGATGGAGTGTGAGGAGGGATTTGGCCATCTGGATCTTGATTAATGGAGAATTGTGGAGGTTGGCACCTTTGGACTGGGAAGGCAGCAACAACTCTCTTGGCTGCTGACCCTGAAAAGATTTTGGGGAAAAGTCAAACAGTTTGGGTCTTGATGCTCTCTGGATCTCAGCATTTCTAAAAATGCTGCTGTGTCCACCACGATTCCCTGGAAACCACAGAGACCAGGCAACTCAGATGCTTTTGTAACAGGGCAAGTGGTCACAGCTGAACTTTTTCAAGCTTGGAAGGCTCTCTTCTGTGGTTGTAAACCACATGTGTGCTTTGGAGGGGCTGCTGGTGTGCAGGGGGATTGCTAGAATATTCTCTATGGTAGACAACCCTGCAGACCCACTGAATAGCCCCGTCGCTTCTCCTTTGCTGCCAGAATAATACTCATTCTAGCGACGATGGGCCTTTGTGAATCCTGATTGGTCTTAGCTATGTGTCAATCAGCTCCTTCTTTGCAGTGATTGGTCTAAAGCTGGCCATGTGACTAGGTTGTAGCCAATGAGATAGGCGAGCAGGTGTGCAGAAGGCTCTTTGAAAAATGCTCTCACTTGGAGATGGGAGTATGCGGAGGCGGCGAGAGGAGGCGGTGGAAAGTCCTACTTTACTGCCCACCTCCTTTCTGCTCGGGATGCAGTCCCATGAGGACGTGATGGCTAGCGTAGCCACGGTGCGGTGGCGGTGGCGAGGGGAGAGCTGGCCAGCATGCTGAGGAAGGCAGAGCAAAAAACTGGAAGCATGCCTGGGTCCCTAATGACGCCACCGAGCCTCTGAAGCAGTCCTGCAGCCGCCTACCTCTGAATTTCTCTGCTTAAGTAAATAACACGTCCTTATGGCTTAAGCCACTTTTAGTTGGGTTTTCTGGTATTTCAGCCAAATGCATCGTGATGGGTTAAGGTCACCGTTTTCAGGAAGTCTTTAGGGGGATTCTTTAATATTTCATCGCTTGATCCAGGATTTGTTTGTGGACTCTCAGCTCTTTACTGAACCAGGACTTACATATTTGTCCCTGCAATGCAAGTGCACTGAATTCCAGCCAAAAAGGGTCACTGATGTCGTTTGGTTCATTCCTTCTCTGGTCAAGTCCCCATATCCTAGAAGACTGTATTGACATCTCTATTAGGAATCTTGGGGTTGCTATGAAGAGAAACTCAACTCAAACTGTCTAAATAAGTAATCTGTTTATCTATCTTTCCATCTGTTGAAAGAATGTATTGGCTCTGCAATGCAAATAATCAAGACACAGAGGGTCTACTGTTTCAGCTTCAGGTATAGCTGTATCCAGGGGCTCAAATAGTGTCATTGGGAACTTTTTTCTTGCTTCTGGCTTTTTTTTTTTTCTTTGTTGACTATGTTCCTGGGCAGATTTTCCTCATGAGGTGTCAGGATAGCTGCTGATACTTTCAAATTTGTATGCTCCCATCCTCCCAGTTCTGCAATCCCAGTGGAAAGAGAAACAGTCTTCCACAATACTTTTATCATTTCTCCTAGAATTTCATCAAAGGGACCCAGCTAGGGCCCATTCTGGAACCAATCATTCTGCTTAGGAGGATGAAAGAGTGAAAATGAAAGCTGCTCAGTCCAACTCTTTGTGACCCCATGGATATACAGTCCATGGAATTCTCCAGGCCAGAATACTGGAGTGGGTAGCTGTTCCCTTCTCCAGAGGATCTTCCCAACCCTGGGATCGAACCCAGGTCTCCTGCATTGCAGGCAGATTCTTTACCAGCTGAGCCACCAGGGAAGCTGAAGAATATTGGAGTGGGTAGCCTATCCCTTCTCCAGAGAATCTTCCTGACCCAGGAGTTGAACTAGGGTCTCCTGCATTGCTTTACCATCTGAGCTATCAGGAGGATAGAGAATGTCATTTGGCCTGGGTCACATGCTGGATGGAATCAGTCTCCCTGAACCTCATGGGCTTGAAGTGGGGGAGGAGGGCTCCCGAAAGAAAGCTGAGAGGGATGAACAGAGGAAGGGGACTGGAGCCCAGGCAGGCAAAAACAACAGATGTCTCCTGCGCAGTCTAAGGTATTTTGGGAGGAGAGGAGACACTGCAGATTTCCTGTAGTTTCTTTTTTTAATTGCTAGTTGTAGAACCTTTTGTTTTTTTAAAAAAATCTTACACGTGAGGCCAACATGTAAAGGAGAAGGATGTGGTGCTTTTCAACCTGCAGCTTCAGGGAGAGGGTGGGGCAAGTTCTTATCTGTTTGAATCGGTAGCTCAGTGCTTCTTAAAGTGGGATCCCTGGGCTGGCAAATTTAGCACCTGGAAACCCATTAGACATGCAGATTCATGGGCTTCTGCTCTGGACCCAGGCAACCATAAGCTCTGTAGGTAGGGCCCACAGATCTGTGGGTCTCTGCCCCCCAGCTTTAAACAATTATTTTGACTGCACTGGGTCTTCATTGTGGTGTGCCGTCTTCTCCAACTGCTGCACGTGGCATGTGCGATCTTAGTTCTGTGACTAGAGATGGACCCTGACTCCCCTGCATTGGAAGGTGGATTCTTTTTTTTAAATCTTTTATACCGATATATTTTACTTCATTTATTTTTTAATTGGAGGATAATTGCTTTACAGTGTTCTATTGGTTTCTGCTGTACAACAAACGTGAATCAGCTATAAGTATACATGTGTCTTCTCCCTCTGGAGCCTCCCTCTCACCACCCAAGGTGAATTCTTAACCACTGGACCACCAGGGAAGTCCAGGAATCTGTGTTTTAACAAACCCTCCTGGTGAATCAGAGTATGCTAAATCTTGAGAACTACTTAATATGGAATACAGGGGTGGAGCCTCTTTTGGTTTGGTTGCTGGTTTGTGGCCTGTCCACACTGCTGCTACCCTCTCTCTTCCTTTTGTGAGTTATGTTAGTTTCCTAGGTTAGGCCACGCTCCCTCCAAAGGCTCTGGTCCTTCCTGGTCTCTTTCAGCTTCTGGTGGTTGCTGGTGTTCTTTAGCTTATAGACACATCATGCTAATCTCTGTCTCTGTTGTCACCTGACCTCCTCCCTGTGTGTGTCTCTGTCTTCTATTTTCTTAACATTTTTTGCTTTTATTTGTTTGGCTGCATTGGATTTTAATTGTTTGTTGTGGCATGTGAACTCTTAATTGTAGCACGTGGAATCTAGCTTCATGACCAGGGATTGAAGCTGGGCCCCTTGCATTGGGATCATAGTGTCTTAGCCACTGGGCCACCAGGCGTGTCCCTCTTCGTCTCATAAAGACACCACTTATTGGATTCAGGACCCACTCTAATCCAGTTATGACTGCATCTTACCTAATTACATCTGCCAAAACTGTATATCCAAATAAGGTCACATTCTGAGGTTCCAGGTGGACAAGAATTTTGGATGGAGCACAGTTCAACTGCATGAATTACTCAGTGAGCTCAGAAATATGAAGTTTTATACCACATCCATCCCTGAGAATGGAGTCAACAGAGCCTTACTTTAAATCTAAGCAGGAAAACTTGGGCATATTTTTCTCAATAAAAACAATATAAATAACCTTGCACATTTATATTGCCCTTGTTCCTATGGTTTTTGAAATGTATTTTTTAGTGGTGGGACGCTTTTATCCCTGCAAAAAATATTGTACAGAAATGTAGGCTGTAAGACACAGTGGTTCTGACTCTAGCCAAGTTAGGAGCTCGGCACCCTCTTTGCCCAAAAGTATTCTTTAAATTCTAGAATTCTAGAGAACAGAATTTGAAAGCAATTGCATATACATTTTTTTTCTCAAAAAAAAAAAAAAGGTAAAAAGACAAAAGCTTTGTAACTCTCATACCAATCCCCGTTAATACTTGAAAACACGCACCTACAGGTTAAAACAGTTCAAATAGTGCATAGTATATAAAGTTATAAAATGAAACTTCTTTTGTGTTCCTCTTCCCCCAAATTTAGTCTTTAAAGATATCATCTATGTGTCATTCCAGAAAAATCTTACATGCACGTGCAGTCTCTGTGTGTGTTCTGTATGCGTTTTTTAAATCTATATGAAGGAAAGCATAGTGTACATAGGTTTTTTTTGGCTGCACCGCGTGGCTTACAGGATCTTAGTTCCCTGACCAGGGATCAAATCTGTGTCCCATGCAGTGGAAGCTTGGAGTCCCAACCACTGGACCACTATTGTATTTTGCTTAAAAAAATTCACTTATATTCTAGAGCTTTTCCCCCAAATGCACATGATAGATCTGACTTAACCTTTGTAATAGCTGTGTAATATTTACACTGTCTGCATATATTATAATTTATTTAAAAAACCTCCCTGCTGATGGGTGTTTACGTTGATGCCAGTTTTTTTCCACATTATATACAATGCTGGTGTGAACGTCTTGCATCCTCTTGTGCATCCTCTCTCTCTCACAGTTCCTTTGCTAAAATCCTGCCTTAGTTCTTTTTAGAGCTTCTCCCCAAGAGTGTTTCCAACTTGAAGGAGATGGAAATTTGAAAGTGAGGTGGTCGCCTTACATTGCAGGCACTTGATTACTTAAATTTTCTCCCTCAAGAATTTCTTCTTAAAAAAAAAAATTAGCCTCCCACTTTTCTAACTTTAACCTACTTCTCTGTTCTAGACAAATGCCTGCAATAGACAACCTCTGATCATGGAATTTTCCTGATGTATTCCCAGCCAGTAAACAAACATCTCCTGATTAGTTGAATTGTAAATTGGCTTTAGGAGAAAGTTTTAGTCACAAATATAGAATTGACACCTGCTTGCCAAGACGGACAGGGATGTTCTGTAAATATTGGGGCAGGGTTAAATGTACAAAGTCACATTATGCATTTTTTCCCTCTCATAAATATATAAATAGCTCCCATGTTGTTCCTAAGGACCCAAGCTTGACTTCTTTGGGCAATTAATTAATTGAGGCGTTCAGGCAAGTTGTTTTGTTCTTTTCTGTTTTTAGATCTGACAAAAGTATTATTATGGACTCCTCTAGTGAATGAGTGGATCTTTTTGATGAGAGTTACTTTAGTATAAGAAGTCCCCAGCTTGGAAAAGTTGGGAAAATCTTTTTTTCTTCAGAAGGTCTCAGTTTCTTCATCTGTCAAATGGGTTGGTTATATCAGAGAGCTGACAGAAGTTTTCCAGTTCAGCTGTTCCATTGCTTTGAGGGTCCTACTGGCTTGTATGTGATATTATTGTTGACTGTGATATTATTGTCTTTGGATGTTTTTGACTTAGGTGGATCAGTGTGTAAACCTTGGGAAAGGAGACTTATACAGACCAGGAATAGGGTTATTAACTAAACCAAATGTCTGGTAAAAGTAGTTACTAGGCCTTTAGTCTGGAGAAGGCAATGGCACCCCACTCCAGTACTCTTGCCTGGAAAATCCCATGGACGGAGGAGCCTGGTGGGCTGCAGTCCATGGGGTCGCTAAGAGTCAGACATGACTGAGTGACTTCACTTTCACTTTTCACTTTCATGCATTGGAGAAGGAACTGGCAACCCACTCCAGTGTTCTTGCCTGGAGAATCCCAGGGACAGGGGAGCCTGGTGGGCTGCCGTCTATGGGGTCGCACAGAGTTGGACACGACTGAAGTGACTTAGCAGCAGCAGGCCTTTAGTCATTTAGGACTAGCTTTGGCTGTCTAGAGAAGAAGAAATCAAAATAATAAGGACTTAAACATGGGAGAAATTGATTTTCACCTCTTCTCACTGGTGTAGTGACTCCATGTATCAAAACATCATGGATTCCTTCTACCCTTGGCTTTGTCATTCTCGGCCTGTGACTTTTATTCTCATGGCCACCTCATGGTCCAAGCTGGCTCCAGCTATCACTTCCACCTTCTGGCCAGTGGCTGGAGGGAGCGGGTGTCCCTGCTAGCTGTTTCAGCTCTCTTTGAGCAGTCATCTCAGAAGTCCCTCACTGAACTGATGAAGTTTTTTTTGCTTAGGATTCTATTCATGGAAATATAAGCTTGTATCTCCAAGTCAGGGGACCCACCTCACACAGCGACCTCCCTAGGAATCTGGTACAGTTTTGGACAATAGCAGCCATTTAGTAAGTACTTGTGGCTTGATAACTGGATTTTCTGCTAATTTAATAGTGCACTGGAATTTCGTTTACTGACATTATTATAGAATCGTATATAAGGGTCTCTCTTTCCCATGAGAGACCAATGGATCTTTGTAGTTGGGGATGTGGACACTTTCCCTGGAAGTCCCTTAGCAGTTTCTGGTACATGGTAGTCCTTTGTACATGTTTATTGGGCATGGTCATTAGGCTATTTTTAAAACTTTTTATTTTATACTGGAGTATAGTTGATTAACTATGTTGTGTTAGTTTCAGGTGTATGGCAAAGTGATTCAGTTATATTTATGTATATGCATTCTTTACAAATTCTTTTCTCTTTTAGGTTATTACAGAATATTGAACAGAATTCCCTGTGCTATATAGTAGGTCCTTGTTGGTTATCTATTTTAAACATAGCAGTGTGCACAACCAATCCCTGACTTCCAGTCTATCCTTCACTCCTGCTTCTCCCAATAACCATAAGTTCATTCTTCAGATTTGTGATTTTTTTTTGTGTGAGTCTGTTGGGTAAATAAGTTAATTTGTATTATTTTTTTAAAGAGATTTTACATATAAGTGATACCATATATTTTTCTTTTCCTGTCTGACTTCACTCAGTTTGACAGTCTCCAGGTCCATCCATGTTGCTGCAAATGGCATTATTTCATTCTTTGTAATGGATGACTATTATTCCATGTATATTTCCATTGTAGCACACCTTCTTTATCCATTCCTCTGTCGGTGGACATTTAGGTTGCTTCCGTGTCTTGGCTATTGTAAACTGTTGCAATGCACACTGGGGCTGTTTCTTAAACCAGCGCTGATCCTGTAGACTCCGGGATAAGAACATTTGTTGTTCTGTGACGTCTGTGATCAGGCGAGAACATTTCTTTCCTTTTGGCTTCAAGTTGGAATTATTTTCATGTTTCTCATACTGAGTATTCAGACTGATATGATGTTGGTCTTGCCTTATCTGCTGATGCCGGATGTTGGGGCGGACCTCTTATCTGCTGCGGTCTCAAGCTTTGCTGTGTAGCATCATCCCTTAAAAAATGTTAGTTGCTCAGTAATGTCCAACTCTTTGTGACCCTGTGGACGATAGCCCACCAGGCTTCTCTGTCCATGGAATTCTTCAGGCCAGAACACTGGAGTGGGTAGCTGTTTCCTTCTCTAGGGAATCTTCCTGATCCAGAGATCAGACTCCCTGGTCCAGGAAGATTCCACTTGCCATGGGGCAACTCAACCCACGCTCTACAACTACTGATCCTGTGCTGCAGAGCCCACAAGTCACAACTACTGAAGCCCGTGGGCCTGGAGCCTGTACTTCACAACCAGAGAAGCCACTGCGATGAGAAGCCTGTGTACCACAAGGAAGAGGGACCCCCACTCGCTGCAACTGGAGCCGAAGACCCAGTGCAACCAAACATAAATGAATAATACAAAAAGTAAACACCATCTTATGCCATCTGTCTGCTCCCACCCTGTCCGCCTGGCCTTTCTGTTCTTTGGAAAGGCCAGCTGAGCTCTCTGCCTTTGGGACTTTCAGATAGACTTTTCCCGTCTGCAGTCTTTTCATGGGTGCCTGAGTTTGGTCCCAAGACAAAGATTAGGATGCAGGTAGATCACTGGAGGGGTGATCACAGGCAGTGGGGGTGGAGACGGGGAAGAGAGCACAGGTAATCACAGGCGTGCTGATGGGCAGATCACAGGGCGCCTGGGGCTCACTGCACCTGGGTGACTGGCTATAACACACCTCCAAGCAGTTCCACCCAGCTGCAGAGGAATGGAGTTTTATCACCACCTCTCCACCCTTCCTGGCTGGCACTGCCCATATCAGGCTGAACATGATCCAGGGGCCAGGAGAGCCTAGGTAGCCAGAGAGGTAGGTGTTCGAGGTTCAGTTCAGTTCAGTCGCTCAGTCATGTCCAACTCTTTGCGACCCCATGAATTGCAGCACGCCAGGCCATCACCAACTCCCGGAGTTCACTCAAACTCATGTCCATCGAGTCAGTGATGCCATCCAGCCATCTCATCCTCTGTTGTCCCGTTCTCCTCCTGCCCCCAATCCCTCCTAGCATCAGAGTCTTTTCCAATGAGTCAACTCTTCGCATGAGGTGGCCAAAGTACTAGAGTTTCAGCTTTAGCATCATTCCTTCCAAAGAACACCCAGGACTGATCTCCTTTAGAATATATGAACTGAAGTTGCTCAGTTGAGTCCGACTCTTTGCGACCCCATGGACTGTAGCCTATCATCTATCAGGCTTCTCCCTGCATGGGATTTTCCAGGCAAGAGTGCTGGAGTGGATTGCCATTTCCTTCTCCAGGGGATCTTCCTGACCCAGGAATCTAACCAGGGTCTCCCACATTGCAGGCAGACGCTTTACCATCTGAGCCACCAGGGAAGCCTTAGAATATATATGTATTCTACCTATATATATGTTCGAGGTATAAGTCACCAGTGTCTGGGAGCTGCCTGTCAATGCCTCAGGTGACCTCCAGGGGGCGCCCTGGGAATGCGCCTTTGGTTTAATAATCCCCACTTCAAACAGGCTTTCTTGGGACCTCAGGTTAAATTCTTTCTCCTGGTACTCTGTTCAGTGTCTTTGTAGAACGTGATCTCGACTTAGTCGTGTAAGTAGGTGTGCTTACTTAAGTCAAGTTCGCCTCCTGGATGGGGGCAGCTCTCTCCATTGCTGGTTGCTGTATTCTTTCTGCTTAGCAACAATCTTGACACACAGCGTGGAAGCTTGGTGTATGTGGTCCAGTGCATCAGTCAGTGGTTCTAAGGCCCGTTGATTTGAAGGGCCATGGCTCCAGAAGCAGGTTTCCATGTGCGAACGACCTAATCTTTTGCACTTTTCACCTAAGAATGAACAAAATCCTGAGATGCAGGAGACATGGAGCAACTGCTCATATTTGTTTTTCAAAACCAGACTTGATTGTATTTGGAGTTTTTGCTCCTTCTTTTTCTTTTCTTTTTCCTGAAAGGATTGGCTTCTTAGAGTAAAGACACTGGGGAATTTCTTGGAGGTTATTACATATTTTCTCTCACGTGGCTGCCTCTGTTTGTCAAAACAATCTCAAATTCGAGCTTTGCTTTCTCTGCTTTATGAAGTTTGGTTTCTTCTCCTTGTTCCTTCTCCTTCAAGCTTCGGGCTGTTCTGCTGAAGTTAATTCCCAGGAGCATGAAGTGTTGATTTTGTATTTGTTCATTTCTTCCAGTGCATTCAAAGAGCGATTTTTGTAAGTCCAGTGGTTCTGTTTTCTGGGTTTGATTTGTGAGAAAGATCTTGTTTGGAAAGTTCTAAAACTCAGAGAAATGTATGGAAGAAAAAGATGAGAAAAGATGATTGAGATGGCTAAGATAAATGGAGGGTTGAGGTCACAGGAGAATTTTATAGTTTTGCAGATCACTGTTGATTTGTTTCCTCTGAAAACACTGGGTATCTATTTGCATTTAAAAGTGTTGAGAATAATTAGAAGGAAGAGAACCTGGGAGTTGATAAGAAAAGGGGGAGATAAGGCAAATAAATGGTAGACCTGAAGGAGATGAGTTCATTTCTTTGTTAAGAAAATATCAGTGGAACCCCATCAAGTCCCAGTCTCTGATTTAGTGCTGGGAATAGGACATGAAAGATACAGACCTTCATTCTCAAGAGAGTTTCATTCCCTAAAGGGAGACCAAGTTTCCATCCAACGTGGTATTATGGTAGCATGTGTCCAGAGAGAGGGTGGGAGGGCAGAACTGAGATGCCAGGCTTGGGAGGGTCAAGGACGGCTTCCGTGGATGGTATTATGGTAGCATGTGTCCAGAGAGAGGGTGGGAGGGCAGAACTGAGATGCCAGTCTTGTCCATTCAAGAGAGAGAGAGAGGAAGGGGAGACGAGTTGAAGTCTCAGGCTTAGGAGTTGGAAGGGAGGAGGAGTGTGAGGTTTATAAGTGTGGATGACTCAGTCAGGCCAGGGGGTTCTGATTTGCTCTGGTGGTGGTGTTCCAGGTGGCACTAGTGGCAAAGAACCCACCTGCCAATGCAGGAGACATAAGAGATGGTGCAGTTCCTGGGTTGGGAAGATCCCCTGGAGGGATCTTCCAGTACCCTTCCAGTATCCTTGCCTGGAGAAGCCCAGGGACAGAGGAGCCTGGTGGGCTACCTTCCATGGGGTCACAGAGAGTCGGACATGACTGAAGTGACTTAGCATGCATGCACTGATCTGTGTCCCCAAGGATAGATCTAAGGCTCTCTTGCCTTGGGGGTTGAACTAGAGTCGCAGTCAGGATTCTTTTGGTTGTAGAAAACAGAAACTCAAGTCAAACTGCCTAAGGAAAAAAAAATTTTTTTTAAATTTGAGTTCTGGCTTCAGGCATGGTTGGATCCAGGAACTGAGGACGTTCCATTGGAGCTTGGTCTCTTTCTTTTAGTCTCTGGGCTCTACTTTTTTCTGTGTTCTTCTTACAGTGGCAGGGCAGCTGTGAGTAGCTGCAGCCCACATCCTTGCCTTTCTGTAGGCCCATTAGAACGTCATACCTTTTCCTCATTGATGCTAACGTCCTGGAATTGAGTGTGAGTTGGCCCAGGTGCACACACTTGAGATTCTAGTGGAGGTGCTGGGCTTTTCTGTGGGCAGTGTCGGCAAAACCATTGACTGCTCCTGAAGGGCTGCAGAGGCAGGCGTGGGGACCAGTTTTGATGGGGTGGAGTGTAGCCGGCATGGTGCCACAGCAGCAGCCTATAAATTGTGACTTCTTCTGGACAGTAGTGGCTTCCTCGTGGTACTGGCTTGCGGATAGTGGCAGAGCTGGCGTGACTCTGGAGGTGGCAGCTATGATGGTGACTTCCCAGTTCAGCTGGTGGCTTCTACATCATCCAGGGGACAGTGATTCTTCATGCCCTGGATCCTCCAGGTGGCTCAGAGGGTCCTTTCTGAAATATTAATCTATAGAGCCTGCTTCTTCAACCTTCCCAGTGATCCCTAAGCCCTTTGCTTCCCTCTAAGGAGTCTCTCTCTGCTTCAGCTAACAGGAGTGGTTCTGTCGTCTGCAACAAAACACTGACCAACACGTTTAGTGGCTGCAGCTGTCACACTGGAGCTGAGGGAATGCACTCCAGATTGGTTTGGGAATAAGTCTCTGTCACTTCCTTGGCGTCAGTGTAGAACCAGCTTCCCAGAATTGCTATTCTGATTAGTGGCACATTTCTCCACCGTCAGCTCCCTTTGACAGGACGTTATTCGAGCTGACATCTTCCCAGGGCTCACCTGCATATCTCCTGGGCCCTGCTGAACTATCTTGCAGGCACCCTCATTCCCAGACATTAAGAAGCCTTCACTTAAAGGAAACATCTGGTCCTGGATGGTTGAGGGTCAGAGAGTAGGCATGAGTCCTTGATACCTTCACTTGAGATCCAGGAGGCCATTTTTTGGAGGCGGTTGCCTCACAGCTTTCGGGATTTTAGTTCCTCAATCAGGGATTGAACCTGGAAGCCCAGCCCCGGCGGTGCAAGCACTCAGTCCTGACCAGTGGACCACCAGGGAATTCCCCAGGAGACCATTTTAAAAAGTACATGCACCCTAACTCTATTATCCCACTTTCCTGGGAAAATGAAAGCCCATCTTTTCTGTTCAGAGGCCAGCCACTTCCTGGGCCACTCAGCCCTCTTCCAGACGAGGTTAAGTTTCCACCTTGCATCTCCTTGATCCCTCTGTTCTTTGCTTTCATGCGCTCAGCTCATCTTACTTTGTGATTAGGGATTGTGTGGTGGGCTGACTTGGGGGACATCTGCTCCTCCCACTGGGCTGGAAGCTCTGAATGGCCAGGACCTTGACACTGACTTAATCCAGAGTATGGGCCTGAGACACTTTTGCTGAATGAGTGATCCTGTGAGCATGTGGAGGGGTGTAACCATCTCCAGAGCTCCCAAAGTAGCCAAGTGGTAGTGGGCTGGGATGGAGCAGTTTCCTTTAAAAAGCTGGGATTCTTGACCTATTTTGTACCTTGGGCCCCTTTGGTAGATAGGCAAAGCTGTCTCAGGAAAATGTTTTTAAATGCAAGGAGATCAAACCAGTCAATCCTAAAGGAAATCAACCCTGAATATTCATTGGAAGGACTGATGCTAAAGCTGAAGCTCCAATACTTTGGCCACCTGATGTGAAGAACTGACTCATTGGAAAAGACCCTGATGCTGGGAAAGATCGAAGGCAGGAGGAGAAAGGGACAACAGAGGATGAGGTGGTTTTGAGTTTGAGCAAACTCTGGAAGTTGGTGATGGATAAAGAAGCCTGGCGTGCTGCAGTCCATGGGGTCGCGAAGAGTCAGACTTGACCTAGTGACTGAACAACAGTAACAAAAATTGAAGCACAAAGGAAACCAATTTTATTGGAATCTAGATATCGAAATATGAGAAAAAAGCAATTCAGTACACTCACAATCTTGTGTAATCATTACTGCTATCTAGTTCCAGAATTTTTCATCACCCTAAAGGAAACTCATACCCCTTAAGCTCTTCTTCTTCATCCCTCCCCTGTCCCCTTAGCTACCACTCATTTACTTTCCATTTCTATGGACTTGCTTGTTTTGGACATTTCACATAAATGGGATCATGCAACGTCTGGTTTCTCTCACTTCGCATCGTGTTTTCCAGATTCATCTATGCTATAGTATGTGTCAGTACGTCATTCCTTTTTTCCCCCTTATGACAACAACCATATACCATTGGCACTAATGGAAAACCAGTGTCCCTTGAAATAATTCAAAGGCAACAACTAAAGTACTTTTGTTGGCTACTTTTGTTTTATTGGTTTGCCTTTTTCCTTCCATTTTCATAGTTTCTTTTCCGAATCCTACTATAAAAGAGCCACGTTGAAAACCAAGACCCTGGAAAGAGGCTGTGAACCGTTCCTTGTTTCTGGGAGCTGAGCTGAGCCACGATGCAGTTATGGGGGAGGGTGAAGGGCTTGGTACTCTTGCCTCCACCATGCCTGTCAGGGAGAGAACCCCACTGAGCAACCCTAGCCCTCCCCTCTTCCCCTGCATGTTGATCCGATCTTGGTCACAGGAACCCGTGGTAGACACTAGCATCCTTCGGGTTCTGACTCTTGAAGTCATGGCCAGGGCACATGGCAGAGAGAGCTCATTGCCCTCCACCTGGGGCCCCTAGTACCTTGTGGCCACTGGGCCAGTTGCCAGGATGAGGGCCTTGTGGGAACTGGTGCAGGTCATCACAGCCAGCTTTGGAGGGACAGCAGACACTCCTTGAACCAAGAACCAATGTCAGATTGCAGCTGCAAGCACCCTGGCTCCTTGCTTACCCAGAGTGTGTTGCGGACATGGCATTGAGCACAGGCCTCAATGTTGTGGGTTCTGCCAGTGTGCAGAGAGCCCAGGAGGTGGGTGTGGGGACAGGTGAGCAGGTGCCACAGACTCTCTCAGCCTCTGGCTTGCTCTGCATTGTGGCTTTGCAGGAGCTACATACCCATCCCACACCCTGCTCCCCAGCTGCTCCTCAAGATCCATGAACTCGGGATCTGCCTACCTTGAGGTGCTTGAGTCGACTGGCCCAGATGGCCTGATGCATGGGGAGTCATGAAAACGACTATCAAGGTGAGATATAAACTAGGATGTTTGTGTGCTGCTCGCACATGGCAGGGCAGGCAGAGGCAGGCCACTGACCGCACAAGTAAGTGCATTCTGACTGCGGGCACTCTGGCCCTGGCAGTGACCAGTGGCACCTCTCCTGTGACCTAATTGGCTTTCTGCTTGGTGACAAGTGATAGCTCAATATCGAGTGGAAATTGCTCTGCGCTGAATGGAATGTCAATCCTCTGAGATCATAAAACCCCCATCACTGTCAGTGTGAGCTTGGGGAGCGCCCCTCCTCTCTCTCACCTTCCCCACCAACCGCTGAATGAGAGCTTGTTTGGGGTTAGGGAGCAAGCTGATCTGTGTAAATAATGCATAAGATTATGAATATGAATGGAGCCCTCGTTAAATCCATGAGGAAGTCAGCTTCCTGGGCTGCATCTCTTGCCCTGTTTATTAACATACCATCCCAACTCTGATGCCCTGTTTCGAAACAGCGTGCCAGTGTTATGATTGTGATTACTATTATTATTTGTGTGGCAGCATTTGGAAGCCCTTATTAAGTGATTCCCATTTGCTTTGGCATGAATACACAGTATGCAAGACTTTAGGACAATTTCAGTGTCTTTAGCACACACAGTGCCATTTAAGGAGGAAACTCTGGATACCAGGGTTGGCCTCTGTGTACAAACACTGATTTTTCCATTTCAGGCTCTTTTGTGAAATGTTAAAGTGGTTTGATTCTGTTAAAGCAGAGGGGAGCCGGCTCTCAGGCGCGCTTCCTCCCGCCCTTTGTTCCCCTGGATGGAAGTGATGGATTTTGCGGTCTGGAGGAATCCGTCATTTTGGCTCCATCTGCTTGTTAGGCATCTCCAGTTCTCTGATGTGATGCTGTTTGGGGTTTTAGAATTTCATCATATCTTGCATTGGGAGAGACGAGGTGAATGGAGGGGGCAGGGGACAGTGTTTTGTATTTGGTTTAAGTTATTACTATTCCCACCACAGGATGGATATTTTTAGGAGGCATTAAGTCAAGTGAAGGGAATCTGAGAGGTTCGTTGCCCCATGCAAGGACGTGCCTCCGAATGCTGCTTAATTGCTGCCAGTGACAAGATGCTCACTACCTAGAAAGGTAACATATTGCATCAAAGCTCAGATCTGATTGTCAAGCTGCTGCTTCTTTCTGTGCGCCCATAATCATCCACCCCTTTGAGCATCTGTAGAGTAGCTCTGAAAAAGTCTAAGCGTGCTTAGCTATTTGACATTCTCTTCCTGCTGGTTTTAGGAAACAGCTCGCCTGAAACGGTTTGATACAAAAGGCTCTATCTAGTCCAGAATCTCTCAGGAGATAGATTCTGGGGTATCCTTGGGGTTCCCCCAAGATTCTGCTTGTTCACAGAAGATGAGATCTGAGCAAATCTATGCCTTAGCCAGCCCCCTTCTGTCTGCATTCTACTGAAAGACGTTCCTTGAAGATTTTGCGATGTGACTGACTCCTAGCCCTCATACTCTGACCCGCTCCTTGATTACGATTTTTGAATGTACCTTTAATCCCATGTGACCAATCAGAGATCACATTTTGGCCAATCAGAGTGGAGCCTCCTCCTGGCCAATCAGAGCAGAGCCTACCCCCAGCCCCTGTCATTGGCTCCGGGATGGACCTGACCTGCTAGAGGAAATCTCAAGAAGTTTTTCTGGGACAATGCAGGAATGTGGTACTATGGTTTCTCCCTCTGCCTCGCAGCACCCTTTCCCGCCCCCTCACAGAGGGCATGAAGTAGGACCTCCCTCTTGCTTTTTCATTTCCTTCAGCTGATAAACTCCCTTTTGCTCTTAAGCCAGCTTGAGTTGGTTTTCTGTGATTTTGCAGCTCAGAAATGTCCTGAGGCACTTAAGTCCTTCAGGGCACATCCTTCAGCGTTACTTTGGATTTGCACATTGATTCTGTGCAGCAGAAGATTTTAAAGAAAATCCCTACCAATATAATTTTTATTCCCAGAAGCAAATCTTGGAGATGGTGATCAGGAAGGAGAGTCAGAAACACCACCCACAGGCTTGTTGATACTCGTTGCTAGTAGTTTAAGCAATGGTTCTGCAGTTCTGGGGCCCTTGTCTTATCTTCCTTCAGGGGAAAAATTAGGAGCTGTTGGGAGACACATCCAAGAAAACAGAATCTCAGAAACACCTGAAGAAGCAGCTTTGTGAGGGTAAACCAGATTAACTCCATCTTAATTCCATCTAACCGTATTTAAATATCTTAAAGCTTAAAATGGCTTTATCTCAGAGGAAAAAAAAAGAATGAAATCTCCGACTGGAGACTTCAGTTATTGTAACATTTTAGGTAGGTTATCAAGGGCCATCCATTATTAGTTGCCACTGGTCCTTTACTACACTAACTTTATTACCTTTATCTGGATTTATCTAGGGTTTGATAGAGTTTATATGGCTAGATGCATAACAAAAAGCATTTCAGTATGCTTATGGCTTTGTGTCTGAGTGTGCCCCATGGAAGGCCTAATAAATTATAAATCAATGTATCTATTCCAGTTAAAGGTATAAACACAGTTGATTCAGGCTGTTTTATTTATGTTTGGGGTTATACTTCAAGCTGGTGGTTTTTTGTGGGCAGGTGCCTCACGGGGGAAGGGGCAGCGGAAGTGGGGGAGTGTCTGCCCAGAAGTTGTTAATCATCAGCTTGTACCATGATTCTCCTCCTCCCTCTGCCCAATCCTGCTCCCTTGTCTTCCGTCCACAGGTGGTATCCCAGGGATGCATGCCGATAACTGCCCTTTACTCTTCCCTCCATCTTCTTCCTGGAGAACCTCACCTGTGACATCTACCACCTTCTAACCAGCTACCTGGCCCCCAGAATTCCTCCTTTGCCCCTCACCCTGAGGTCACATAGCTCACAAACGACTTAGTGACACATAAGTCTTACCTTTGTCCTAATCAGTGGTTACTAGTCTGGGGGCCAGGCAGGTATTTAATCAGGAGGTGTCTTAGTCAGTTTGGGCTGTTGTAACAGAATACCATTGACTGGGCAGCTTAAACAAGATTTATTCCTCGCAGATCAAGAGGCTGGATGTCTGAGATCAGGGTGCTAATGTGGTTCTAAGTGTCCACTTTCTGGCTTACAGACAGCCCCTTCCTGTCGTATTCTCATATAATGGAGAGCAGAGTAATTTCTTCTTAGAAGGGTACTAATCCTATTCATGGGGCTCAACCCTTGTGATCTGATAACACCCCAAGGCCCCATCTCTTAATATTATCAGACTAGGGGCTAGGACTTCCACATATGAACTTCCAGCGGGGCACAAACATTCAGTTATAACAGCAAGCATTGTAAGTTGGGCTCCCAGAGGTGTCTAATGGGGAGTGTCCCCATTGGGCTGAGATGGTTGAACTTTCACAGCCCTGTCCTTCCTCTGTCACTAGCTGTAGGTTACCCTGGGAATGGGTGCGACCTTGGCCTCTGTGACCTCAGGCCATGTGCAGCCCATACTCACAGCAGCTGGGGCCACAAGGCCCTGGTGGCAGTGGGATCTGGGCAACGTGTCCCGGTGCCCGTCACAGGACATGAGGCAGGATTGAGAGCCATGGATGAAGTCCCTGATAAACTAGTCCTGATATTTCAGGAGCCTGCAGAAAACTGGCTCATTTACCTGCAATAACTCCCTGTTGCATAAGGGAAATGTCAAGTTGTTTTGCTTGTGGCAGAAATAGTTACCTCGATGTTGTGTGCTGTGCTTGTCAGACCTTCTCTGGCTCCTCGGATGCCTGGTCCTGGGCCTGCTGACCTCACTCTCTCCTCATGTCCCCTTCAGTTCTCCCTTCCCCCCAGTCTGGGGAACTCACTCAGTCTCTAGGCAGAAAGCTTCACTCTTGCTCATTACGTATTCTATCAAACCTTTTGTCTAAACGCAGGAGTACTGAGTGTGCCCCATGAGGCACAGGGTTTTGAAACCCAAAAGCTGAACATCCATTTTTCTTTTCTCAGCTCTCTTTGGGGCCCTCCTTCCCTGAGGCAGTGAACACAGAAGGCCCGAAAGACTGGGTGGGAAAGGGGAGGGGGGAGAGCAAGGAAGATGCACTGGGCCCAGCAAACAGTGATTTATATTTCAAAAATACCATCCTAATTGTCCTAATAATGTAGATATTGAGCCTGGTGGAGTGAAACTGGTGGGGCCACAGAAAGAAATGAGAATGATGCTTAGAAGGAAAAAGTTGATTATACTCACAGAGCATAGAGAGAGGGGGTCCCACATGCCATGTAGGGCCATGGGGGAAGCACCAGGGGAGTCAAGAGGCAGAGAGGAGCAGAGAGAAAGTTGAGAGCCTTTACTGAGGTTTCTACAGGAAAGGCCAGGCAGGGCAGAGTAAACAGCTTGGTGTTGAGTAGTTGAAAGAGTTCCTGTGGAACTGCAGCGGTGATCTCTAGTGGCCTGGCACCTGGCTCTGGGTTAATTTAGGGCAGGAGAAACATTGGCTTGGTGTAAGAGTTATAAAAAGAGGTCATTGGGGTTGTGGACTTGGGATTGGTTGATATTGGGTGAAAAGTGTGTTCATGGCAAGCTGTAACTATCTCTAAGAATCAGCTGGCCCTGCATGAGCAGACACTCTCTGGGTCTTTGAGGCTCCCAAATGCCAGAACATTGAAAATATAGAAAATAAGAAAATATAGTTAATATAATTGGCTGTATAATGCATGGGTGCCAAATAGACAAATACAGACTCTAAGAAAGCACAGTTAAACACAGCCACACTTGTGATCCTGGAGGGCTCCTCCCAAGGTCTGTTGGGGAAACAACCACAGCTGTCCTTGCCCTTTACATCCTGGAAATCTGGGTCTCCATCTATTCACTTAAGAAACCCAGAACAACGTGCCAGTAGCTCCCAAGGTGACATTTCAGCATTTTCTGCTTTCATGCTTCCATCTCCTTATTTGATTTTGTAGTAACATTTAATGAGGTTTCTTTGTCTACAAAGACAAGATCATTTCCAACAATTGCTAATTTAGCACTAAGTGCAATGCTCTGGAGCGATTGGGGTCTTCTTTAATTTCTTTATGTCCAAATTGCCAGTTTTAACAGATTTCAATAGGGCACAGGTATCTTCCTGGGGCTGGCCTGGGAGTTTGAGAATTGAATGGCATGGAGTGTCTTGCTGCTTAAGACATAGTGCATTTGACTCAGAAAGTGAGACTGGTTTCTAGAATATAAAAAAGTATCTTAAATTTGGGCTGAATCCAGCTAGCTTTCTTAAAAAATATATTTATTTATTTGTTTATGCCAAGTCTTAGCTGTTTCAGGCAGGATTGTTAGTTGTGGCATTTGAACTCAGTTGTAGGACCTAGTTCCCTGCCTAGGAATCCATCCCAGGCCCCCTGCATTGGGAACATGGAGTCCCAGCCACTAGACCACCAGGGAAGTCCCTGAATCCAACTAGCTTTTAAATTCAATATTAAATAATATGAGAAAGCATTTTAGCAAAGAAGAACTGGTTGGAAATGTATTTTGTGACGAGATTTTTTTCATTGAGGATGGGGTTTTATATGTTGTTGTTTCTGGGTCTCTTGCTGAAAGCAGCTGTATGAGCCTTTAAACCAAGGATTGCAAACTCAGAGATCTGCAGTGCTCAGTCAGGCATATAAGGGAGTGAATCAGGGTGGGTGGAAGAACGTTGCTGCTCTCCGCCTACGTTTTGATTCTTCTTTGGATAGAGACTTGGGTGCAGAGGAATATTTCTCTACTCTAACAATACTGTAAGCTTGATGAAGCAACTGAAGACCCAGACTCTTGGTTGGCGGGACATTAGGGAAGGGGGAGGACTGTGGGCAAACTGGAGACCACGTGCTGCAGATGGAAGAGCTGGTGGCAGCTCAGTTCTAGCTAATCGGCTCCACTTAGCAGTATAGGCCCAATGTTGCTAGAGCTGTTTTTTCCCAAAAGACCACACACTTGGAGTTTTAGGTGAAACCTTCCAACTTCGTAATGGTAACAATCAATTATGGGGACTTCCCTGGTGGCCCAGTGGTTAGGACTCTGTGCTCTTTTATACAGAGCACCCAGGTTCAACCCCTGGTTAGGGGACTAGATCCCACAAGCTGAGACTAAGAGTTCACATGCTGCAGCTACAAGGCCACAAGTGCCACACTAAGAGCTGACATAGCCAAATAAATAAATATTTTTAAAAAATCACCCCAACCCTCCAATCAATTATGATGAAAAATAGCGGATGGGCAAAAGCCAAACCAAAAGAGAGCAGATTGGAATACATCTCTGTGCCACATCTGATATATGACCTCAAGATTCCTAGAATTTGCTGGAAGGATTTCTCCAGCAAATCTTTGGACTAAATTCCATCTCCTACTGAATTTAGGAGAATGCTATGTTCTGCCTTCTTATGGACAGGCATACTCCTCTAGTGTGCTGGTGTGCTCACAATACCTAACAAGGTAGAATTCCCACTGTTAAGTGGCCAGAGTTGTCAGAAACTTTTTTGGTGCTAAAGAACAGAAACCAAAGCAAGACAAGGCTGAGTCTTGTCAAGCGTCATGGTAGAATGCTGCGAGCGGGGCCTCAAGAAGCTGGAGTCAGGAAATGGGAAGCCACCAGGACCCGCTGCCGCTCTGCCTCCTCTCTGCACCCTTGCCTTCCTTCTCTTCCCTCTCCAGGCCTGCTTTTCTCCTGTTTGCTCATCCCCATGGTGCAGTGAGGCTGCCCCACAGCTTCTTCCTTTAGGCACTTCTGTTCCAGCCTCCCACTGGGTCCCACACTCCCTGTCTCTGGGTCTCAAGTTCAGATGCCTGAGAAGGAGAATCTGATTGACTCCCCTAGAGTCAGGTGTCCAGATCCGGGTCAGTCAACTATGGCCACAGGGGAAAGGTCACACAAGACAAAGACCTCAACACAGAAGGCCAACTGCTAAGGTGGATCACTCTTGTGATGCCTGGAATGGCCAGATGCCTTCAAGGCTCATTTAACTGCTTTGCAGAAAGGCTGGAACCCCAGAGGGCATCTGTTCAATTCTTTTGAGCTAAACTTTGTTTCAGGGTGATCATCTTAGGCCCTCCTCCCAGAGAAGCACACGAACCCCTGTCTACCACTGGGGCCTCCCCTCCCTGAAATGTTTGCCTCCTGGCTTGATATTTGTAGTCCTTCCACCTGGTTTGAGAACAGTGAGTCCCAAGGTCCTCTTCTGCCCTGGGTGCTCCCTCAGGAAAAGCTTTCCTTGGTCAAGTTGTTCCTAAAATGTGCCATCCTGATCCCATCTCAGCCTTCTGGGATAGTTACAAAAATAGTGACATTCATAAGAACTCAGAAAGCTCACCAGATGATGAAACCAGCTTAATCTGCTTGCCCTGGGTGTGGAGTCCTGTGGAGCTAGGTGGGAGCAGCCTGCCTCCCCTGTGAGATGCTGAGATGGGGTTGTGAGCTGTCCTATTCTGAAATATCCATCTGTCATTGCTAAGGAGCTTGGCAGAGGAAATGAGCCCCTGGGGGAGGCCGCCTCTGACCATCTCCCTAGGTAGAATTAAACACTCTAGCCTTGTGTTGCTTTAGCACTGTGTCCATCTTCTCAGCACGTCTGTGTCCCTGTAGTAGCCTGGCCATTCATGGTGAAAATAATGAGTTCATGTTTATGGAGCTTTCACTATGGGTCTGGCACCCTCACAGGCCATAGTTGATTACTTGTCCAACATGTGCTAAAATAATAATAGTAGTAGTAATAATAACAGTAATAATGACCATTCATTGAGCAAGGCTCTAAGCCCACATCACGTATCACTTCATTTTCGATCTTCATAGTGATCTGTCCTGAGGTTCTACTATTACTACCTCCATTCTGGAACCACAGAAAGATAATATAACACATTCAAGGTCGTCCAGCCAAGAAGTGGTGGGACGGGGATCTGAACCTGGGTCTGACTTTGGCATTTGCACTTGGCATGGTTCTCTATCCTTATTTCTGTGGGTCTTAGCCCACTCGGGGAGCTTGAAAGAAATAAGTGACAGAGGGAAGGAGCAAGAAACCAGAAGTAACTTTGAGGAGAAGGAGGATGTTAAAACCTTGCAGGGTATCCCAAGGGACAGCTTGTTTTTGAAAATTCTGAGGTGAACTTGAACCAGGTTCTGTCCACTCTGCTCAATCAGGTTAGACCCAGAAGTAGCAGAAGACATTTGTAAGTAGTTAGTTTTGCCTGCCGGTTAAGTGAGCTGATAAGTCTGCCAGGGGCATCTCCATACCTGTCACCCCCAAAGGACCTGGGGAGATTGCCCTTGATCTCTTCAGCGGCACCGATCAGAGATGGAATTATGGTTTTGGTTAACTGCATTTCCCCTCCCCTGGGGCCTGGGAGTATGCTTACGTGTCTCTTCCTACTTTTAAAAGGTGGCAGCTGTGACCAGGAAATGACAGGGAGCCCTCATCCTCTTTGATTTGAAGGAAGAACTGGAAGAAATTTGGGGAGCGGGCTGGAGCACGGGTTTGCATTTCAAGGGAAGTAGCCGAGTTCCATATGACTCATCCCCCCATCCCTAGTTCAGAAACAAAATAGGGGCTGGGGAGGGGAGGGGTAGCAGCTCTCAGAGCAAACTGTGTGTGTGAGTGTGTGTGTGTGTGTGTGTGTGTGTGTGTGTGTGTGTGCATGAGTGTGAGTGTGTGTCTGAGTGTGTGTGCTGGGGGGAGGGGTGTGCCCCCATGGGGGCGGCATGGCTGTGCTGCATGCTTTAGGCAATTATCAGTTCTCTCTCTAATACTGTTCAAGGTGACTGTCAAAAATCCACAGAAGACTCTCCTAATGAAATGGAAAAGTGTGCAAATGTATCCTCCTGCATGCAGATGCCTTTTCTTTTTATCTCCTAATAATTGCTCCCTTGGGTTCAGCTTCATGGTATGAAAGGGTCTTTTCTTGTGCAACAATTAGTCGAAATCGTCCACCCAGTGTGCTTTCTGGAGTCTGGACCTTGGAGGATGAGATGCAGGGAGCCAGGGCCTGGGAGTGAGGTCTCTGCCCTTTCTCTTTCTTTCCCTTTTTACTTTTTAATTTCTATCTTACAGGCGTGGTTTGCATATGGGTGGAGTGAGACGTTCTTTAGAGTGGATATGTCTGAGGGAAAAATAACATCTTTCAACAAGTCAGGATGAAAAGGTGGCCCCAGAAGGACACATTCCAGTTGAAGTTGTCACAGCGACTGATTGTGGCTTTGATGAAACTAGTGTCTAATGCGGGGGAACAATTAGCAGATTCACCTGGGTCCTGTTTTAGGCTGCCATTGTCAACCTTCATCACCGAGTTTTAAGTTGTCTGGTTGCGTGTGTTTTTCTTTAAACCTGCATTTGAATTTCTCATCACTTGGATGTTGCAGAAGCGATGCTGGGTCAGTTGGTTCGTTCATGTCCTGGCACCTGTCATCCAGCCCTGAAGATCTTGTGGAAGCTGAAGAGTGATTAGCTTCTCCTGCAAGGAGATGGGGGCTAGCTTCAGGAGTCTGCTGCTCTGTTCTCTCTGACAGCCACGCCAGGAAATAGGGAGGTAGTTTGGAAATCACAAGAGCCTCTCCTTAAAAGAAGGAGTGTGTCAGTCCACAGGATTCATATATTCTTAATACAGCCTCGCTGAAGGAGTTGCAGAAGCATCAGCTGTGCTTTAAGGAAGGTCAGGCGTGTGGGAGGTGCTGCCACGCTTGTTTTGAAGGTTTGATTGTCCATGAGGTTGGAAGGCAAAAGCTTGGACTTGGGGCTGAGGTTGGCAAACTGTGAACCTGTGAGCCTAATCCGCCTCCAGCCTGTTTTCGTAAATAAAGTTTTATGAGAAGACAGCCACGCCCATTCACGTGCGTGTTATTCACAGTTGCCTTTGGAGCTGCCAAGGCAGATATTGTTCCCCCTCCCCACCCCCCAGCTACTGCCAAGATACCTTTTCCAAAAGCAAGAATGAAATTCAAAGCAACTAGGGACTTCCCTGGTGGTCCAGTGGCTAAGACTCTTCACTCTCAATGCAGGGGGCCTGGGTTCCATCCCAGGGACTAGATCTCACATGCCATAGGGAATTAGATCCTGCATGCTGCAAGATCCCAAATGCCACAACTAAGACCTGGTTCAGCCAAATAAATATTTTAAAAAAGAAATTCAAGGCAGCTAGGCTGTGCAACTAGTTCACGGCTATTGAGGGCTGTTTATTTATCTTTATTTCACCTTTTTGGGGCAACCTTCTTGGGGGAATTTCTGCATCTTGGCAGCAGTTCTGACAAGCGGGCTTTGGGGGTAGAAGTTAGAGATCTTTGTCCTCCTCAGGCCTGTGATTCATTAGGAACTGCAGTTTTTGTAGGTAGAAAAATGGTTAAATAGCAGGAATTTCACATGCTTCAATCTTGGGCTGGTGCACTTTATACATGGAAGCTCCCCATTTTTGTCGAAAGGTCAGTGGATGGAGAATAAATAGCCGAGCTGGCTTTTCTTTAATCTCTGCTCCTGCTTTTCTAAACATAAAGAGGTTCTGAATTTTCTGGGTTTGGCATCTGCCACAGGCGTGGTGCTGGCAGAACCCTGTGGGTGGAAACTGTGCATGTGGGGAATGCTCCAGGGGGCCTGCTGTGCTGCCAGGAGCTGGATCTGCTTTCCTGGATGGTGTGCGAGGCTGAGTAATGCCCCCTCCCTTCGAAGATGATCCTAATTCCTGGAACCTGTGAATGTGACATTATATGCAGAAGAAATTACAGATGTGATGAAGTTGAAGCTCTTGAGATGGGAAGGTTGTCCTAGATTACCTGGGAGGGCCCCAAATGCTGTCTCAAATCTCCTTAAATAGCGAGAGAGGCAGAGAGAGATTTGACGGAGAGAAGAGAGGGCCATGTGACCTCAGAGGCCAGAGACTGGAGTGATGTGGCCACAAGCCAAGGAAAGTCTCGCCCACCTGAAGTCAGAAGAAGCAGGGAACAGATTTTCCCCAAGGGCCCTGGGAGGAAACGTGGCCCTGCTGACACCTTGATTTTGGCACAATGATGCTAATTTGGGCTTTGGCCTGCAGCATTATTTTAAGTGTTATTTTAAGCCACCGTTTGTTACAGCAGCCATAGGACACCAATACTGCAGTTTTCCAACTGTGCATGTTTTTGCCATTATTTCCCTTTTTAGCTCAAGAAATATTTATCGAGAGCTTCTTGCATGTCAGGTACTGTTCAAGGGGCTGTGTACAAAACAGGCATGGTTCCTGCGTAATGGAATGCTATTCTCTGTGGGTGAAGTGGAAATCAACAAATAAAGGAGATGCTTTCAGTTAGTGGTAAATGCTATGTTCCAGATGCTCTTGCTGCATAAGAAATTACCCCCAAACTTAATGCCTTACAACAACCATTGTATTATAGTCCTGGATTCTGCGGGTTGGAAATTTGACCAGAGCACAGTGGGGATAACTATTTCTGTCTCACAGTACCTGGAGCCTCACCTGGGAAGTCTCGAACGTTGGGGGTGACTTGATGGCTGGGGGCGGGAAT